>JAVGWX010000007.1:96742640-97342640 GCA_036924085.1 Ariolimax columbianus | reverse complement strand
AGGAGCAAACTCCTGAGAAAAAAACCATGAGAATCGAACCTGGTATGTTGGAATTGTGAAAACCTAGCATCTACATGGATTAAATTACTCTGATCCATCCCCATCCAGCAGAACAAATGTATGAAGCTCACCGGCAAGTCAAGTATATTTTTATTTCTGCATCACTTCTAATAGTTTTGTCCGTCTATCTATCTATTGTAATATAATATAATATAATATATATATTCTATTGTGATTTAAACTAATTTAATAAAATCTATCCTTATCTAATGGATCATAATCTATTCCAATCTAATCTTTCCTAATCACAATCTCAATCACATCTTATCCCATCCCATTTCATCCATCCATCTGTCTGGTTTCATCAGATTCTCAGACAGCCCTCGCATAATGTCCAACATGTTTTAAGTTGCCTGAAGAGAAAACTTTCCCCTCTCATTGCGTACGCCATATCAAAAACAAAAACTAAACATGTTCGCATACCAGTCTATTTCATAAACAAAATTTTAGATTAATTTAAACATTAAAACTTCATACTGAAAACTAAAAATACACATTTTTAATGAAGGAACATGCACAAAAATGTATTCAGGATGTAGAAAGTGGCCAGGAGAGCTTGCAACGCAGCTGTTAGTAAAAATTTTCTCGCATGAGAACACATTTTTTTAGTTTAATAAAATGTATACTAAAAGTTTCTTTTATACAAATCATTCTTCAAAACCATAAAACAAGTTTAATCTTTTACTAAAACACTAATATAAATTTGGAACCTGCCCAAGATTCGACACATACGAATCATTAATTGTAAATGTAATCCCTGGTTGACATGCTGAAAGGGTAATATAGACACAGAAACTAATAGTCAGGAATTATAGTTTTGATCCCTACATTTTGTAACATTTTACATTTTCTTCAATTTAGTCAATGTCCTGTTCAAAGTTGCATTCATCTCCAAACCTCTTCCAACATAACTAAAACTCATGAAGGGGACATAAGAAAGAGGTCAATTTTTAATGTTACAGAAATCAAAATTAAAGAAATTATAATTTTTAAACATGAAAAGCAAATGAAGCTAAATATTGTTATGTTAAAACTAACATGAAACTGAGTGACACATTTGACTAAGAAATACTGGATGAGAACAGAAGTAGCAGCATAAAATAAATGGAAGGATCTTACCTGAAACCATTCTTTGTAAACGCCAATCACTTTTCTTATAGCAGATGCATGTCTAAAGGACTGAAGAAGTGCCTTTGAAGAGGTCCGTGAGACAAACAATAAATGTTTAGCCAGTGATAATGCAAATATTTCTACATTGAAACTCAGCACACAAAAAGCAGGCAACAGCTTAATTGTATAACACAAAATAGTTTCAGCTTTCCACTGAACGCATACCAGCACATGCTTTATAGTATCCTAAACTTGATGGCAAATATGCACATTTCTTTTTTAACATTGACTATAGAAAATTCTCCCCATTTTATTGAGCTGAAAGTGGACAGACATATTTTTCTTCTTTGTCGTTCGTTCTCAAACTCCCGCTATCAAACCCTGATAATAATAGCTGTTCATCGTTGTCGATGAGGACCGCCGACATCATCCTTGTCACAAATTTCCCTGTTGGGTGTGGGTGCGCATGTGGCTGAATAGGACAATGCGGGCACTAAAACATCTGCGGCATATCGGGCACACGAGGTCTGTAGAAGGTGATGGTGTTCCCGCTGTTCGGGATTTCCGGGTCTCGCGTCTGCTCTGGGCTTTCACAACACGGTCTTCTTCGCCGGTAGCTACACCCGATTTGACTGCGCTTCTCCAGTCAGATCTGTTTTGCGCAAAACATTCTTAGGTGTCGATGTCTATCTGGCAACTTTTCAGTGAGTCCTTCAGACCGTCTTTAAAACGTTTCTTTGGGCGCCCTCTCTTGTGCCATCCTTCTCTCAGCTCGCCGTAGAGAAGTTTCTTTGGGAGCCGCTCGTCTGACATACGGACGAGGTGTCCAGCTCATCCTAGTCGTGCTTTTTCTAGCAGTGCATGGATGCTGGGCATGTCAGCCCTCAAGAGAACCTCGATGTCAGTGACACAATCTTGCCATCGGATGTGGAATATTCTCCTCAGGCAACCTGTGTGGAAGTGGTTTAACCTTCTTGCATGTCCAGAGTATACAGTCCAGCTTTCGCAAGCGTATAGTAGGGTTGGAATGATGGTTGCACGGTAGACTTTGAGTTTGGTCTTGACGCTGATGCCACGACGTGCCCAGACCATCGAGCGCATTCTACCAAAGGCTGTGCTGGCCTTTGCTATTCTGCTTGACACCTCATCGTCTAGGCTGACAGATCTCGACAGCGTGCTGTCCAGATATGTGAATTTGTCTACGACATTTAGCGTCTGCCTGCTTACTGTAGTCTCTGGTTTTGTGTACGGCATGCCTGGTGCTGGTTGGTACATGACCTCTGTTTTTTTGGCATTTATGGTCAGGCCAAAATTGTCGCATGCGGCAGAGAACCGGCCCATTCCAACCTGCATGTTCAGTTCTGAGTTGCTCATTAGAGCGCAGTCAGCAAATACAAGTTCCCTGATTATGTCGCCAGCCACTTTGGTTTTGGCCTTCATTCTTCTGGGATTGAGTAACTTGCCATCTGTGCGGTACTTTATGGGCATTCCAAGCTCCAGTGATCTGAAAGCGTCTGTCATTGTGGCGGCGAACATCATGCTGAACAAGGTCGGGGCGAGTACACATCCTTGTTTTACTCCGTTTGATACTAGAAACGTTTTAGAGATAACACCGCTGTCCAGTACACGAGCACACATGCCTTCGTGTAGCTGTTCCACCATGGTTATGAACTTGTTGGGACAGCCAAACTTGGACATTATCATCTACAGCCCTCCTCTGTTTACTGTATCAAATGTCTTTGTCAAATCAATAAATATGGTGTACAAGGCCTGATTTTGTTCTCAACACTTCTCTTGTACTTGGCGAGCGGCAAAAATCATGTCCACTGTTCCTCTTCCGGCTCTGAACCCACATTGGCTTTCTGGGAGATGGTGGCTTTGTTCAAGGTGTTTGTTGAGCCTGTTTAGCAGTAAGCGCGCTAGGATCTTGCCTGCTACGGAGAGTAGTGATATTCCACGATGGTTGTTGCATTCCTGACAGTTGCCTTTTCTTTTGTACAGGTGAACGATTGAGGCGTCCTTTAGCTCCTGCGGAATTTTTCCTTCAGCCCACATGTGGCAGAAGAGTTCAGTGATCCTTCTGGTGAGGGATGGGCCAGCTGTCTTATATACCTCTGCTGGTATTGCATCAGCTCCTGGAGCTTTTCCTACAGATAGTGAACTGATTGCCCTGTCGACTTCCTCCTCAGTGATGACTTCATCCAACGCCAGGTTTTTAGTTCCACCTGCGGCATTCGCCGGATGGCCTCCTCATTTATGGACGATGGGTGATTTAGTATTTTGCAGAAGTGGTCTGCCCATCTGTCTAGAATCTGAACTGTATCTGTTAGCAGTGCCCCATCCGCACTGCAAACTGGAGTATTACTAGAGGGCTGCGGGCCGTAGCAGTGCCTCGTAAAACCGTTTGGTGTCATGATGCTTGGCGAACATTTCAATTTCGTCAGCTCTTTTGCTGAGCCAGGAGTCTTGCATCTCTCTAAGCCTGGTCTGGACAGCTTTGTGAGCAGTATTGAAGACAACTTTTGCTGCTGGAGATGGTGTGTCCCTCTGAAATTCCCTGTGCGCTTCATGTTTTGCATCGAGAATGCCCTGTATTTCTAGATCGTTCTCGTCAAACCAGTCCTTATGCTTTCACTTGAGTGGGCCAATGTGTTTAACAGCTGTATCGAAGAGTGTATTTCTCAATGATGCCCAGTTCTCTTCGATGTCGTTCTTTTCAAAACAGAGCTCAGATAGTCTGCCCTCAAGCTCTTCCTGGAAGCCTCCTCTCGTGAGTTCGTATTTCAGCTGAGAGACATTTAGCCTCCCCGGTGGTTTCTTTCCCTGGGGGCGCATTTTGGGCTGAATCTTGAAGTTTAGTTTGGCAATGACAAGTCGATGGTCAGTCCAACATTCTGCACCACACATGCTCTTCATTACCATAGCATCCGCTCGATCCCTACGTCTGATGATAATGTAGTCAATGAGGTGCCAGTGGCGGGACTTTTGATGCATCCATGTGGTTCTATTTCGAACCGGAAGTCGGAAAGCTGTGTTTGTAATGAGTAGTTCATTTGCGGCACATGTCCTCAGAAGGAGCAGTCCGTTAATATTGCATTTTCCTATACCATGTCTGCCAATGGCCCCCTCCCAGGCTGTATGGTCTGTGCCAACCCTAGCGTTAAAATCACCGAGGATGACCAGTTTGTCAGATTTTGGGGACTGCAGCGATGAGCACCTCAAGGTCCTCATAAAACTTATCTTTTGTTTCCTGAGGATTTGTCATTGTGGGTGCGTATGCACTGATAAGTGTTGCATGGCGCCCTCCTATTAGGGGGAGACACAGTGTAATCAGGCGGTCATTAATTCCTCTGGGCATGCTTGTGAGCTTTGAGACCATGTTGGTCTTGATGGCAAAGCCAACTCCAGCTTCACGGCGTTCTTCTTTGCTACGGCTGCTCCAGAAGAAAGTATAACCAGTGCCTTCTTCTGTGATCTGCCCTTCCTCTGCCAGTCGTGTCTCGCTCAGGGCAGCTATGCAGATGTTGTATCTAGTCAGTTCCCTGGCGATCAGTGCTGTCCGTCGTTCGGGTCTGTTCGCTTTGGCGTTGTCCAGTAGCGTGCGGACATTCCCTGTTGCAAGCGTGATGGGTAGTTTTCGTGATCGTTTTCTGCCTGTTCCGCCGCTGTAGTTTGGGGGCCCTGCCAATTGCTAGTCAGGGTGTGATCTGTAACTGTAGGGTGATGTCGTGAGTTGCGCAATGTGTTTATAGTGAGGGAGATGTGCGCAGGATCTTTCTCACTCTCTCGTCCGGACTCAACATGTTCTAGAGGCAAGACATTGTCAAGACTTCTAGTAAAGGGTTCGGATGCAGACAGTATGGTGTCAGCGTGTGCCTCATTTTCTCGGTAGCCCTTTCCTTAACTTTTATCGCTGGGGTGGAGCTTTGAGGTATCTGTGTCTGAGTGCATTTGTTTATGTATTCTTCTTCCACCTCTCTTTCCTCTGGTCGTTCGCCTTGATTGTTTACTTGTGAGTTCCGATGCCTCCTCGGTTAAGTGTATTTCCAGCAGACACAACAGATGTAGATCTGAGTTTGAAGGGACGTGGTGTGCTGATCAAAGCACTTTGAACTCCTTTCTGGAGTACCGTCTATTTGACCGGGTCAGGATGACCTGTTTCGGTGTTCATGCTATCTGGGTCACTATACAGCACGGAGCGACACTAGCTTTAGACCGGGTCAAGTTTCATCCACGCATTGTCCCATCGAAACTGTACACATTAAGTCTACCTTTCACGACTAAAAATACACTGTTATATACTTCGTTGCATCACTTCTTTCACATTAGTATGCTTAATTCACAAGTCGGCACATTTTTATCCAGGAATCACGTTAATAGTCCGAGAGTTATCGTAGAAAACACACAAAAAACACCATTTTATCAAGAGGGAAATCGACTGCGGCCATGCCCGGCGCCATCTTGACCCATAACCCTGATAACGAATTTGCAACTAGCATTATGTCCAAAGAACACATTATTTTATGTCGTAGTTTACAGTTTGACTGTAATATTTGGACCTTTCAGACCAACACATTTGACTTCAGCTGACATTTTTGGGTACTGGGTTAGCCTTCCCTGTTCCATCTCTTCTCCTTAGCCAGTCTGCCCTGTTATCACAATCACTATGTGGAGGTGGAGAAGGGTTTCGGCCCTGTCACTATCAGTCAGCTTTGGGTCGCTGACTACTGCAGCGAGAAGGTTTCTCCAAGATCAGTGTTCATACATTTTGCTTTAATATGTGTATTATCTTTTCACATTATAAATCAAACAGTGTGAAGCATTCACTTCATTTTCTATTGTGACAATAAAATATTGTAGAATTCTTATTTTCCTGGTGCTATTCATGATTTAAATTTTAATTACAATTGTTTCCATCTTCTGTCTCTTAGTCTAGAAATGAATTGCACATCTTTAGGGAAGTTTGAACTTCCTGGCCAGATCATTTTCTCTGGTTATACATGAAACAACTGACATGGAACTATTATCAGTAACATGCCTGAGATCAATAATACTAGATCTGCTGCATTTATTTCATGCAAAACCATCACTTATCTAAACCAGATGTCATTCATTTTCAGGAATTTAAAAAAATTAACTCAGCAAAACCAAACAATCTCCCTGCCATACTAAATGTTAACTTTTCAATTGACGACTTGACTTGACTTCATTCGTTCTCAATCTCCCGCTACTAAGTCCTGAAAAGGGCTTAAATAGCAGAATGTAGTTTAGAGAACAGAATGCGTTGTGTCGTAGTTTACAGCTTGACTGCGATATTTACACCTTTCGGATCTAACACCTTCAACCTCAGCAGGCATTTTTGAGTACCGGGTTAGCCTTCCCTCTTCTGTCCCTTCTCCTTAGCCAGTCTGTTCTGTTGCAGCCTGTTATCCAGGATCACCATGGGGAGGTGTAGAAGGGCCTTGGCAACTCTGGTTTGCTGGCCCTGACACTAGCAGTCAGCTATGGGTTGCTGATTGTTGCAGCAATGCCTTGCTCAGCGTCTTGAACCAAATTTTTTCATGAATAATTCAGCTAAAGCTGACCATACTTAATTTCACAAAATGCGCATCTCTTACCTGTCTAAAACACTCATGAACAATGTTGACATTCTCACGACTAGAGTAGAGCACAGCACGAACAATCTCATATTCAGATGTAGTGTATGGTTCCCGAGAGAATCCTGATATAGAGTCCTGACCAGCCTGAGCAAATTCTGAGGACATGGTACTCTCCTTGCTCCCTGGGAGTGTTGATGTTCCTTCTTCATCATCTCCAGCTCCTTTACCATCATCACGTGATTCTTCCATATGAGAAGATGATTCAGTAAGGAGGGAGCATGAAAGACCTCTAGAGTTGAAGGATTAGACACAATGAATTATTTTCTTCAAGCAGCAGTTCAGTCAGTCAGTAATCAGTACTTATATACAAAGATTTTCTTGAAACAGAATTCTTTTTTTGTTTCCATTTTGCTCATTATATGAAGAATAAGGCCATGACTACAGTTGACCCCAGCCCCGTGAAAGCCTGAAACAAAGCACCTTCATATTTTCTTGCGGTAGTGGTGGTTTCTGTAGTTGCATATTTCTTTGATTCTAAGATGCACATTTTTTCCCATTTGAACGTCTCTAAAATCGGGACTTGTCTGGCATCAAGTGAATGGGACTTCAAGCGGCTTTTCTCATTATGTACACATTTGGTAGTGGAACTTCCTGATTTTGTCTTGTTGTAATATAGTAGTATCATTTAAGTTTCATTCAATCTGATCTATTCTTGCGTTCAGAAAGTTGTCAAAAAGATTGCACTACGAAACCACACTGGAAATTTAAGTTGCAAAATAACATGGAAATGAAGTGAAAAGGTGAAAATTTTACATTAGTGCAGTACATGAAATTACCGTAATTCCCAAGCTCTGAATGGCTCAGAAGATAATTGTACCAGAGCCGGTTGTTTTAATAGAGCTCTGCCGCAGACGGTAAACGGGTCTGCTCTATTCTATTGCACTCTGCACTCACTCTAAACAAATTCAAGAAACACTAAATCTAAACACAACACAACATTTTATTTATTCAAGTTACACTTCTTTCTCTCACACACTTATCTAAAAAAACTCTTAAAGCTAAAACCTAACCTACTGTTATTTCCTGGTTCTTTCTCCTCACCTATTCTGGTCTGCTGCAATCGAACTTAGTTGCAGATTGCCGCTGATGGTAAAGCTTGTAGGTTCTGAACCCAGGTATGGCATCCGTGGTCTTGTTCCTCTTTGTTGGTGGTAGATCGAAGTGGTCTCCACGTAGTCAGAATAGACTGCATGAAATATGATCCACAAGATCACTGGACTACTGCCTCTAGCTGTGACCGACGACTTACATTCACGTGATCAAGGTGATGTCGACGTGATCAGTGGGACTGCATCAATATGATGACGGGAAGACTGCTTTTATAAGCTACTGACTACTTGTAATCACGACCACTACATAAAATGAAGGTAGTTACCTTGCTTGCTGCATGTCTATCTCAACTACCTCTCTCTGTCGTTTAAATCTCAACTCAAATCTGCCACAACTGCATATCTCTCCATCGCCTGCCCTCCACTGAGCGTGTCTTTCCAAAATACCACTGTCTCTGAAGTGAAATGTTCTCTCTCTGTCTCTGAAGTCAAGTCTATTCTCTCTGCCGCCTGCTCTTGAAAGTGTTATCAGGTATTAATCCTCATGTCTTTCTCTGTCTGGCTTTTATATTCAATCTCCATCCCCAGATCACGTGATTTCCAACAGCGGGCGTTTTTGTCCGTCTGCTTGCTATTCGGACAGTTTCCAGACGACACGGCGGCAACAAGTCTACCACTATCATTCCATGTGTTGACACATGGCCTGAGACTTACGTCCGGTTACATCGTGGTTCGATTTGGTTGCTCAAATTCTGGCAGGACTGAGTTCAGCTGCATTGACTCAAATCCCACGAAGAAGAAATAAATAAATGGTTGTCTAAGCTCCTACCTATATATTGTCTCTACAGCTAAGATCTGTTACATAATAAACCCAATATGTAATAATGCTGATATCAACAAGTGAATCCGAGTCTTAATGTGAAGTTGACTCTGATATTGATTCAGAAAGAAGTGATCTCTAACATACCACCAAATAAATAATTGAAGCTTGAAAGGTTGCAGCTTTTCTCATCTTTGCAAATCCCACCCACCCACCACCAACCGAACCACATGGATGTCTTTACACAAAGTAGGACCTCTTTATTGGGGAGGAAAGAATGGACCCACTGCACACTAATGTACATGTTGTCAAAGGCAACTAAATTGGTTGCGCATGTCCAATAAAGTGCTGCAAAACCCACCAAGGGCACATATATTTCCTTTGTGGCTCAGCTCTGGATTCTTTGACAAAGTTGGTCCCATGCTTCTACTGAAACACAGTATTACTTTTAACCTCTCAACATTATTCACTATATAGCAAAGAGTGTATATTCATACATGCACTGCTAGAGAAAGCACGACTAGGATGGGCCGGACACCTCATCCGTATGTCAGACGAGCGGCTCCGAAAGAAGCTTCTCTACGGCAAGCTGAGAGAGGGATGGCGCGAGAGAGGGCGCCCAAAGAAACGTTTTAAAGACGGTCTGAAGGACTCACTAAAAAGTTGCCAGATAGACATCGACACCTGGGAATGTCTTGTGCAAAACAGATCTGACTGGAGAAGCGCAGTCAAATCGGGTGTAGCTGCCGGTGAAGATGACCGTGTTGTGAAAGCCCAGAACAGACGCGAGATGCGGAAATCCCGAGCAGCGGGAACACCATCCCCTTCTACAAACCTCGTGTGCCCGATACGTAGCAGATGTTTTCGTGCTCACATTGGCCTGTTCAGCCACATGCGCACCCACACCCAACAGGGAAATCTGTGACAAGGATGATGTCCGCGATCCTCATCGACAATGATGGACAGCTATTATTATTATTATATTCATACAAACTTGACCTATGAACATCCGGTTGCTAATTATATCATTGTGAATTATGCTGCTTCTTCAAAGTCTGACAAGCGAAGTAATGGTTAATTAGGTCTTAACCTTTACCGCATCTCATTAAAAATGGAACACAACTTTATCGGCGCTGACATTTTGAACACGTCACGTTTTACCGCGGTTGTTGACTTTGAGTCTAAAACCTTTCTGTCTGTTGGTCAATAAATATGATTGTGTTGTGTGTAGAAATATAAATGAATAAAGAGCTTGTTGGTGTTATTGTTTTTATTGTGTGTGTGTTAATTTCTGAGATACAAAAAGATGAAAATATATAAAAACAAAACACAAACATTTGGACTCACCAATTTGGGAATTTCGGTCCTCTATAAATCCATTGAAATGGCAACATAGCAATCGAGCATCGATACTGTTTTTATAATATCAGCCCAGCTGTTAGTTTACACTAAAAACGTTTTAATTTCATCTAAATAAACGAAACAAACCGTTCAACTTCACAAAGATCTTTTACAACAACTAAACTTCCCCATTTCCAATAATGAGTCGGCTCCAATCCGCGTAAAAGAATATGATAAATCGTTTCAAATCCATTTGAAATCTAACACAAAATACTTTTGCCGATTAAAAACCTGTGTAGATGATTATGACGTATTCATCATCACAAACTATTTCTAAGGTAGCCCGTTTTGGTCATTATATGATTTAAATAGATTATGATCAGCAGTTTTACATTTTGGTTTGCGTAACCATGATGGGCGAAAAGACATTTTTATTTTACAATTTCCACGGCAATGGTGCGGTAAAGGTTAATGAAAAAACTATTTTACCACTGAAAAACATTTAATTAAAAATCAATACATTTTACAAAGAATGGACCATGAACTCATGTACAAGTAATGAATGAATGAATGAAGTGTGAACGGGATCCTTACTGATGGAGTTCAGGTATTGGCTTGTGACTAGAAACAGTAAAGTTGGCTAGCCAAAAGATGAAAGAATCACGACATTCTGATACTGAAGCTGGTTCCTCTTTTGTCTTCAATACGTCTTTAGTTCGAGCCACCGGCAGTTCTGAGGATAAAACAAATTTATTATAGATTCATCACAGATACTGTCAATAAATTATAAATGTAATGTACTAGTAAGGCATCTGCTATTACGTTTCAGATTTGGAATCAGTCTGTGTGTCTGTCACTATGATTTAGATAATTGATGTTAATAAAGGTAATGGTTGAAATCCAAGCTGTTCAAAATGAGTTTGATATGAGAAAAGTAAGAGACATGTACTGACATTTCAGCAAGCATAGATCTTTATCAAGGACTTGACAAACAGAAACCATACAAATAAGAACAATTAAACAAATGAAATGAATATCTGTAGTACGTTACACACTTTTTATTGTCCTCATGTAAAAATGTTTTTCTAACCCTTTACAGCTCGTAGAGGCCAAAACTGATCACCGAAAATCAGAAATGGCCACCTGCCTCTACCAAAATGAATCTCAGTTTCGTTATTTTGTTTGCTTAATTAAATTTTTTTTTAACCGCTCTACGTGTCCACGCATGCACAATTGACATTTAACTGTACAATTATTTCAAGCAGTTCGACTTAATCACATGATATGATCTTTGAAAGTCTTCCAATATATTGCAAAGGAGGTTTTACTTCAAGACTGTAGAAATTATTTATTATTTGGTCAGCCAAATGATCAAGTATCTGGATTACTTGTGGATATTCAACACACCCCTGATTCTGACTTTGACACATAATATGAAAGGTATGTGTATAGAAATTGACGGATACATTCGCAAAATAATGTGATGTGGTATATACCCAAAAAAATATTTTCTCAAATTTCCATCTCCGTGTGAATGTAATTTAATGCTTCATCCTCTTTATTTTGAATACTTCATGTCATAGATAGTTTAATTATATGTCTTACAATGTTTAGATCATTTTTTACGTTTGACAGTGTACGAAGAAGAAGATCATTTTTTAGCCCAATTTGTTCAATAAAAATGAATTTTATTTTGAATAAAACGTTGACACCCAGAATTCCTGCGTTTTGGCCCGAACTGAAAGGCACAAATCGACAAAAACAGCAGACTAAAAAAGGATTAACCTTGCTCATATTTAAGATATTGGTTTTGAGTTTGACTGCAGTCCCTGACATATTTGGTTTAGAATGTGCTAATATGGTCATTTCTTCACTTGGCTACCTACCTACCTACACTTGGCTACCTACCTACCTACACTTGGCTACCTACCTACCTACACTTGGCTACCTACCTACCTACACGGCTACCTACCTACACTTGGCTACCTACCTACCTACACTTGGCTACCTACCTATCTACACTTGGCTACCTACCTACCTACCTACACTTGGCTACCTACCTACACTTGGCTACCTACCTACCTACACTTGGCTACCTACCTACCTACACTTGGCTACCTACCTACCTACACTTGGCTACCTACCTACACTTGGCTACCTACCTACCTACACTTGGCTACCTACCTACCTACACTTGGCTACCTACCTACCTACACTTGGCTACCTACCTACACTTAGCTACCTACCTACCTACACTTGGCTACCTACCTACCTACACTTGGCTACCTACCTACCTACACTTGGCTACCTACCTACCTACACCTGGCTACCTACACTTGGCTACCTACCTACACTTGGCTACCTACCTACCTACACTTGGCTACCTACCTACCTACACTTGGCGTTTCGATAGATTTTATAAAAATCATAACTAGCACTAATAAAATATGAAATGTATGCACACATACCATGCACAGGATCATAAATGTCTCTGTAAACAAAGTCAGGCAGCAACCAATGCAAGTACTTGGCCTTAAACTTGTTAAATATGAACTCAAAGCTTTGTTCTCTCATACTTTTGTTCATCCACTCAATTTTGATTACCTGAAAAATGAACAACTTTATCAAATACCTTAGAATACATGAAAACTGATGACAACATATTGAGCTGAACAATAAATGTATGCTGGTATACAAGAAAACTGATGACAACATTTTGAGCTGGACAATAAATGTATGCTGGTATACAAGAAAACTGATGACAACATGTTGAGCTGGACAATAAATGTATGCTGGTATACAAGAAAACTGACGACAACATTTTGAGCTGGACAATAAATGTATGCTTGTAAAATACATGAAAACTGATGACAACATTTTGAGCTGAGCAATAGAAGTATACTGGTCAAAATATAGGAAAAGTTAAAGAAAATGGTTAATATTGGACAAAATGTTTATGTCAGTAGATGCATATTATAAATCTGAAACATTATAACACTTTTTCTAACTTGAGAATGGTATACAACGTACGTGCTTTATCACCTGAGTAATACACAGGGAGAAGAATAAAACCACTGTGACCTCCAAAGCATGTCGTTAAAGGTACCTAAAGTGAGTTGAGCATGGGGGTAAGCAAACTCATCATGTAAAACAAATTGCTACAGAAACCACCACCATGCCTGCTCTGGTGCATGCTTCCTGTGAGGAGGTAGCCGCAATGGTGACCCTATGATTCAGGGGAGTGAAAGGAAGACAGAAAGACTCTCTATCATACTGATAACCAAAGTGGTACCAAGCTTGAAATCAATAGAACCCCTGCAACGTGTCAAGCAGCTTGATCAGGTAAAACCGTTACTATTGAAGCTTTGACTGCTGATTCTCGCATACAGGCTACCTGTAAAGGTGTCAGCTATAGAAGTGGCCCTATGCTTCACTTAGAAACCAAAACGTTAATGATCATCACTCATATACTGATGCTCTTATCCATTCATGATGTTCTCTGTAGTCCATGACAGAAGCCTGTGAGTAGTAATGACATATCTCAAACATGACATCCCACAATGACCAATCTTAACACCTACCTCACTTGGTCCTTCAAACTGTCCTTCTGAAACATTACCCACCAACAAGACATCTCATCAAACACATCAAGTAGCTGCTACATATGAGGACTTCCAATTAACATGCACAAGCCTGCCACAAGTCCTAAAACAGCTGTGGTGTATCTTTCCAAAATGGTACTTTATTTTGGTAAAAATGATTGACTCACTCCTGTTGCTGGAATAACCTCATCAGAGGCCTTCAATGTTAGTTAAGTTAGTTGTCTATTGCAAGCGATGATGACGACATCATCAGACAGTTCTGTCTTCATGATGTAACTTGTATTTGGATCATAGTGAGGAAGAAACTACCTTCAACACACAATACAACAAGGATTAACACCCCCATTTCCAATAGGTGCAAAGGCTCAGTCTAAAAAAATTCTAGCAGCTAAGTTCCGCAGCTACCATAATAGCTGGTCATTGTGAGACTGGCTCGCTCTTATCTTCAGAATATTCTTGGTAACCTGGCTTTGTGGGATTGAAAGGCTCACATCAAATATTTAACGGCAATATCTCTGATATGACAGGCCTTAATATAACATCATTTCTTCCCGTCCTTCTAATTGCTGAAGCATATGTCCAACTACATTTGGTCCCCGCAACCAGCTTTTAAGAAAGCCTAATTCTTTTCATTGCCTCAAAAGCTGTTTTTTTTTAAAAATTTTTACATGGTGAGGTTGCCAATCCAATGCACAACCTTCTTTAGTCACCTCTTACAAGGAAGAAAGCAGTAGCCTATTCTGTTCGCCCAAGCAAACATTCAGGTGAAGGCCTCAGATATCCTGTGCAATGTCTCCCAATAAGCTACTAAATGTATGATAGTTCTCAAATACAAATCGTATCAGTATGGATACAATGCACTGAGCAATTTTTTTTAAAGAAAAAGTAGTTTGCTGTTCAACTGTGTGAAATTTTGTGTTAGATCTGGATGAGAACAATGTTGTGTTAATGACTGAACAAAAATGCATGACATTACCTCTGAGACCATGTAATTGAGCAAACTTTCCAGAAAATACTTGGTGAGATTCTCTGGTAATTTCTCTGCCTGGCCAGGAAGAATGGAAGTGATTTCTCCAGCAGCAATCATGCCCCCGGAGTCTAGATACAGTTGATGAGAAAAGTCAAATGTTACATGCACATAATGAACTCTTTACAACCCAACATACCTGAAAACTGCTAGACAGTTAGCAATATACTTAGTTTCACTTTTGAAGCAGAAATCTCATGGAGAGCAGGAATTTTTCTAAAATGCCACTAGATAGTTAAGTTCAATTCAGGACCACGATGGGGAAATAAGACGCTAGTCCAGTCAAGCACAACATACTGACCAGGACATCGCATCAGGGTCAGACACAATATACTGACCAAGACCACAATCTGTCTTCCATGTAGCGTTCCCAGGAAACAGGCTGTTTTCAAAGCAGCCTGGCTGACTAGAAGTGTATCGATATGATCCCCGTAGTAGTGAGTGCCACGCAGATGAAGCCAAGCATAGCACAACCGCCTGGAGGACCCCAATCCACCTTCATCAGCATGCTCGGGATGTGAGGAAAGCTACTGCAAACTGCCACTAAACGTCCTTTTCATGGCGTACAAAAGCGTAAACTTACTCATTGTGGGCATTAAACAATACCAGGACCACGACTTGGTGGATAACATGTTTGTGAGAGATCTTCAACTGCTCCAAGTTCAGTTTAGGACCACGACTTGGTGAATAACATGTTTGTGAGAGATCTTCAACTGCTCCAAGTTCAGTTTAGGACCACGACATGGTGAATAACATGTTTGTGAGAGATCTTCAACTGCTCCAAGTTCAGTTTAGGACCACGACTTGGTGAATAACATGTTTGTGAGAGATCTTCAACTGCTCCAAGTTCAGTTTAGGACCACAACATGGTGAATAACATGTTTGTGAGAGATCTTCAACTGCTCCAAGTTTAGTTTAGGACCACGACTTGGTGAATAACATGTTTGTGAGAGATCTTCAACTGCTCCAAGTTCAGTTTAGGACCACGACTTGGTGAATAACATGTTTGTGAGAGATCTTCAACTGCTCCAAGTTCAGTTTAGGACCACAACATGGTGAATAACATGTTTGTGAGAGATCTTCAACTGCTCCAAGTTCAGTTTAGGACCACGACTTGGTGAATAACATGTTTGTGAGAGATCTTCAACTGCTCCAAGTTCAGTTTAGGACCACGACTTGGTGAATAACATGTTTGTGAGAGATCTTCAACTGCTCCAAGTTCAGTTTAGGACCACGACTTGGTGAATAACATGTTTGTGAGAGATCTTCAACTGCTCCAAGTTCAGTTTAGGACCACAACATGGTGGATAACATGTTTGTGAGAGATCTTCAATTGTTCCAAGTATTCAGGACCCCGATGGGGTGGATTACATGTTTGTGAGGGGTATTCAAGTTCAATTCAGGACCATGACATGGTAAGAAATGTTTAATTGTTCTCAAGTACAACTCTCTTCTGAAAAGGTCACGTCTGTCATTGTGAGCGATGGATGGTTGCAGGACATGACAAATGAACCAAATTATGATATAAATTATAGTACTAATGAAAAAAATAAAACTGAATCAAACATGAATGTTATTGTGAATGAAAATGATCAAGTGAAGCTATCTAACATAGTTGGTGTAACAAATAGTTATAATGCACTGATAGCAACAAATGACAATGAGATATGGAGTATAAATTGATTTATAAAGTATTTAAGTTGGAGGCATGCAAACTGCTGTTGTGTTAATCAAATCACTGGCCAGCATACAAAGTTGATAAACCCAGGCTACCATAACAAGTATTATGAACATTCTATGGAATATTTTACTGACACATTGTGTTCTGTCCATTTATGCAAGAGAAAATAAAATCTCACATTTAAGTTATAGAAAAATTCTGAAAAACTACATAAAAAGTAAAACAAAAAATTGAATAAGAATTGTGCTTCAGATTTTTCTATAGCAAAATCATTTAATCAAAACAAATACACAAATATTTGCCTGAAACTTTAACCATTTTGCTATCCTTGTAGTTATTCATTTTTATTTAAATATATATTAGCTCGTTTCAGGGGAGGAAGACTAACATCTGGTTAGACAAAGCATACTGCTAAGGCCCTCACCTCGGCTTCCTAGTAGCCATCCCTGGAAACAGGCTGTTTTCATGGCAGCCTGGCTAACAAGGTGAGGGATCGACGTAATCCCCATTGTAGTGAGTAACACGCAGATGAAGCCAAGCATAGCACAACCACCTGGAAGACGCTGGTCCACCTTCATCAGCACACACAGGATGTGAGGAAAGCTACTGCAACCCACCATTTAACGTCCTTTTTACCAAATGTATACTCGCTAGGATCCGTCACCTCCTCGAGGTCGCGCAACCGATCGAACAGGCTGGCTTTCAGCGCACCTTCAGCACAATGGACCACATCTCAACCTGCTGCCGCCTAATTGAGACTTCCAAGCACCCTTGATCTTCACCTTTATCGATTACATGAAGGCATTTGATGCTGTAGAGCCACTCTTTGTCTGGCACTCTCTGCTTCTCTGCTGGACCAAGGCATCGATCCCGGCTATGTCAGAATTCTTGCTAGATGCTACATAGACTGTACGACAACCCTCCAGCCATTCCAAAAACCAGTGATAGTATCCGTCCAGAAAAGTCTTCGCCGGGGGGATCCTATTTTACCAAGTCTCTTCTCCTCATGCCTGGAGTCCATCATCAGTCAATGCGATTGGAACCGTTTGGCATAAACATCAATGGCAAGCGACTTACCCACCTCCGTTTTGCAGATGACATAATGCTCATCACAAATGTGACAGATTTAGTCTGGGCAGACAAATCTTGTCTCCCCACGGACTTCCCACTGGGACCTCACCACTCAGGATAGAGGAGTAATAGCAACGCCATCTTGCAAGTAGCGCCGACTAAGAAAATAGTCTTGTGTCATAAAAAGCCTGGCGAGCCAGGAGCAGTGGCCTTTTCTTACAACACGCAATTGGGGAACACGAAGCATTAGACTGCACGATTTGAGAAGATAGACTGGGAGACATTTGCAGAGAAGACTTCACACGATTTAGAGAAAGCTTTGAAGGAAAGACGAACCTTAACACGATTTGAAGGAGGGAGGAACTTAACGCAATTTAGAAGAGGATCCTCACCTTACACGAATTCGCAGAGAAGACGAACATTACACAATTTTTAAAGAAGACTAACATTACACAATTTTTGCAGAGAAGACGAACGTTACACAATTTTTACAGAGAAGACAAACGTTACACAATTTTTACAGAGAAGACAAACGTTACACAATTTTTGCAGAGAAGATGAACGTTACACAATTTTTGCAGAGAAGACGAACATTACACAATTGTTTGCAGAGAAGACAAACGTTACACCATCTGCAGCAGATACGCTACGATACATCTACAGAAATATTACACGATTTTTGAAGAGCGAGTCATTGAAGAGAGACAGTTGAGCGCCGCACACTAAGAGGTCACCAGCACGAGCTACACGGTTTTTCCAGGTCTGACGCATTTACACGAGGTTTCCAAGCGGCCGACACCTTCAATGTATTCCAAGTCTACACCTGTGAGTACCACTTCATTTAGGCTGGGATGTGACCAGCGCCAGCTACGTGAACGATCCTCCGAGCAGTTGGCCATAATCGCCCGCTGTGGGAGTGAACGTTGTCATCTGGACCATGTGCTGACTCGCGACATGCTACCACGTGGTCAGTCGGCTCCTGTTCAACACACGACAATTCATACCTGCGGCTGCTGATTCGGTTTTTCCTGACGTCCATAACGCAATTCGTCAAACGAAAGGACGAAAGAACAAGACCAAGGGCGATCTATCTGGGTTGAGGTCGCAACACGAGGCACTAACCGGTGCTGTTCCGGCCATAATTCGGACTCGCGGTACGTCACGGCAAGCCAAGCACGGGAAAGGTGACTGTTGACAATAGTTTAGGTGTAGGGGTAGAGATTGTTAGGTTAGGTAATCCCTGGATAGGAGTGAGCGAGTTGTGAATAGAAGAGTGTCAGTTTAGTAAGGAATAAAGAATTTGTTTATCTGAGTTTATTGTTAGATCATTCAGATTAAGGTGTGTAGATGAAGAGCGGCCTTAGTTAGATTAGATAGAGCAAGACCCTGTCCTCTCTGCTACATACGGATCATTAAATGGTGCAGAGTTCCATGATTTGTTTGCAATTGTGACAGGGCCTTCACTGTACTGTTGTCGCGGAAGGACACATGGACATTAGTGTAATTAAGTAGCAGGCAAATTCAGAATCGAAAGGAGGAAGGAACACGTGGTAGTTAGATTAAGTGCATTGTTGGGTTAGATTAAGTGCATTTTTGAGTTAGATTAAGTGCATTGTTGAGTTAGATTTAGTGCATTGTTGAGTTAGATTAAGTGCATTGTTGAGTTAGATTAAGTGCACTGTTGAGTTAGATTAAGTGCATTGTTGAGTTAGATTAAGTGCATTGTTGAGTTAGATTAAGTGCATTGTTGAGTTAGATTAAGTGCATTGTTGAGTTAGATTAAGTGCATTGTTGAGTTAGATTAAGTGCATTGTTGAGTTAGATTAAGTGCATTGTTGAGTTAGATTAAGTGCATTGTTGAGTTAGATTAAGTGCATTGTTGAGTTAGATTAAGTGCATTGTTGAGTTAGATTAAGTGCATTGTTGAGTTAGATTAAGTGCATTGTTGAGTTAGATTAAGTGCATTGTTGAGTTAGATTAAGTGCATTGTTGAGTTAGATTAAGTGCATTGTTGAGTTAGATTAAGTGCATTGTTGAGTTAGATTAAGTGCATTGTTGAGTTAGATTAAGAAGTGCACTGTTGATTCAGAAGTGTTATCTTCTTCTTCTTCGTTCGTTCTCAATCTCCCACTACCAAACCCTGAAAGGGCTTAAGTAGCAGAATGTAGTCCAGAGAACGGAATGCGTTGTGTCGTAGTTTACAGCTTGGCTGCGATATTTGCACCTTTCGGTCCAACACATCCGACTTCAGCAAGCACTTTTTGAGTACCAGGTTAGCATTCCCTCTTCGATCCCTTCTCCTTAGCCAGTCTGCCCTGCTGCAGCCTGTTATCCAGGATCACCGCGTGGAGGTATAGAAGGGTCTTGGCAGCTATGGTTCGCTGGCCCTGATGCTAGCAATCAGCTATGAGTCGCTGACCACTGCAGCTCATGCGCTGCTCAGCATCTTGATACCCAGAAGTGTCAGATAGGTAAGATTTTCAAATTTATTTAAACTGTTGTGTAACTTGTTTTTTCCCCAGGCTAATAATCATATTTGCTTACATACCGATATAAAGGTATTTGTTATTCTGAATTGTGTAGGCGATATATTTGTTATTCTGAATTGTGTAGACGATATATTTGTTATTCTGAATTGTGTAGGCGATATATTTGTTATTCTGAATTGTGTAGGCGATATATTTGTTATTCTGAATTGTGTAGGCGATATATTTGTTATTCTGAATTGTCTAGGCGATATATTTGTTATTCTGAATTGTGTAGGCGATATATTTGTTATTCTGAATTGTGTAGACGATATATTTGTTATTCTGAATTGTGTAGGCGATATATTTGTTATTCTGAATTGTGTAGGCGATATATTTGTTATTCTGAATTGTGTAGGCGATATATTTGTTATTCTGAATTGTGTAGACGATATATTTATTGTGGGGCCTTAACTTTAGCATGGCAGCACTATGTGTTATAGTTAGGGCTAGTAGTAGGAGAGTGTTGAGGAGCTATAAGTGCAAAGCACTTGACCATATCATGCCAGGGTGTGGCACGGTAGTCCCCGATAATTGGAGGACCAAAGTAGACCCCATGGAGGGAGCGGGGGAAAATAGAATAGACAGGAGGGAGCCCATGAAGCGACAAATAAGTGCTCAAAGCAGCTTAAGGTTGTTCGCCTTGAGGGGGATGGGTAGGTTCAGGAGGGAGGATAGGATAAGAAAGCTGGAGGGGGAGGTAGAAGACTGTAAGAGTAAGATGGTAGTGCTGACGGAGAGGATAGCCAACTTAGAAAGACGTCTGAGTGACAACACGGATATCCTCTCTGACCAGGCCAAACATGAGAAGGCCCTCATGTGTGAAACAGGGTCGATGAGGCAGTGGGGGCGATAGAAGACAGAGACGAGTTAGAAGAGAGTATAGTGGAGGAAGAGGATATGGAGGTGGAGGTAGAAGACACACCATGTGGTGACCTTTTGACCCAAAATAAAGTGGAGCATAGGGACGACGTCGGCAGAGACCGGCAAAAGGTGCTTGAAAGCATTTAAGAGGGAGAGAAGGAAGGATAGATTTAGGGGGAGGCTGAGGCAGGAGACATTTGCAGGGGAGAGCATGTCAATAAATGAAATACTCGTTTATGCAAGCAATTTTTTGTGTACCTCATAATGAACCAGGGTAAACTGGGAGACACCCCGCCTACAAGTAGGGATTGTTTTATGCATTGTTTCCCTTGCATTGTGTAGCAAGGAGGAAGTGTTATTTTGTTATACTGGCAGGTAATATTAATGTAAGACCCGCGTGGAGCACGGGGGGACACTGTCTTGCAGGTCCAGAGAATATGTCCACTGCTACACTGAGTGCAAGTCGTAAAAGGCGTCTAAAGTGACGACTAAAACATGTGATGAGCTATAGTCACCAGAGTTCTGTCCCGTGACTGAACGATAGCCATGACAATGACTAGACGGAGAAGCCTGTTGTAAGAGGCCATTGTCATTTGAAAACAATGGGATAATAGTTAGCCGTGACAGTTTCCCCGAGAAGCTCGGATGGTGAGGGAGGTTGATAGAACCATTACCCGTATCTCGCTGTTTTTTTTGTGTGCACACATTGATAAAAGACTTGTGTTTTTGCACACAGAGCAAAGATGGTGGTGTGTATTATTGTATGACGCACCATATTGCTTTGAGTATTGTATGATGTACCATTGTTTTATTATTGCATTACGTATGATATTGCTTTTGAGTATGAATGTATTGTGTTCAGACGGGTTAACGAAGTTGGTTGACTTGGTCAATGTTCAGATGATTTGAACTAAATTGTTTCTATAAAGTTTGCCAAGATTGTTTGGCTGGTAATAGGAATAGTTCAGTGATAGCCACACCTAACGGTGTTGTTTTTTGGGGGGCAGCAACAATCTGACGTTGCTTTCCAATCCAATTACATCATGGGGACTCCCCTGTTAACATGTAAATATTCTTTCAGATGATTGTAATCTTGTTTGCTACTTATTGAGTTGCCTCAGGGTTAATGATTATGATTTGGGTGACCCGAGAGGGATTTGCCTCAGGGGCGATGAAGTTTATAGACCTGAAAAGGCAGTTGCCTCAGAGTTGATGGTTTAGGGAGACCTGAGAAGGCAGTTACGTCAGGGTTGATGGTTTAGGGAGACCTGAGAAGGCAGTTGCCTCAGAGTTGATGGTTTAGGGAGACCTGAAAAGGCAGTTGCCTCAGAGTTGATGGTTTAGGGACACCTGAGAGGGACTTGCCTCGGGGTTGATGATTAGGGACACCTGAGAGGGAGTTGTCTCAAGGTTGATGATTTGGGAGATCTGAGAGGGAGTTGCCTCAGGGTTGATGGTTTAGGGAGACCTGAAAAGGCAGTTGCCTCAGAGTTGATGATTAGGGACACCTGAGAGGGAGTTGCCTCAAGGTTGATGATTTGGGAGATCTGAGAGGGAGTTGCCTCAGGGTTGATGGTTTAGGGAGACCTGAAAAGGCAGTTGCCTCAAAGTTGATGATTAGGGACACCTGAGAGGGAGTTGCCTCAAGGTTGATGATTTGGGAGATCTGAGAGGGAGTTGCCTCAGGGTTAATGATTAGGGACACCTGAGAGAGAGTTGCCTCAGGGTTGAGAGTTCATGAGACGCAGGATACCTCATGGGACTTGATTAGAGACCTGAGAAGGCGGTTGCCTCAGGGTTGATTAGGGAAACCTGAGAGGGAGTTGCCTCAGGGTTAATGATTATGATGGGACCTGAGAGGGATTTGCCTCAGGGGTGAGAAGAGTTCATGGGATGCAGGATACCTCATGGAACTGGGAGACTAGAGAGACCACCAGAGAAGGGTTGGTGCTCTTAGCACGCTATATCCTAAAAGTATAGTAATGGTAGAGGAGCATGGCGATGCCTACATCATTGTTTTATATTATAAGACCGCTGTCGGTGCAGCAAAGGTTACGTACAGCTTGAACAATTGAACCCAGGGGAGTTCAAATTTTGATCTATTGATGCTATTAGGCAAATGCTATTTTATCAAAGAATTTGTGAGCATGGTAGTAGAGGAGCATGTGATACCTACTGGCATATATGCGTAATATGGGAAGGAATGTTGCCCCATTGTTTATTATAAGACCGCTGTCGGTACAGCATAAATTTATGTACAGAGTGAATGGTTGAACCCAGGGGAGTTCAAAGTAGGGAGAAAAGCCGATCTCGAGACGAACACCTCCAAGACAAAAGTCATGTGTAATCGTTTCACTACAAATGACCCAGTCATCCTCGATGACGAGAATCTGAAGGACGTTGAGGAGTATATCTCTCGGGGACGCTTATTGAACATGCAGAGCAACCTAAACCCAGAACTAACAAGACATCGTCGCGTCAGCTGGGTGGCTTTCTCATCATAAAGACGGCACTAGACCATATCCACGACCAGAGTCTGCTCGCCTCCCTATTCAACTCCACAGTTCTACCTGCAATGTGTTATGTCACAGAAACATGGACACTTATAAAAGAAATAGAGTCCAAAACACAGAGTGACCCAAGCCTCCCTGGAAAGACGCTCCACAACAAACGGTCGAAAGGCCTGCACAACACAGACGTACAGCAAATATCATGGGTGAAGGATGCAGTTGCCCACGCAGACAAGGCAAAGCATTGCTGTGCTGATCACCTGTTTTGGAGAACTGATGACTGTTGGAGCACAGCGACAGCAATCTGGTACCCACGAGACAGAAGATGACCACGGGGAAGATCACCTGCGGGCTAGTGATCTTTTGGCAATATTCCATTGCTGTTAATTAACATGCTTAAAAAGTAAATTTTGTAAAGTTCCCCCCCCCCCCACCCCCTCCCACCTTATGGGTGGTTTGATAGGTAACTCATCTATCTCTGGTGATTTGCTGATTGGGATTGAGGAAAATATCTTTTGAAATTCTTCTCTGGTAATAGTAATCTCTATTCTACCAAAGTCATGTCATTTAATGGTCTGTTATCTGAATGCAGGCACCCATTCAGGTTTGTAACATATTCTCATCATCTTTCTTTTTTGCTCTCTGGGTTTGTTATTGGTTTCGCTGTCTTATCATCCGTAATTGTATGCCCTTATATTTACTAAAAGACAGTTTTGCTTTATTATATATTTAATTGAATTTCCGTTCTCTTCAGATCTTCAATTTCCACACATCGGCCTATCCACCAGTTTTCTCATGTCATTTTACATTCTCAAGCAGTCATTCTTGATTTGCTTATCCTTATGCCATAGATAGTTTAATTATGTGTCTTACAATGCCTAGATAATAAATTTAGCTCAATATTAATTTTATCTTATTTTGAATAAAATTTTGATGCAAAAATTCCTGCATTTTGGCCAAGATGAAAAGATAACAGATAAAATTAAGCCGGACTGAAAAGGGTTAACATATTTTAAAATGTAATGATAAAATTACATTTGACAGTGAAAAATAGTTATCTTCATGTGCTTAAGAAAACATGGTGTAATGAGTTCATACTGTTTGCTGTCTAGTCATCTGAACATATTTTGACATCAGCCTGCACATGTCCATAAATCTAAACTAAACTGAGTGCATGCGATAATTATACTGTTAGCAAATTATTCAAAGCAATGACATAAAAGACAATCTGATCAACAGAAGCACACCCCCTCCCCTCCCCCACCAACCCAAGTTTTATGATCTTTTAACTCTTCTTGACACACTAATAAGGATCTGTCCACTTGGGTCAAAACTACCAAGTGTCAGCCTCATGTTATTTTCCTTCCTAGCCATACCTGAGGACTGAACCTATAGCTTTCTGGTTTATATGCGTGTACAAATTCAAAGTGTCTGGCCACTTAGCAGAACAACTGTTTTCAGGGTTGTTGAAGTATTGGAGATCATTGTATGATGGAGGATAGAGTTTTGTTTGTAGGTGGAGTGACCAGTTTCCTTCCTTAGCATTAAATCATATACCCATTTACAGGTGGGTAATCTGGAACTTATCATCACCAGGGATTCTTCTTCTTCTTCTTATGCTGTTCAAACATCAACCTGTATTTGCTTGAAGAAAGCAGCGGTCATCCTGAGGCTGTCGACACTGCCATAGAGCTTGTCTAGTGTTGTCACTGGTGAGGGCCACATGTGCTTTCTCTGGTGCTCGTATGTCGGGCAGTTTTGCAGCAGATGTTCAGCGGTCATTTTCCCGGTACCACAAGTGCATTCGTCAGTGCCACCTATCCTCAGTTTATTGAATAGGTGGTACCTCAGTCTGTTGTGGCCTGTGCGGAGTCTGAAGACCACGACATGCTCTCTTCTGTTCAACTGGTAATAGGCATCATTTTTTGTGTAGCCAGTATGTTCTGTTTCCCATTTGGCCATGTATCTGGCCCTAATAAGCCTTTTGGACTCTTCGTAGGTCACACTAGAATCTGGTTGTGGTAGTCTTGCACCTTCTTGTGCCATTCTGTCTGCCTCCTCGTTGCCTTGGATGTTACAGTGGGATGGAACCCACTGTACCACTACTCTTTTTGGTGCGGACTGCTGGCATAGTTGACAGAGTACTGCTCTTAAATCATTAAGTTCAGTATTTTTCTTGCTTTTTAGTGCTGTGACTACGGCCAGGGCATCTGTAAACAGGACTATCTGGCTTTCACCTGTCAGCATTGTTTCTACTGCAGCCCTCAGTGCCTCTGCTCTGAAATTGCTTGAGAATTTTCCAGTTGCCACTGACAGTGTTATTTTTCTACCATTTGGTAGGCTCAGGAATACCCCTGCCCTGCCGTTCTGTGTTGTGTTTGTTACAGAACCGTCGGTGTATGCATGGGTCCAGTCCATGCTTGGGTAGTTTTCCGTTATGTACCTCAGGGTTATGTCTCTTCTTTCTTTCTCAGTCTGGCTGTTCTTGTTTCCTTCTTCTTCTTCTTCTGCGTACACAGTCAGACAGTAACCATTATTTTCTCGAAAAAAGCGGCGGTCATCCTGAGACTCTCGCCACTACCATAGAGCTTGTCTTGCAGTTCCACTGGCAATGGCCACATCTGCTCTCTCTGATCCTCGTATGTCGGGCAGTTCTGCAGCAGATGTTCAGTGGTCATTTTACCAGTACCGCACGGGCATTCGTCGGTACACCCTATCTTCAATTTGTTGAAGAGGTGGTGCCTCAGTCTGTTGTGGCCAGTGCGAAGTCTGAAGACAACGACCTGCTCTCTTCGGTTCAACTGGTGTTCTTGTTTCCAATACCTGGTATATTTTCTACCACCTCCGGAATGATATGCTGCTTCCACAGGCAGGTTTGCGTACAGTAGGGATGGGCTTTGGTATTGTTACGGTGTTCATAGGGTCTTCGCTCATCTTTGCTTTGGCTATTTCTGCAAAGTTTCTCCGCTTTAGTTTCCCATTTCCAAATCTATTTAGTCTCTGATGCATTGGATGGTCAGTCAGTCTTCTGAGTTTCTCTGCTTGCTGCTGGGCTCTGCAGTCTCTTCTGTCGGTTATAGATTGCAGATTTGTAATCTTTTCAAGTTCTACAATTGGCATTGACTTCATGCCTCCTGTTATAACTGTCATGGCTTGGTTTTGAAGTTTGCTAATTTTATCAAAGTTCGCCTTTGCTGCTGTTGTCCATGCCGCAATGCCATACTCGAGAACTGGTCTCACTCTTCCAATGTACAGTTTCTTTAGTATTCTTTCGTCTGCTCCCCAGCTTGTGCCAGCAAGTTTCCTCATGATTGCCATTCTTTGTCTGGCTCTCATTCGCTTACTCTCGATCTCACTTTTCCATGTCATGCGCCGATCAAATGCAACTCCCAGGTAGTTTGAGTTGTCGTTTGCACCAGGAATTCAATTTAGCACCTGTTGCCGTGAGAAGCCAGTGTTCTAGCCAATGCTATTCAGAAGTCCCTGTAAAAACCACTATAGCAGTCAACAATCAGTTATTGGAAGATAAGTGATTACAGACTGGTCAGTCAATAGGTCACAAATGACTAATAAAAAACAACTGAGATACAGACTTGAAATCGATTTATTATACTTACATTGTCCATTATTTCTCAACATATTTTCCACCATCATTGATACAATTATCCCATAGCTTTAACAATACACCAAAACCTGCAGCATAGAAGTCTTTGGTCTGCTGTCTCAGTCACATTTTCATTTTGCATTCAATCTCTTCTTCATTTGCGAAACATCTGCCGCCAAGTTGGTTTTTAGGTGGAAATCATTGGTGGCTAAAATGGGGCTGTCAGGTGGATGTTCAAGCAAGATATTGCCACCTAGTTGGACAATTTTCTCCTGGTTAATTGAGTGATATGTGCAGTAAAGTTTGTTTTTGTACTAGGATATCTGACGCTGCCAATATCTTCAACCGCAATGAGGAAACTATCATTATTATTAACATGAATGTAAGAGGCAAATAGAAAGAAAAAAAAGAGAGAAAAAAAGGGAAGTTAAAAAATAAATCATGCTAGATTCCCATCAGTGATGACTACACTGCTCTCCTGCTTGAGTGTTTAACCTTTACCACTCTGCATACAAAATTCATGCAATTTCCCATTACGCTGCATTATTTTATGATTTCATTTAACTATTGTTGCTACTGTGAGAGCCTGTAACATTTATATTTGACCATCTATTGATACGGTTTGTTTGTGAGTAGAGAAATAAATGAATAAAGAATTTGTTGGTGTTATTGTTTTTGTTTTAATTTCTGAGATTTAAAAAAAAAGGTGATAGTGTTGAAAAAACAGCCCACTAAGACTCTCTTGCTTCCAGTGTCCGCCAGTTGAAAAACAAAATTTATAAAATCGCAGACAACGGATTACCAATGTTTGCCATTATGGATATGTCTATCACTTCGACTATCAACGTAATTATTGTATCTAAATAAACCATCTAGGTAGACTACCTCAGAAAAATCTGTGCTGGTAATTTAACTCCCCAATTCTTGACAATCGGTGAATCTTCAAGCGAAAATCAGAAGCAATAATTTTCAAATGCCTAGAACTAATTCCACAATCGCCATTGCTGGTAATTAACCGCACATTACGGAAGAAGGAACTCTCCACAATTTAAGAATAGTATTGTTAAGACCATTACTACGTAGCCGTTCGTTTTTAAGTTTGATTAGAATGGCCGATCGCTATGTAACTGCACGATTTACATGACGTTAGTCGGCCAGATTCGCCGTACGCGTGATACAGTTTAATAGAAGCATGCAGTCAAGTACTCACTATCTGTCCATAACATGTTGTCTGTCATTAAAGTCAGCATGTCCTGACCTTCTCCTTCCCCAAGTCCTGGAACAAGGTTATAGAAAATCTGATGACATTCTTCACTGGCATTTTCTTGTAAGCACTGGTACCATACAAGAAATAACCTCACACCCTGGCAGCGAAGCTGCAACAAATAAACATCAGAACAAGATTACACATTTCATACACTAACCATAAATAGCACAGATTACTGTTCGCAAATAGCAAAGATTACTCTATCCACAAACAGCATAGATTATGCTATCCATAAGCAGCACATTACCACTACCTATAAACAACATGCCTATAAGCAAAAGATTCCACTTTCCATAACTGCACAGATTACACATTTTAAAAACAGCATAGATAACACTGTTAAACACTAAAAGACTATACAGTCAGCAAACATTTCAGTATTTAAAATAGACATAAATATACTTGAGGCACACACAGTATTTAAAAACATTACAAGAATAACATAACTTCTTTAAAAACAAAACAATAATTCAACTGTTTTGAATTAGCCTTGATAAATATCATGCTTTCTACACTTTTAGCTTCTCCTATGCATGTATTTTTTAAAAATCATGGACCTAAAACACAACATGCTTCTTTCTGATGTAATAACCCCTCTCTAAGAGTTCCCTCAACACATTTCCAGTAGTCCTTTTAATCGCCCATGGAAATGTTAACATAATTTTTTTTTTCCAAATTATTATTTCAGGTCACAAAACATGAAACAGGAAGCTGGTAAAAGGTCAAGTACAATTGCTACAAAATGATGATTCAAAAACAATGTACCTGTAAACTATTCCCTGGATGGAGCAGCTTCTTCATGACTCGTCCTGCAGATATTAAAACCATTTCAAACTCAAACACCAGGTCGTTCAGCAAATGAAGAGTTTCAAACAAGACTACCACGCTTCCAGCTAAACTAGAGCAATCAACTCAATAACTAGTCTCAGTAACATTAAACATGGATAACCAAAAACGTAACTAACTAAAATTCAACAAAAGTGACTAAACTAAACAAGATTTATGTTTTCTGTAAACTAACCTATACTGTGGAACATCCATCGCTTGTGGACTATTTCAGGTAAGAGGAAGAGAATCTTCTGTAAGGAACAAGACAAGATATGATATATCATTTTGAAATCTAACATAATTATTCTTGGTAACATAAGAATGCAATTTTTTTTTTTTTTGGGGGGGGGTCTGTCTGTCTGTCTGTCTATCTATCTATCTATAGTCCACTTATGTCGTTAGACGTCGTGGGGAGGTGTGACCTTTGTTTCATATTTTTTTTTGGCAGGTCAAAATCCACTGGTGGTTTGCCAGGTCAATCCCAGCATCTGTTAGTCCCTGGGATATATGATCGCCTATTTTTTAGACTGGTGAAGGTGGAAGCGTAAATTAGAGCAAGGTAGACCCACAGCCTGTCAGGCGTTATCTAAGCTGCTCAGCTAACCACATAACCTATACCGGAAGTTATAGCCACACAGTCCCCTTTTTGTGACATAATCTCTGTGAGGCAAATATCCCTAGAATAATTTGAGTAGATTTTTAACTTGAATTTTGTAAGAGCAGCGGCCGTTAGGCCTACTCTTTTCAATTTCCAATTGCTAAGGTATTTTTAACATGCATGCAACTGCATACGGGTGTCTGATCTCACTACTCAGAGATCAGGGGAAATATTTACCAGATGATCCACGTGAAGAAATCCTGGTCTCCACCGTGATTTGGCTTGGTTCGTTCTCAATCTCCCACTACCAAACCCTAAAAGGGCTTAAGTAGCAGAATGTAGTCCAGAGAACGGAATGCGTTGTGTCATAGTTTACAGCTTGACTGCGATATTTGCACCTTTCGGTCCAACACATCCGACTTCAGCAAGCATTTTTTGAGTACCAGGTTAGCATTCCCTCTTCGATCCCTTCTCCTTAGCCAGTCTGCCCTGCTGCAGCCTGTTATTCAGGATCACCGCGTGGAGGTGTAGAAGGGTCTTGGCAGCTCTCTTTCGCTGGCCCTGACGATAGCAGTCAGCTATGGGTCGCTGACCCCTGCAACTTATGCGCTGCTCAGCATCTTGATCCCCCACCGTGATTTGAACCCGTGACCTCCAGCACCCGAGACAAACACCTTACCTCGAGACCACTGGGTTGGTGGGTGGGGGGGGGGGGGGGTGTGGGTGGGGGTCTTCCTCGAGTATATTCATTGCCTGATACCTGTCATTCTGAAGGTTTGGTGGAGGACTATTTAGGCTATGCCATCTTTCATTCTTCTTTAGGTAGTCAACTACAATCACTCTTGTGAGGTGGGGTGGGGGGTGTAATCGTTCTTTTCTACAGTACATTAATTTCATATATTTCAAATGCTCATACTCTAGAAAATGTTGGTGCTTGGCCTGAATATAAAATTTAAATGTAAAATATTTGCGCAGTTAATTAAACTAATTTGCTACTCAAATGGTCAGTCCTTCAATTCCAAAATGTATATACATTTTCAACATGTTAATGACATTTACAAGAAGTGAATATGGCCAAAAGATCACACAACTTCAATATTAATTCCTTTGCAATAAAAAAAAAATTTTAAAAACCGAAATGCCATAGAATGTGGTCAATACCAAAAGATAAGTTTGATAATACATGCATCTAAAATTCTTTTGAAGATTATTCATATGAGACTGATGGGAAAATAGAGGAGGTACTGAAAGATAACTAGTTTGGATTTCGCAAGGCCAGAGGTACATGGGATGCCATCGGATCATTGCAACTTCTCGCAGAAAGAATGGTCAATCAAGGATGTACACTGTTTATCTGTTTTATTGACTACGAGAAAGCCTTTGATCGAGTTTCCTGGAGCAAACTATTTAAGATTTTGCAGCAAATAGGTATAGAAAGATCACTCATTAGGTTAATCCAGAACCTGTATGAAAATCAAGAGGCGATTATTTCAATCACAGAAGGTCTCACGGATCCAGTTTCCATAAAACAGGGTGTATGACAGTGGCAGCTTGCTTTGAATGAGTCTCCATAACACATATTCTGAGATAATCATAGCCAAGGTTATGCGGAGTTGTAATAGGGGTGTCAAAGTTAATGCCATCAAATTTGCAGATGACCAAGCGATAGTGGGAGGATCAGTATCAATGTTGCAAATGCTGTTTGATAAAATTAATAGCACCGCCAAAGATTTTGGCATGAAAATAAACACATCGAAGACAAAGATTTTGGTACTATATAAGCAACATAAGCACATAAATATATCCATCGACTGAGAAATAATCAAACAAGAACAGAAAATTACATATTTGGGGCAAACCATAACAGAAGATGCCCACAATGAGACAGAAATTAAGACAAGGATTGCAATGGCAAAAAAGGGCTTCAGAGAAAAACAGAAATTGTTAACCTCAAAGAATATCAGGATAGAGCTGAGGAAAAGAATAATTAGCACTCATATATGGCCAATTGCACTGTATAGGGCTGAAACATGGACTTTGGCAAAGAAGGATCAAAAAAGCTTGGAAGCGTTTGAAATGTGGGGCTACCGTAGAATGGAAGGAGTGAGTTGGACAGAAAGAAGATCCAATGACAATGTACTCAATGATGTGGACACACAAAGACAAACATTGCATATGATACAAAAAAGTCGGTTGAGTTGGCTGGGTCACAATATGAGACATGAAAGTCTTCTACAGAAGATACTAGAGCGCAAGATTCAAGGAAAGAGAGGACCGGGGTGACAAAGACTTACCTTTTACATCTCAGACATGCAGGGACATTAAAGTACCAACTTATGCTGCAATGAAGAGAACTGCAGAGGATAGGGTCAAATGGAGAGACCTACTCAGACAACCTTACAACCAATCTCCAGACTGATCAAACAGATGATGATGATATACAAAATGATTTGTACAATTGTGCAATATTTACCACTAATGTTACTCTATCTAAAAATATATGTGACATCATTTAAATACAAAAACGGGGACGGCGTGGCTAGTGGTTATATGGCAATGCTCACAAAGCCGAAGGTGCTGGTTTCGATCCCCATCACAGCACCTGACATTAGCCTGGGAAAGCAAACCCTTAATAAATGCAGGAGGAAGCAGATCCTTATATAAAATGCATGCCGAAGTCGGATGCACTAGGCTGACAGGCGCAAAATAAAAACCGTAGTGCAGCGCACACCGCCTTGGGGAAAAGAGAAATACGGTGAACGCAAACAAACAAGTATTTTTTTAATGACCAAGAAGAAATAATGAGTGTTTACACATCTGTAATGAAAAAGACATAATGAGAGTGTCTACACATCTGTAATGAGGAAGACATAATGAGAGTATGTACACATCTGTAATGAAGACAATGAAAGTGTCTACACATCTGTAACGAGGAAGACATAATGAGAGTGTGTACACATCTGTAACGAGGAAGACATAATGAGAGTGTGTACACATCTGTAATGAGGAAGACATAATGAGAGTGTTTACACATCTGTAATGAGGAAGACATAATGAGAGTATGTACACATCTGTAATGAAGACAATGAAAGTGTCTACACATCTGTAACGAGGAAGACATAATGAGAGTGTGTACACATCTGTAACGAGGAAGACATAATGAGAGTGTGTACACATCTGTAACGAGGAAGACAAAATGAGAGTGTGTACACATCTGTAACGAGGAAGACATAATGAGAGTGTTTACACATCTGTAATGAAGACAATGAAAGTGTCTACACATCTGTAACGAGGAAGACATAATGAGAGTGTGTACACATCTGTAATGAGGAAGACATAATGATAGTGTGTACACATCTGTAATGAGGAAGACATAATGAGAGTGTGTACACATCTGTAATGAGGAAGACATAATGAGAGTATGTACACATCTGTAATGAGGAAGACATAATGAGTGTGTACACATCTGTAATGAGGAAGACATAATGAGAGTGTTTACACATCTGTAATGAAGACAATGAAAGTGTCTACACATCTGTAACGAGGAAGACATAATGAGAGTGTGTACACATATGTAACGAGGAAGACATAATGAGAGTGTGTACACATCTGTAATGAGGAAGACATAATGAAAGTGTGTGCACATCTGTAATGAGGAAGACATAATGAGAGTGTGTACACATCTGTAATGAGGAAGACATAATGAGAGTGTGTACACATCTGTAATGAGGAAGACATAATGAGAGTGTGTACACATCTGTAATGAGGAAGACATAATGAGAGTGTGTACACATCTGTAATGAGGAAGACATAATGAGAGTGTGTACACATCTGTAATGAAGAAGACAATGAAAGTGTCTACACATCTGTACTGAGGAATATGTAATAAGTGTTTACACATCTGTAACGAGGAAGACATAATGCGTGTTTACATATCTATCATTTTCTTACTCAACTAGATTGTATATTTATAAATAATGTTTCTTTCTATATATGTGTGCATCTATACAAATAAAGCAATGTCTTTTTTCAATGAGAACAATTTGACAAAAGTGAGCCAGTAGGTTGAGGGTCACACTTACCTCAAAGATGAAAAGAATGCCTTCAAGTTCTTCCCTGTGAGCCTTGTTGGCTATATAAGAAATTTGAAACACCAGTAACAACAGCAAGCAATACACATGATAAACTGTGCATCTCAAATAATACAGAGGATAAATGGTCATCAATGTAAATTGATGGACAAAACAGAATTGAAGCTTTAACACAATATACAACAAAACCATTTTCTATGTGCACTTCTTCCTAATCCATGATTTCCAATTCTTTTCTCTTTGTTTGCCTATCTCTTTTTCATCTATTTCACTGTTTTCCGCACAGTGTGGTCTAACCATCCATCTCTAATGCATAAATGAATCTCTAAATACACATCAAGATTGCTGCATCATTACTGAAAACAGGCTGTAGTAACTAAGTCATCTTTTTTTTTGTCTCCATTATCACAGTGAAAAGGAAAAACAAATTGCTGTCATATATTCAATACTGACTGAACAGCCTGAAGAAATTATGGCAGAGCACCAACAAAACGATAAAAGTAAAAGTCTTGAAAGCCTGTGTTTTTCCTGTGGCAGCTTATGGCTGTGAATCATGGACCAAAACTTCTAGACAAAGAATTGAATCCTTCGAGTCAAAATGTTACAAAAAGATCCTCAAAATACCCTGGACAAAGAAAAAAAAAATGAAGACATCCGGCAAGAGTTGAGCATAGAGGAGAACTGGTTTATCAATTCCATTTTGGCAAGAAAATGCAAATACTTTGGTCACATCAAGAGACACAACGGTCTTGAGAGAACCGTGATGGAAGGTATGGTGCCAGGCAAAAGAGGAAGTGTACACCAAGAAGACAATAGCACCAAGATATCCAAGAATGCCTGGGTATGACTGTGGCGGAGGCTGGAGTTTTGGCAAGAGAACGAGTTTCTTTCAGACAGACTGTGATGGTAGCGACGTTCTACAAAGGACATGCTACATGATGATCTTCAATAAACAGTTTCAAAAAATGTTTTGACACCCTACCCTACATGTTGTATACATTTTCAGTGATCTGTTTTAAACAAGTCATAATTTGTGTTGAATGTCAGTTATTATTTTTCTATATAATGTCATCCTGTTATATATCATGATCGTCAAGTGCCATGATATTAACATGCCATTCCAGATATTTTGTGTTCTTGTCCTCTCTTGACTCAATCTTTCTGGCTGTCCTATTGTATTCAAGACCTTACTTTCCAAATATTAGTCCACATAACCTTGCATGTCTTTTTTTTAAAAATTTTAGTTAGCAGCAATCTTTTCACATTATATCTACATTGGACATAACTGTCCAAGATATTTGTAGCATTCTTCTCAGAACCACATTTCTGATGCTGTTGTTGATTTATATTTCTGTTTACTTATTGTTCACATCAGTAAAGCAACATTTGTTCTACATAACACTGCAAGACTACTCTCTCTCTCACTTCCATTGTAAGGAACATACCTGTTATCATGCTTTGGCTAGTGTTACAGCCTCTTCTCTATTTAGATATACTTATCTAACTACTAGCTGTAGCAGTCGACTTTGTCCAGGACTGTTATGTAAGTATTAAACTTTTAGGACCCCCTTCCTAGCATTCCCTCGTCCCCTATTCGCACCACTTCCAGTACCCCTAAGGTGCAACATTTAACTGATGTCACTTCTGGTGTAAACAGCACATACCTACCGTCAAGTTTGCAAAATTTCATTATCCTCCAACTCATAGTTTCCTCAGCAGAAGGAAGTCGACCAGTTGACATTCATCACAGAATGCCGGTAGTGTATAGTGACAACAGCTGTTAGAAACCTAATCACCACTCGCTGATCAACTCTGGACAGATTCCGTATCACCATGTTTTCAACGGTCTGCTGAGTAAACTATGAGTCGGAGAACAATTAAATTTTGCAAACTTGACAATTGGTATGTGCTGTTTATACCAGAAGTGACGGCATCTTGTGCATCGTACATATGTTCACTTGTTGCAGTTTGGTCCGGTTTTATATTAACACGTCTCGTGGTATATATATATATATATATATATATATATATATATATATATATATATATAATCTTCCTAAAACTTATTACAAATCTACATAAGAAACTAACTTACAAAAATATTCTATTCTAATTTACAAGTGGTCAAATAGGACCATCAATAGAGCAAATGGATAAAAAAATTTAAGCAATTACCTCTCTGTTTCAGGTCTGCTTCTACAGTGCCAAAGTTGTCATCAAATATGTAATATATGTGCGAGTAGTTTTCCTGGAAGAACTTCTTGGCCTCTTGAGTCTCATAATTGTCTGTGGATCAGACCAGAAATGTTCATGTAATAAGACATCATTTCATTACATGCGCCTGACCAGGTGCATATTGTTTCTTTAACTCACGTCCTTCTTTAAACATCGTTGTCCAGTTCTTCACAGTTGTCTTCGACATACGTTTGTCACCATACACTATCTGCATTCTGCGATGAATGTCAACTGGTCAACATCCATTAACGAGGCATAAGTTTCAGTAACATAAAATACAAAACCCTGATAAATCGAGTGTGTACTTTAACATGATCTTGATGACCAGTTCTTCGGCATAGCTGCAGGTTCCAACATCATCTCCAGTGGACCCTGTCCAGAGACGTCTCAGATGTTTTTTGCGGACAGCATTGGAGGTCTTCCTCGCGGTCACTTATTGCTCTGGAGGTACCAGATTTATGGTTCCAGATTCCAAACATGCGTCTCTCAAGAGAATCAATTTGTCAGTGATCAATAAAATCAGTGATTTTATGAATGTCCATGTCTCAGCACCATAGCACAACGTGGGGAGCACAGTGGAATTGATGCGAGGCGCACAGGCTCTGGTCTTGGCAACCATCCAGGACTGTGTTAATGGATGAGAAGGCTGCCCAGTCTGCGCGGCAACATCTTGTTAGTTCAGATTTAATTTGTTCTGCATATTGAAGAGGCATCCAAGACAGATGTACTCATTGACATCCTCTAAATCTCACTTTGTCAGTGAAGACTGGATCACAAATGGCAAAATGATCGCGCAATACTTTGGTCTTCGCAGACATTCATCTCCAGTTCCGCTTTCCTATCCTCACAATCAAGTAGGTGTATCATTCATTTGGTTGGCTTCTACTGCTGACTGTGTGATGAGAAATATATCACTCACAGGTCAAAGGTGAATCAATATGGATGCCAAAGGTATCCCATTTGCACCAGCTGATGACAGATTCAAAACATGCAGAGAGGAGGGTCGAGGAGATAGGATCCCCTGGTGTACCCCCTTCTGAACTGGAACCACAATTGGACATTGAAAGGGACAAAATGTGGTAGTGCAGTTCATATAACTGTTAGAAAGAATTCTGATGTAACCATGATCAACACTTTGTTTTAACAGTGAACGCCAGACAAAATATGGTTCTACTGAATGAAAAGTTTTTTGCAGTCAATGAAGGTAAATATGAAGGGTGTCTAGAACTCTCTGGCTGCTTCAATAAGGCGGCAGCAGGTTGAAATGTGGTCCATCGTACTGTACGAATGCTGAAAGCCAGCTTGTTCGACTGGTTGTGAGTCTTTGAGAGTGACATGTGATTGGCACAATTTAGGACCCTGACCACCTGATCTGCCTCAAGCTCTAGGAAACATAAAATAGTTACAACATGCTAGAGGCAAATGACAAGTCAATCCATGTTGCTGAATACTGGATGCATGAAGTATGTCGTGGTACTTGGACACGGAAAGTAAGTAGAGGTCGGGGTGGTGGGAGGAATGTCATTCGTGTAGCATGAGGAAAAGGGTGCAGCTTAGTGCAGAGACTTGTGGTAATCCCTCCTCTGGTGTTTTGTTTTTTATGTGGTGTCACCTATTGTTGTCTGTATTGTTATAGATTTCAAGAAGGCTCTAATGCAAAAGGAACATTTGTCCATGTATGTCTATTTTTCATTGTTGTTATTTAATTAAAAAGTCCTTGTCTCCCTATTTTGTTTTATGCTTGCTGTAAAAGGTGACCAAAGAAAGTAAGATATGAAAATTCTCAAAGCGTAAAACAAAAGTACCACAGAAACTACCACTGCACATAAGATGAAGTGTTTTGGTTTCTGACTATTTTTTCATAGAAAACAATTGCAGTAGTACATCTATGCCATTAAAGATAAGAAAACTGACAAGAATTCCATATTCACTTATTCCAATCATAATCAATCATAATCAATCATTTACTCAAAAGGGTTGTTTAGTGGTGCGAAGTAAAAAGTGGAATGCCACAAGGCTCGATTTTGGGAATAATTTAGTTTATTGATATATATATATATATATATGATTGGGACATTGATATCGGATTCATGATTGCAAAATTCGCAGATGACACAAAGCTAGTGTCTCATTTAAAGCAGAAGTGGTTGGATTTAGATAAAATTTGAGAATGGTCTGTGAGCTGGTAAATGGAGTTTAATGTAGATAAATGTACATCATCTACATGGTTAGATTCAATATAGAACATAATTACAGAATGGGTGAGAACAATATAAGGATAATAGAAAAGGAAAGGGACCTAGGGGTTATAATAGATCATACAGGTAAAGTGAATGAGAAAGTCCAGATAGCGAAAAAGGCAAATGCAATGTTAAGTATGATAAAAAGAAATATTAAACATAGGAGCAAGGAAGTGATTGTCAAATTGCATAAAGCATTAGTTAGACCTAGATTGGAGTACTGTGTACAGGTGTGGAGTCATTATTGTAGAGAAGATATAATCATGCTGGAAAGGGTACAAAAAAGAGTGAGATTCCAGAATTACAGTTATGAGAAGAAAACCAGCCTACATTATCTAGAAAAGAGAAGAATTCGAGGTGACAATACTGGTTTATAAGATAATCAAAGGAAAAGATAAATTGGACTAACTAGTTTTATTTTAATACAACCACCTACAAGAGCAAGAGGGCATAGCCCCAAATTAACTAAAGAAAGGTCCATATTAGATATTAGGAAATATTTTAGTCAGAGAGTTGTGAATGCTTAGAATATGTTGTGGAGTAGTGGAGGCAAGAACAATTAATGCATTTAAGAATAGATTGTATTCGAACAGCTTTTCATCATCATGTAGCAAGCATGTCCTTTGTAGAACGTCGCTCCCATCACAGTCTGTCTGAAAGAAACTCGTTCCCTTGCCAAAACACCAGCTTCCGCCACTGTCATACTCAGGCATTCCTGGATATTTTGGTGCCATTGTCTTCTTGGTCTACCCATGCCTCTTTTGCCTGGCACCATACCTTCCATTACCGTTCTGTCTCTTGATGTGACTGAAGTATTTACATTTTCTTGCCAAAATGGAATTGATAAACCAGTTCTCCTCCATGCTCAACTCTTGCCAAATGTCTATATTTGTTTTTTTCTCTGTCCAGGGTATTCTGAGGATCTTTCTGTAACATTTTGACTCGAAGGATTTGATTCTTTGTCTAGAAGTTTTGGTAATCATCCATGCTTCACAGCCGTAAGCTGCCACAGGAAAAACACAGGCTCTCAAGACTTTTACTTTTATCGTTTTGTTGGTGCCCTGCCATAATTTCTTCAGGCTGTTCAGTCTCTGCATTGCCATAGCTAGTCTTCTTCTGATTTCTTTCGAGCAGTCACCATTTTTGTCAATTCTGGAGCCCAGATATTCAAAATGTGTGACCTGATCTATTTCCTCACCACCCACTGTAAATTTATTTGTGTTTTATCGGTGGTCATTTTCTTTGTTTTGTTTATGTACAGATTTTGATCTTTACTATGTCCATTAACAGCTGAAAATAGCTGCTCTAGCCCTTCTGCACTTCTTGATAGTATCACTGTGTCATCTGCGTATCGTAACTCTGGAATCTCGTACCCCCCAATCGTAAATGGGTCGAAACTTTCAATGTTCTCATCTTCTCGAACATTTCTCATTATACATTCTGCATATATGTTGTACAGATAAGGTGAGAGGATACATCCCTGTTGGACTCCCTTTTGTACTGCAAACCAATCTGATGTTTGCCCAGATACTCGGACAGCGGCTTGTTGATCTTGGTATAATGTTTCAATGAGATGGACTAAATGCAAAGGAAACCCCATTTCCTTCATGATTCTCCACAGATTTTGATGTTTTACCGTGTCAAAGGCCTTAGTGTAATCAATGAAACATGTGTACAGGTCTACATTAAACTCTCTTCGTTTTTCATAGATATTCCTTAAATTGAATATGTGGTCCCGGGTCCCTCTGTCTTTCCTAAAACCTGCCTCGACTACGTGAATTTCAGATTCAAACCTTTTCTCTATCCTTCTTAATAGGATTCGCAAGAGTATCTTGCTAGTGTGGCTGATCAGCACGATAGTTCGGTAGTGCACAGCTTCAGGTTGCCTTTTTTGGGGAGGGGAATATAAATTGATTTCTTCCATGCTTCTGGCCACTCTGCCATATCTGTTTACACCGCTTGTGATAGACTCAAGCACATGCCTCTCCTCCTGCTTGTATTAGCTCTGCTGGGATATCATTGCATCCTGGGGACTTTCCTTTTTTCAGGCTTTCAATTGCAGAGCGTACTTCTTCCAATGTTGGTTCAGGTTCTTTCTTATCCTTTGGTAGGATTGTAACTGAGCGTTTTGTGCTATCTCCATACATGGTTCTGCAGTACTCTCTCCATCTATTTAGTATGTCTTTGGTTTCTGTTAATGTGTTATCCTCTTTGTCATTTATGACATGTGGAACCGGACAGAATTCCCTTGTCAGTGTTCTTATTGCTTTAAATGCATCTCTTTCTCTGCCTTGTTGTTGTAGGTTTTCTATATCCTTACACGCTTCTACTATGTATCTTCTTTTATCTTTTTTTATTTCTCTTCCAACTTTTCTTGCGCAGTTTTTATATGCTGTGTTGGTCCCCTTACTTCCCATTTGTTTTAATTGTTGCCTTTCTGCAATGAGTTTCTGTATTTCCTCTGTTATATAGCTCTGTTTCTTGTGCGATGTCTTGGGAATCATTTCTTTTGCAGTCTAGATCAAAATATAGCTTTTAGATCAAGAAAATATAGATGAAACTGGTTGTATACAGAATCTGCAGAGTCTTCTAAATCAGTATAAAGACGTTAACTTTAGTTATCTTGCAGTTAGACTTTTCTTTGCTCTGTGTTATTTACCTTCAGAACTTTCTTCAGCAAACCTAGCATGATCACTTAAACTTAACTTAACTTAACGTCTTTATACTGGTTTAGAAGACTCTGCAGAGTCTGTATTCTAAATCAAATATAACAACAGGCCAGATTTCTGGAAAATGAGATAAAGAACGGCTAAGAAAGAAGACAGTTTAAAATTACAACTTAAAATAAAATCAAAAGAATTTATAAACTTTAGACTAAACACTTAAACTTAAAAGTAAATAAAAGTTTAACTAAACAACCCTTCAAGGGTTGGCAAGGGCCTTGCCACCGCCCACTCAACTGGTATGTGAAATTGAAGACAGACACTGCCATTCGCAATGACACTATATGAAAAAGAAAATTTGAGCTTTACTGCTCTAACAGCATACTTATATAATATATAAGCAATACTTCATTACAAAATGTAATAGCGGAATGTAACTTGCACATATTTGCACGTAGACGAAGTGAGCCGAGATTGTCCAAACCGGTCAGCATTCGATTCATTAAATCATTGTCACAAGCTGGTGACACTCTGGACTCAGACTAAAACCCTTCAAAATATTAATAGAAAAAAACGTATCTCCCTAGTGTTGTCGCGAATAAATAAATTCACTTACTCCAGTGATAGATACTTTCTTTTTTTTAATTTCGAAGAAGAGAATAATAATAATTTTAAGTCAAACTGACCCAAAACAAGGCGAAGATGTTTCAAGCGAGTGGCCGTGTCTTTTTTCGTGTCAGCGACTTTCTGTGCAGATTTCTTGATGTCGCCATGACTGGTTGTCTTCCTGAATATCGACAGCGTCGCAGACATTGAGTAATCACAATGGCACAAAACGAATTCGCATTCTTATTTGCTTCAGAAACACTAATGGCATAATCTCAAATTTTCAGATTTACTGCCAATGGCGGTGGTTGCAGACATGTGCGCATGCTCACGATTTGTTTCCGTGTTTGGTTAAAAAGTGATTCAGTGGTCACTTTCGGTTTTGAAATATAGAATGCCAGGAATGTCGCTTTATATAGTTGTTTTATAAGCTGCAAATTTGGTTCCGATTGCATATCTTTATGTAAAATTAAAATAACAGTCTCATCCAATATTTTATGTGTGTACACATTTGTCATACCAATCATGGATCATATTATCTCTGCCAATGATCCCCCAGAGTCACCGTCTAAAACAGAGCCTCGTGATTTCGAAATGAGTGCAGATTAGTTTGTCACATACATTTCTGTTTTGATCTATTTATTAAGAATCGACGTCATTGCACTACGGATAGACCCATATGTGTTCAGTCCCTCTCAGCATATGGTGAAGGGTGTAGGTACTGATGGTTCATGTAGCTCGCTGGTTGTACACACTCCTGCAACGTCCTCTAAGGCACCACTCTTTGCTGGAACCGCATATGATTTCAAAATCATGCAACCTGTGCATTGCTAGTTCGTCGCCTGCAGTGTCTTCATCCATAATGTGGTCGATGATTGACTTCAAAATGTCATCTCTATCCATTACTAATGCCCCAATATTGGTGCCCCTGAAGCCAAGATGGCAGCTCTTTCATTCCCCCAAGCATGACCAGGGCAGTGGATCCACACGTTTCAGGAGGTTCAAGGTCTGTATGCCCACTATCTGCTCATGCCCTTCGGCACCTTCCGAAGAAAGGAGTATGAGTCAGAGACGATTACGGTCCTCATTAATTAAAGAGGTCCCATATAACCACATAAGAGTTGGTCACTGCCTTGATCTCCATTCTAACACTGGAGGTTGTTGCCCAGCATGTACGGCTCCTCTCAGCAACGACCCTTCCTTGCACTCTAACAGGGACGGCCCCTAACCGGCTTTCTTATAACGTAGCACAGACTCATCGATATAAATTACGGCATTCGAAACCTTGGAGGATATGCAGACACTCTCCTCTTCGTAAGTTACACTCTGTTTCATTTTACTTTTTCAAAAAACCACACTCTTACACAACTCTGTCCAACAATCACACTCTTACATAATTTTCATACGCGCCTTCAGGGTTCACCTCTGAGATCGCCCTAATTATCACATGTACATACAGACACACACATGCATCCACACACTAGTTAGTACCTCCTGATATTACCTAAAAGGCTGTGGCCCGGAGTGGAAAGGGCGTGTTTCCACTAGAAGAATACAGATAGGCAAACACTTTATCCCCAAAAATTTGTATTTTCAATTATTAGTTGTTTTTAAACTCTTCGACATTTTCTCCCCGGACCGTCCCCATTCCATTTGTATCATCCACAGCAATCTCATCACTGGGGTCTTGCTATAGAGAAATTGCTTTAGAAATGATTGATTGGAAAACCTCTGAACAATCATTTACATGTCTGAACTGACTCAAAGTATTGTCCGTTTTAGTCCATTTGTCTACTTTTGCTTTACAAATGATTGATTGGAAAACCTCTGAACAATCATTAACATGTCTGAACTGACTCAAAGTATTGTCCGTTTTAGTCCATTTGTCTACTTTTGCTTTACAAATGATTGATTGGAAAACCTCTGAACAATCATTAACATGTCTGAACTGACTCAAAGTATTGTCCGTTTTAGTCCATTTGTCTACTTTTGCTTTACAAATGATTGATTGGAAAACCTCTGAACAATCATTTACATGTCTGAACTGACTCAAAGTATTGTCCGTTTTAGTCCATTTGTCTACTTTTGCTTTACAAATGATTGATTGGAAAACCTCTGAACAATCATTTACATGTCTGAACTGACTCAAAGTATTGTCCGTTTTAGTCCATTTGTCTACTTTTGCTTTACAAATGATTGATTGGAAAACCTCTGAACAATCATTTACATGTCTGAACTGACTCAAAGTATTGTCCGTTTTAGTCCATTTGTCTACTTTTGCTTTACAAATGATTGATTGGAAAACCTCTGAACAATCATTAACATGTCTGAACTGACTCAAAGTATTGTCCGTTTTAGTCCATTTGTCTACTTTTGCTTTACAAATGATTGATTGGAAAACCTCTGAACAATCATTTACATGTCTGAACTGACTCAAAGTATTGTCCGTTTTAGTCCATTTGTCTACTTTTGCTTTACAAATGATTGATTGGAAAACCTCTGAACAATCATTTACATGTCTGAACTGACTCAAAGTATTGTCCGTTTTAGTCCATTTGTCTACTTTTGCTTTACAAATGATTGATTGGAAAACCTCTGAACAATCATTTACATGTCTGAACTGACTCAAAGTATTGTCCGTTTTAGTCCATTTGTCTACTTTTGAAATATGGGAAATTATGAAATATAACACTGCCGAATGGGTTCAATTCCTGCATGCCGACAAGGAGGGTAGCTGATCGAATCCCAGGTACTGCATATGTTGCTTTTATGTTGGGCGTGAAAAAACAAAAACATATCCAGCACACGACGTGGCGACAGTAGTAGCGTTGTGACCTATGGTGCTCAGCATTAAATCAAGAAAAAGCTTTTGATAGGATATCCCATCAGTACCTCCATAAAGTCCTCGAGAGTTGCAACATTGGAGACCATTTTAGAAAGTGGATAAAAATCCTATACGCAAAGCCTGAAAGCAAGGTACTGGTAAACCACCAGGTTACAAGTGCCTTTCGGCTAACCAAATCAGTGAGACAGGGATTTTCCCTCTCCCCATTGCTCTATACCCTTGCCTTAGAGCCCCTATTAGAGAAAATCAGACAGAACAGCTCCATAAAAGGCACACACATACATGGAGCAAAGGAGAAGTTGCTTGCCTACGCAGACGACACCGTCTTCTTTCCCCCAGACTACACATCAATAGAAAACATTCTAAACACTTTTGCACAATTTGGCAAAGACAGTGGGGCACAAATAAATATACAAAAATCCACTATTATGGGCACAGGCCAGTGGAAAAACAAAGAAAACTTTCCTTTTGTTCTAAAAATAAGAGACTCCATTAAATTGTACGGCCTAACCTTCCTATCTGACCCCAACCACATTCACCACGACACATGGACACATTTAACGACCAAAATAAAAGACATGCTACAAAGATACAGATACAAAACAGCCACAATTTTTGGCCGTAGCATAATAGTAAACACATACATCATCCCCAAATTAATCTACACAGCCACAGTGTTTGAACCCCCACATCAGACAATCAAGGATATCAACAAACTCATTAGGGGTTTCATTTTCGCAAACACCATATACAGCATAAGCCAACACACTGGCACAAGACAACACACACTGGCATAAGACAACACACACTGGCACAAGACAAGAGACTCGGAGGTATCGCACTCCAAAACATACAGACCAAAATACAGTCCCTCCGAATAGGCCATGTCAGGTGGATTGTAAAACATCCAGAACAACACACACTTGTGCACTATTACATTGGTCTTAGTATATCCAAGCTGATACCAATAAACAACGCAACACCACACTTCTGTGGGACATTGCCGCCCTTTTACACGTCATGCATAAAAGCCATCCTAGGACACGAACAACTAACACAACAGAAGACAAATCAAATATACAAACATCTAGTCAAGCTACAAGCACCCCAACTACACCTTAGAATAAAACGAGGTTACAAATATTTTAAAACAGACTACACAAACACGTTCACAAATCTACACAACCCACACATTACACCAAAAGCTAGAGAAGTCGCTTACAGACTTGTTTGTCAACTTAACTCCATAAACACAGGAAAACAACGCAAACCCAAATGTCAACTATGTCAGACGAGAGAAAAAGAAACAGAAGACAACATTTTGTACTCGTGCAGTACAGTCATACCCACAAGACAAATTCTACAAGACACAATCGAGACACAAACAAGACAGAACGTAGACATGTATAAGGCAATAATGTTAAACACTATACCAGACACGACATCAAACATTCAAACACAAATGCTAATTCTGTTATCAGAACAGACACATCATATGGAGATGTAGAAATGAAGCCTCAAATCGCTTCAGAACATACTCCCCAGACACTTTACTACACATGTTCGTGAGAAAGGCGTTGTTCAGTAGCGACCAACAAATGTGAATGTTGTACTGTGAAATATGTATGTTAAAATATGCTTCATCATTTTCATGTTCAATTTTAATTTTCAATTTCAATTTCTCTTGCCAACTCAAACAGAAAAAATGTGTTAATGGGGAAAAGAGTGAATGAATGTATGCCGTTTTTTGGGACTATACCTCCTTTTTCTCCAAAAACCCCATAACCAAAAATAACAGTATTAAACAGTTCACAGAGTGGGAAAGTATCAATTTCCCCCTTTCCAACTGAGGGGTGGCTTCTCTGCTGAACTAAATCACTCAAACACTCCCCCAGCGGTCAAATCTTATCTCATGTCTTTTCAATTCACCAGTTTTATGGTGGCTCTTTCCTCCACCGGGCAGTTCCTCTGTCTTGACTAAAAGGACAATGGGCAGGAAATCGCCGGGGTTTTATGGCAGAGTGGACTGACAGAAACCTAATGGTTCTCACGAAGGCCACACATTACTTACCCCCTTGACTACTGTACAAGTACACACCACCTTTATGGCTCTATAGCATTTTTGTAAAAATATAATACTTAAATATATATATACAAATCTGTGTGAATAAGCAAATATGTATGTACGGATACGTACACATGTTGCATATATATATATATATATGTGAGTACGTGAGTTTATTCATGTACATATACTTACATATATATATATATATGCGTATGTACATGTGTATGTGTGTATGTATGTATGTATGTATGTATGTGTGTATGTATGTGTGTGTGTGTGCGTGCGTGCATGCGTGTGTGTGTGTATGTATACATGTGTGTGCGCATGCTATATATATATATATATATATATATATATATATATATATATATGTGTGTGTGTGTGTGTGTATGGTTATATTTGTATGTGCCTGTGGGTGGGAAAAGAAATATCTATGTGCAAAAATGAATAGGTATGTATCAGCAAGTACACATGTGCTTTCATTTATATTGGCATTCATTTATATGTACATTCACTTATGCTTTCACAAATAAATGTATGTCACCTTTCACCTATATATATATATATATATATATATATATATATATACAAATGTGTGTGTATAAGCAAATATGTATGTACGGATATGTACGCATGTTGCATATATGTATGTGGGTACGGGAGTTTATTCATTTTCATATACGTACATATATATATATATATATATATATATATATATATATATATATATATATATATATATATATACGTATGTACATGTTTACATGCATGTACATGTATGTGTGTATATGTACGTATGGAGGGATGGATGGATGGATGCATGTATGTATGTATGTATGTATGTATGTATGTATGTATGTATGTATACATGGGTGTAAGTATGAGTGTGTATGTATGCATACATGTGTGCGCGCACGTGTGTGTATATATATATATATATATGGATATATTTTTATGTGCCTGTGGATGAGAAAAGATATCTGTATGTGCAAAAATGAATAGGTATGTATCAGCAAGTACACATGTGCATTCATTTATATGTGCATTCATTTATATGTGCATTCATTTATATGTACAGTCATTTATGCTTTCACAAATAAATGTTTGTCACCTTTGCCTTACAAAGTGTAACTCCCACCATCTCACGTTTCATCTAATAGGAATGTTCACCTCACATCACACACAATTTTGTTTTAAAATTGTGCATTAAAGAATTTTTTCAAAAAACAAAAGAAAAACAAAAATAAAAATTCATAAAGTTTATCTTGCCGAGACGTCGAGTAAATTTGGACGGTACAGAAACCACGAGTTTATATGAATTAAAGATTAACTTGATTATGTCCCTCAGAATATTAAATTATTGCGTTTGCATTGCATTATTACCCTTGTTTCTGATACTATATTTAAAGCCATTTAAATTACTATTAAAAGATAAAGCTAATATTTAATCGATTAGTGTATATGTTTAGAAAACTAACATTAAAAACGTATTCATTATATTCTATACATTTAATTTATTATTTAGCTATTTATTCATATTTTCACAATAAGCTATTTTAATATCGAGAGTAAAATCTGGCAACATTTTCAGGAAGCCCGAGTCCTCGGCGAACCCATCTTAATTTAAGATCATACTTTTAGGGATCATTTCTAAAGTTTGTCTTGCCGAGACGTCGAGTAAATCTGGACGGTACAGAAACCACGATGACGAGATTGCGTCACTCCCTCTGAGCGTGAAGCTGGCTCTAGGTCTACCATGGCTCTTGTGGTGGTCCCAAGGGCTCTTGAGGATCGTTCCTCTCCTCCTTTCGTGGGGAGTAGGAGGAGGGAGTGGCAATCTGAGTGGTTTTATTTCGTAAAATAAAATGATTGGTGGGCTGATTCGTTGTGTGGTTTTTTTTATTTACCCTCTTTTTCAGTGATCTTTTTTGTTTGTGAGTCTCATTTTCTACTAGTGTCGTAGTAAAAGTATGTCTTTCGCATAAACCTAGCATCGGTACATACAGACGCACACATGCATCCAAGCACTGGTTTATGCGTCATGATATCGCCCAATTCACTACGGTCGGGGGTAGAAAATGGCGCGCCTCCGCCAGTAGAAACTAGTGAGGCAAACATCTAAGCAACAAAAAAAGAAAATTCTAAAAGATACCAGGCTTCACTACCATAGCAGAGCGGTGGTAGGACTGCCGAGTCGAAGATGTCTGCACGTAGTCGGGTGAAGCCGTGCAGCTCGTCCGTCTCCGCCTGATCATCTCAGGTGCTATGTTGTTATCAATGTTGAGGAACCTTCCCAGGTAGGCATATTCGTTAGCGTCTTCTACGGGCAGTTCCATTCGAGAGTATGGGCTTGGGTCACGATCTCTTTGACTACCGGCCTGATACTAAATGGGAAATAACTCAGTGATGGAAGCGGTGCCTAGACTAATTACTTTTCTTGTTAAAAGGTTTTGTAATCAGAGTTCATGGTTGGGTTCTCTCTCATATTAACTGGTTTACTTTACATCTGACATCAGCTGCTTTTAAGATGTAATGTTACTGTGCAGTTGTTCCTTCCAGTGTTGGTTCACTCCTCCTCATTATTATACTGGCAACCGTAACCACACAAGGCCATCTTTAAGAAATCGATAACAAATGTGCATGATATTTTATGTTTTAAAAATAGGTGCAGAATATATATTTAGTTGCAATAAATCATCTTAAATATGCGCATGATACAAGTTTGATGGCAAAAGGTGAGCACAAATTGCAGATAAATGATAGAACAACACGTGGAAGTGTGTGGCTGAGTAAGAAAATTCAGATGTAACTTGATTTAGATTGACAATGTATAGGGTTCAAATCACGACGTGTACATTTTTAAAAGACATTTCCAGGTTGGACATTAGGAAACACTTTTTTAGTCACATGTTGGTTATTACATGGAATGCAATGCAGCAGGAGGTGGCAGAGGTGAAATAGCGAATACATTCCCAAATAAATTGGATGCACATAAATGAATTTGGCGCAAGTGAAATTGGAGAACAAAATAAACTGATCAAAGTTTGTGCTTCTCGGGGAAATCTTGAACTTCTGGTGAGATGATTGGCGCTTTTTAATGACTGGTGTATGGCTGACGGACCCACCCTCAAACCAGCCATTTCTGCTTGTTGTTTTTGTTCCAAAAGACCACAACGGACGTGGTCTGTATTGATGAATCCCCACCTTTCTGGCATCATCATATGCGTCTCAGTCTATATAGACAATGCGCGTGGCGCCCTGTACGTTTTGTCTAGCTCTGTCTCCTGTATTTCGACACTTTTTCTATAGCGCTTGCCATATATTGCACTTCTTTGCCAGTGATCCATTGAGGAATTTTGTGAATTCTTCAGCTCTTTCATGGAAATCTATGTATATGCGGCATTTACCCACAGTTCTTGCATGGTGGATCTTCTTAGGCTGGAACATTATTTTGCAGTAGACTAGTGAGTGATCAGTATCGCAGCCTGTACTGTGAAACGTGCGGATTTACAAAACATTGTTTCGGTTCACACCTTATAGTGATGATCAGGTCCAGTTGATGCCCATGTCTGGACCGAGGATGTCTTTAGGGTACTTTACGCTGGGACTTTGTTTGGGAGAAGATTTTTGTGGTGCACATGTCGTAGTAGGCGCACAGCTTCAATGGCTGCTGTCCATTTTCGTTCATCTTTCCGACACCAAACTTTCGTAGGCACATAGACCAAGAGTCGTGATCGGCATTCTTTTCTCTTGCTGTGTTTGCTGAAATGGGTGACTTACAATGTAATTTAGGTTAAAGTGAGTAAGAAACTGCGCCTTTTGTCAACTTCGTTCTCTGGTTCGGAGCTACCTTTGGCTAGTGGCAAGATTTTATGGAGACGACTTTAGATAGCACAGGATGCAGATTTTTCCTCAAGTTTTACTCCCGAAGCCTTTCCAGCAAACATGTATCCCGTAAAGGACAGGGGTGGGGGGTTGACATCTAACGTTGTGTGTCGTGCCTTTGCCATAACCGCAAGGTGTCGCGGGGGCATATCTCCCTGGCCGTGTTCGAGTCCATTATAATCGTGTTTAAATTTCAGTCACACTAAAACCCACGTTGTGTGCAGCTAGGGGATGGGATGGGCGCTAAATCTCGTGAAGCTCAGCCGTGTGAACTAGACCGTGAAAATACGACACATGTTTAAGCGTAGTGCTAAATTCATATAGCCGATGTCCAGGCCAGGATAATCGGAAGGCAGAAAAGGGCAGCCTGTCAGTCTTGTAACGTACAGGAAAATATAAGAATGGCGGCAGTGTAACCACGTGCTTTGTCCACGCACCATCGGTTGTATGGAGAAAAAAAATACAGCTACAAGGATATATTCCGATTTGAAATGATTAAATAAATATTCTATATAATGTTCTGAGAAATATGTAGCAGTTGATTGTAAAAATTAGTGAAAGGACAGCAAACAACGACTTTCTTCTTCTTCCTCTTCTTCTCCTTATTCGTAAGCTGCCAGACGTTAACTTGAATTTATTCAAATAAAGCAGAGGTAATCATAATGCTGTCGACACTGCCATAGATCTAGTCTAGTGTTGGCACCGATGATGGCCACATGTGCTTTCTCTGGTCTTCGTATGTCGGGCAATTTTACAACATATGTTCATAGGTCATTTTCCCAGTACCACAGGTGCATTAAAGATTAACTTGATTATGTCCCTCAGAATATTAAATTTTTGCGCTTGCATTGCATTATTACCCTTGTTTCTGATACTATATTTAAATCCATATAAATTACTATTAAAAGATAAAGCTAATATTTAATCGATTAGTGTATATATTTAGAAATACTATCATTAAAAACGTATTCATTATATTCTATACATTTAATTTATTTTTTAGCTATTTATTCATATTTTCACAATAAGCTATTTTAATATCAAGAGTAAAATCTGGCAACATTTTCAGGAAGCCCGAGTCCTCGGCGAACCCATCTTAATTTAAGATCATACTTTTAGGGATCATTTCTAAAGTTTGTCTTGCCGAGACGTCGAGTAAATCTGGACGGTACAGAAACCACGATGACGAGATTGCGTCACTCCCTCTGAGCGTGAAGCTGGCTCTAGGTCTACCATGGCTCTTGTGGTGGTCCCAAGGGCTCTTGAGGATCGTTCCTCTCCTCCTTTCGTGGGGAGTAGGAGGAGGGAGTGGCAATCTGAGTGGTTTTATTTCGTAAAATAAAATGATTGGTGGGCTGATTCGTTGTGTGGTTTTTTTTATTTACCCTCTTTTTCAGTGATCTTTTTTGTTTGTGAGTCTCATTTTCTACTAGTGTCGTAGTAAAAGTATGTCTTTCGCATAAACCTATCATCGGTACATACAGACGCACACATGCATCCAAGCACTGGTTTATGCGTCATGATATCGCCCAATTCACTACGGTCGGGGGTAGAAAATGGCGCGCCTCCGCCAGTAGAAACTAGTGAGGCAAACATCTAAGCAACAAAAAAAGAAAATTCTAAAAGATACCAGGCTTCACTACCATAGCAGAGCGGTGGTAGGACTGCCGAGTCGAAGATGTCTGCACGTAGTCGGGTGAAGCCGTGCAGCTCGTCCGTCTCCGCCTGATCATCTCAGGTGCTATGTTGTTATCAATGTTGAGGAACCTTCCCAGGTAGGCATATTCGTTAGCGTCTTCTACGGGCAGTTCCATTCGAGAGTATGGGCTTGGGTCACGATCTCTTTGACTACCGGCCTGATACTAAATGGGAAATAACTCAGTGATGGAAGCGGTGCCTAGACTAATTACTTTTCTTGTTAAAAGGTTTTGTAATCAGAGTTCATGGTTGGGTTCTCTCTCATATTAACTGGTTTACTTTACATCTGACATCAGCTGCTTTTAAGATGTAATGTTACTGTGCAGTTGTTCCTTCCAGTGTTGGTTCACTCCTCCTCATTATTATACTGGCAACCGTAACCACACAAGGCCATCTTTAAGAAATCGATAACAAATGTGCATGATATTTTATGTTTTAAAAATAGGTGCAGAATATATATTTAGTTGCAATAAATCATCTTAAATATGCGCATGATACAAGTTTGATGGCAAAAGGTGAGCACAAATTGCAGATAAATGATAGAACAACACGTGGAAGTGTGTGGCTGAGTAAGAAAATTCAGATGTAACTTGATTTAGATTGACAATGTATAGGGTTCAAATCACGACGTGTACATTTTTAAAAGACATTTCCAGGTTGGACATTAGGAAACACTTTTTTAGTCACATGTTGGTTATTACATGGAATGCAATGCAGCAGGAGGTGGCAGAGGTGAAATAGCGAATACATTCCCAAATAAATTGGATGCACATAAATGAATTTGGCGCAAGTGAAATTGGAGAACAAAATAAACTGATCAAAGTTTGTGCTTCTCGGGGAAATCTTGAACTTCTGGTGAGATGATTGGCGCTTTTTAATGACTGGTGTATGGCTGACGGACCCACCCTCAAACCAGCCATTTCTGCTTGTTGTTTTTGTTCCAAAAGACCACAACGGACGTGGTCTGTATTGATGAATCCCCACCTTTCTGGCATCATCATATGCGTCTCAGTCTATATAGACAATGCGCGTGGCGCCCTGTACGTTTTGTCTAGCTCTGTCTCCTGTATTTCGACACTTTTTCTATAGCGCTTGCCATATATTGCACTTCTTTGCCAGTGATCCATTGAGGAATTTTGTGAATTCTTCAGCTCTTTCATGGAAATCTATGTATATGCGGCATTTACCCACAGTTCTTGCATGGTGGATCTTCTTAGGCTGGAACATTATTTTGCAGTAGACTAGTGAGTGATCAGTATCGCAGCCTGTACTGTGAAACGTGCGGATTTACAAAACATTGTTTCGGTTCACACCTTATAGTGATGATCAGGTCCAGTTGATGCCCATGTCTGGACCGAGGATGTCTTTAGGGTACTTTACGCTGGGACTTTGTTTGGGAGAAGATTTTTGTGGTGCACATGTCGTAGTAGGCGCACAGCTTCAATGGCTGCTGTCCATTTTCGTTCATCTTTCCGACACCAAACTTTCGTAGGCACATAGACCAAGAGTCGTGATCGGCATTCTTTTCTCTTGCTGTGTTTGCTGAAATGGGTGACTTACAATGTAATTTAGGTTAAAGTGAGTAAGAAACTGCGCCTTTTGTCAACTTCGTTCTCTGGTTCGGAGCTACCTTTGGCTAGTGGCAAGATTTTATGGAGACGACTTTAGATAGCACAGGATGCAGATTTTTCCTCAAGTTTTACTCCCGAAGCCTTTCCAGCAAACATGTATCCCGTAAAGGACAGGGGTGGGGGGTTGACATCTAACGTTGTGTGTCGTGCCTTTGCCATAACCGCAAGGTGTCGCGGGGGCATATCTCCCTGGCCGTGTTCGAGTCCATTATAATCGTGTTTAAATTTCAGTCACACTAAAACCCACGTTGTGTGCAGCTAGGGGATGGGATGGGCGCTAAATCTCGTGAAGCTCAGCCGTGTGAACTAGACCGTGAAAATACGACACATGTTTAAGCGTAGTGCTAAATTCATATAGCCGATGTCCAGGCCAGGATAATCGGAAGGCAGAAAAGGGCAGCCTGTCAGTCTTGTAACGTACAGGAAAATATAAGAATGGCGGCAGTGTAACCACGTGCTTTGTCCACGCACCATCGGTTGTATGGAGAAAAAAAATACAGCTACAAGGATATATTCCGATTTGAAATGATTAAATAAATATTCTATATAATGTTCTGAGAAATATGTAGCAGTTGATTGTAAAAATTAGTGAAAGGACAGCAAACAACGACTTTCTTCTTCTTCCTCTTCTTCTCCTTATTCGTAAGCTGCCAGACGTTAACTTGAATTTATTCAAATAAAGCAGAGGTAATCATAATGCTGTCGACACTGCCATAGATCTAGTCTAGTGTTGGCACCGATGATGGCCACATGTGCTTTCTCTGGTCTTCGTATGTCGGGCAATTTTACAACATATGTTCATAGGTCATTTTCCCAGTACCACAGGTGCATTAAAGATTAACTTGATTATGTCCCTCAGAATATTAAATTTTTGCGCTTGCATTGCATTATTACCCTTGTTTCTGATACTATATTTAAATCCATATAAATTACTATTAAAAGATAAAGCTAATATTTAATCGATTAGTGTATATATTTAGAAATACTATCATTAAAAACGTATTCATTATATTCTATACATTTAATTTATTTTTTAGCTATTTATTCATATTTTCACAATAAGCTATTTTAATATCAAGAGTAAAATCTGGCAACATTTTCAGGAAGCCCGAGTCCTCGGCGAACCCATCTTAATTTAAGATCATACTTTTAGGGATCATTTCTAAAGTTTGTCTTGCCGAGACGTCGAGTAAATCTGGACGGTACAGAAACCACGATGACGAGATTGCGTCACTCCCTCTGAGCGTGAAGCTGGCTCTAGGTCTACCATGGCTCTTGTGGTGGTCCCAAGGGCTCTTGAGGATCGTTCCTCTCCTCCTTTCGTGGGGAGTAGGAGGAGGGAGTGGCAATCTGAGTGGTTTTGTTTCGTAAAATTTAATGATTGTTGTGTAGTTTTTTTTTTTTTAATTTAGCCTCTTTTACGGAGATGTTTTGTTGTTGTTTGTTTGTGAGTCTCATTTTCTACTAGTGTCGTAGTAAAAGTATGTCTTTGCATTTATCGACGCCACATTTTCAGGTCTCGTTTGCGTTGTCTACCCATGTTCCTGATGGTTGCATTCTCACAATGTGGCCAAACCAATTCATTTTCTTTCGTGTTTGTTTTCTAGCTATATGGTTTCAGGCTCAACGATGTATCGAATGGCTGACTTGTTGTATTATGACATCATTGAGGTGTGTCATTCTATTGTATAGTTTGCTTTGCTGCGGTTGTCTGAGCGTTATGGGCACGAGGCGTCTTTCAAGATATGCATGTGCTGATGCTTCTGTTAGGGACCAGGTTTCACTACCATAGCAGAGCGGTGGTATGACTGTCGAGTCGAAGATTTCTGCACGTAGTCTGGTGTCTTTTGTGACGTCTGTTGCTGTCATGATGGAGTTGAAAGCCGCGCAGCTCGTCCGTCTCCGTCTGGTCATCTCAGGTGCTACGTTGTTATCAATGTTGAATGAGCTCACATGAGAATTCTACCAATATTTCTTCCCCATTTGAGGACAACTCCTACTCAAAATATGTCAAGAAACCTTTAAAAAGAACGAGCTTCCTTCCAGCAAAAATCTGTCCTACATTATACTAATACTAAAGGATAACGCAGACAAAACACAACTTAAAAATCACAGACCAATATCACTTCTAAACGTAGACTACAAAATCTTTACTAAAACTCTAACAAATAAACTCAAACGATTTATGCCATCACTCATACACGAGGACCAACAGTGTAGTGTACAAGGCAGAAATATACACCATCATACACATTTTATCAGAGACATTATCAACCTCACACACGAGGACCAACAGTGTAGTGTACAAGGCAGAAATATACACCAGCATACGCATTTTATCAGAGACATTATCAACCTCACACACGAGAAAAACACGAAATCATCAATCCTTTCCCTAGATCAAGAAAAAGCTTTTGATAGGATATCCCATCAGTACCTCCACAAAGTCCTCGAGAGTTGCAACATAGGAGACCATTTCAGAAAGTGGATAAAAATCCTGTACGCAAAGCCTGAAAGCAAGGTACTGGTAAACCACCAGGTGACAAGTGCATTTCGGCTAACCAGATCAGTGAGACAGGGATGTTCCCTCTCCCCATTGCTCTATACACTTGCCTTAGAGTCCCTATTAGAGAAAATCAGACAAGACAGCTCCATAAAAGGCACACACATACATGGAGCAAAGGAGAAAAAGTTGCTTGCCTACGCCAGACGTCACCGTCTTCTTTCCCCCAGACTACACATCAATAGAAAACATTCTAAACACGTTTGCACAATTTGGCAAAGACAGTGAGGCAAAAATAAATATACAAAAATCCACTATAATCGGCATAGGCCAGTGGAAAAACAAAGTAGACTTTCCTTTTGTTCTAAAAATAACAGACTCCATTAAATTGTACGACATAACCTTCCTATCTGACCCCAATCACATTCACCACGACACATGGACACATTTAACGACCAAAATAAAAGACATGCTAGAAAGATACAGTTACAAAACAGCCACAATTTTTGGCCGTAGCATAATAGACACATACATCATCCCCAAAATAATCTACACAGCCACAGTGTTTGAACCCCCATAGAAGACAATCAAAGATATCAACAATCTCATTAGGGGTTTCATTTTCGCAAACACCATACACAGCATAAGCCAACACACACTGGCACAAGACAAGAGACTCGGAGGTATCGCACTCCAAAACATACAGACCAAAATACAGTCCCTCCGAATAGGCCATGTCGGGAGGATTGTCAAACATCCAGAACAACACACACTTGCACACTTCTACATTGGCCTCAGTATATCCAAGCTGATACCAATAAACAACGCAACACCGCCCAACTGCGGGGCATTACCGCCCTTCTACACGTCATGCATAAAAGCCATCCTAGGACACGAACAACTAACACAACAGAAGACAAATCAAATATACAAACGTCTAGTAAAGCTACAAGCACCCCCACTACACCTTAAATCAAAAGGAGGTTACAAATATTTTAAAACAAGTCTATACGAACACGTTCCCAAATCTACACAACTCACACATTACCCCAAAAACTAGAGAAGTAGCTTACCGACTTTTATTCAACCTAACTCCCATAAACACAGGAGAACAACGCAAACCCAAATGTCAACTATGTCAGATGAGAGAAACAGAAACAGAAGACCACATACGGTACTCTACTCGTGCAGTACAGTCATACCCACAAAACAAATTCTACAAGACACAATCGAGACACAAACAAGACAGAACATAGACATGTATAAGGCAATAATGTTAAACACTATACCAGACACAACACCAAACATTCAAACACAAATGCTAATTCTGCTATCAGAATACAGACACATCATATAGAGATGTAGAAATGAAGCCTCATATTGCTTCAGAACATACTCCCCAGATACTCTACTACACATGTTCATGAGAAAGGCGTTGTCCAGTAGTGACATACAAATGTAAATGTTGTACTGTGAAATATGTATGTTAAAATATGCTTGTTTATTTTCATTTTCAATTTCCAATTTTAATTTCTCTTGGCAACTCAAACAGGAAAAATGTGTTAATGTAGAACAGAGTAAATGAATGAATATATGCCGTTTTGAGATTTTCCCTCCTTTTTTCTCCCAACACCCCACAAACTAAAATAAAGTATAAAACAGTTAGCAGAGCAGGGACATGTATCCACGCACTGGTTTATGCATCTTAATATCGCCCAATTGACTATGGTCTGAGGTGGAATAGGCGTGCCTCCATCAGTAGAAACTAGTGAGGCGAACATGTAAAATAAAAAAAATAAAAAAAATAAAGTATCAATTTCCCCCATTCCAACTGAGGGGTTTGTTTCCCTGCTGAACTAAATCACACAAACTCTCCTACAGCAGTCAAATCTTATCTCCTCTCTTTTCAACTCACAAGTTTTATGGCGGTCCTTTTTTGGCTGGTCAGTTCCTAAGTCTTGACCAAAAGGACAATGGACAGGGAATAGGCTGGGTCTTATGGCAGTAGACTGACAGAATGCTAGGGTAAAGGTTCCCACGTAGGCCACCCCCTTGACTATGGTACATGTACACAAAAACTTTATGGCTCTATAGCTTTTTGGGAAAAAATAAAATACATATATATATATACAAATGTGTGTGTATAAGCAAATATGTATGTACGGATATGTATGTATGTTGCATATGTGGGTACGATAGTTTATGCAAGTACATATACTTTTATATATATATATATATATATATATATGTGTGTGTGTGTGTGTGTGTGTGTGTGTGTATATATATATATATTTATATGTGCGTATGTACATGCGTGCATACATTTGCGTTTATGTGTGTATATCTATGTATTTATGTGTTCATGGGTATAAGTGTGTGTGTATGTATGCACTTATGTGTACATACATGTGCTTGTGTATATGTGTCTACTCGGCTGTGTGGGAAAACTAATAGAACGAACCATTAACACTTGAATAACCTGACATAACAATTATTCTATAAAAAAACTTTAACTCACTGTAGAGCTGTAATAGTGTTATGTATCAGACAATTGTTTATTCTTACGAAGTTTGGGAAGACTAGGATTAAAACAACGCCAGTCAAAGTGGCTGCGAGTTGAGAAAGCGAGAGGCAACGTGGTTACTAGTAAATGCCCCTTCATGTTTAATCGGCCAAAAATAGCACGCTGGGTCGTCACAGTTAGATTAGGACAAAAACAGGAAAGGACAAAACAGATCCAAATGGATACAGGCCTATCAGCCTACTGAGCTGTGTCGGCAAGCTGATGGAACGTATGATAAACACCAGACTGATGTGGCATCTGGAAGAAAAACGAATACTAATTCCACAGCAAGCCGGCTTTAGACAGGACAGATCCACTGAGGACCAGGTCATCCTCATAGCCCAGGAAATAGAAGATGCCTACCAGGCACAGAAACACACAGTAGCGGTGTGGGTGGATCTGGAAAAGGCATTTGACAAAGTCTGGAAAGATGGACTTAGAGTCAAGCTAAGAAGAAGTGATGTTTGTGGGAAAATGTACAAGTGGATCAACCACTACCTCAAAAATAGAACGACCAGAGTCCAAGTACAAGGGCAGATGAGCAAAAAAGTGACACTTGAGCAGGGAGTACCCCAAGGGGGAGTACTGTCACCCACACTCTTCCTGGTGTATATAAACGACATTACAGAGAATATACCAAGAAGAGTCCATATCTCAATGTTTGCAGACGATCTGGCTATGTGGATCTCTGAAAAGAATCTCACCATAGCAAGAAATCGGATGCAGCAGGCCCTAACATCGCTGGAAGAGTGGGCAAACTCATGGCTGGTCAAAATAAACGAGGAGAAAACCACATGCACAATATTCTCGCTTTCAATCAAACCCCAAAATCCCAAATTAAGTTTAAATGGCAAATTCCTGCAGCCAGACGACAACCCAAACTATCTGGGAGTCACATTTGATCGGCGCATGACATGGAAAAGTCAGATCGAGAGAAACAGAATGAGAGCCAGAGAGAGAATGGCAATCATGAGGAAACTTGCTGGCACAAGCTGAGGAGCAGACGAAAGCATACTAAAGAAACTGTACACTGGAAGAGTGAGACCAGTTCTCGAGTATGGCATTGCGGCATGGACAACAGCAGCAAAGGCGAACTTCGATAAAGTTACCAAACTTCAAAACCAAGCCATGAGAGTTATAACAGGAGGCATGAAGTCAACGCCAATTGTAGAACTTGAAAAGATTACAAAACTGCAATCCATGACCGATAGAAGAGACTGCAGAGCCCAGCTGCAGTCAGAGAAACTCCGAAGACTGACTGACCATCCAATGCACCAGAGACTAAACAATTTGGTAAATGGGAAACTAAAGCGGAGAAACTTTGCAGAAATAGCCAAAGCAAAGATGCACGAAGATCCCATAAACGCACCAACAACACCAAAACCCATCGCTACTGTACGAAAACCTACCTGGAGGCAGGATATATTTCCAGAGGTGGTAGAAAATATACCAGGTATTGGAAACAAAAACTGCCAGACTGAAAAAGAAAGGAGAGATACTACCCTAAGCTTTATATCGAAAAACTACCCAAGCATGAACTGGACCCATGCATACACCGACGGTTCTGTAACAAACACTACACAGAACGGAGGGGCAGGAGCATTCCTGAACCTACCAAATGGCAGACAAATAACACTGTCATTCGCGACTGGTAAGTACACAAGCAATTTCAGGGCGGAGGCAGAGGCACTGAGGGCGGCAGTGGAAGAAATGGTCACACAAAGAAAATGAAAGCCATATAGTCCTGCTTACAGATGCTCTCGCCGTAGTCACAGCGCTAAAAAGCCAGAAAAACACTGACTTAAGAGCAGCACTCTGCAAACTGTGCCAGCAGTCCGCACCAAAAAGAGTAGTGGTACAGTGGGTCCCATCACACTGCAACATCCAAGGCAACGAGGAGGCAGACAGACTGGCAACAGAAGGTGCAAGACTACCACAAACAGATACTAGTTTGACGTACGAAGAGTCAAAACGGCTTATCAAAGCCAGATACATGACCAAATGGGAAACCGAAACATACTGGTTACACCAAAAACGATGCCTATTACCAGTTGAACAGAAGAGAGCAAGTCGTTGTCTTCAGACTTCGCACTGGCCACAATAGACTGAGGTACCACCTATTCAACAAATTAAAGATAGGTGGTACCGACGAATGCCCGTGCGGTACCGGTAAAATGACCGCTGAACATTTGCTGCAGAACTGCCCGACATACGAGGATCAGAGAGAGCAGATGTGGCCATCACCAGTGGAACTGCAAGACAAGCTCTATGGCAGTGTCGACAGCCTCAGGATGACCACCGCTTTTTTCGAAAAAATAATGGTTACTGTCTGACTGCGTACGAAGAAGAAGAAGAAGAAGATTAGGACAAGAAGGGCAGGAGCCAAAGTTGATTTACAGAAGTCCGATCGGCTCAGAGGGACCATCTAGTAATCCAAAAAAGACAGGCAAAGTACATTTGGGGATTCGATTTTCAAGAGCTGATCTAGAAGGTTGGCTTACTATACTCCAGAAGCATTGCTTTTGTGCCTTTTGGAGTGAAATGGTGTCCCTTTTATGATTTTCTTCGTCGTACGCTGTCAGACGTCAACCTGTATTTTTTCGAAAAAAGCAGAGGTCATCCTGAGGCTGTCGACACTGCCATAGAGCTTGTCTTGTGTTGGCACTGGTGATGGTCACATCTGCTTTCTCTGATCCTCGTATGTCGGGCAGTTTTGCAGCAAATGTTCAGCGGTCATTTTCCCGGTGCCACACGAGCATTCGTCAGTGCCACCTATCTTCAATTTGTTGAATAGGTGGTACCTCAGTCTATTGTGGCCAGTGCTAAGTCTGAAGACCACGACCTACTCTCTTCTGTTCAACTGGTAATAGGCATCGTTTTTTGTGTAGCCAGTATGTTCGGTTTCCCATTTGGTCATGTATCTAGCTCTAATAAGCCTTTTTGACTCTTCGTATGTCACACTAGTATCTGGTTGTGGTAGTCTTGCAACTTCTTTTGCCAGTTTGTCTGCCTCCTCGTTGCCTTGGATGTTACAGTGGGATGGTACCCACTGTACCACTACTCTTTTTGGTGCGGACTGCTGGCATAGTTGACAGAGTACTGCTCTTAAATCATTGAGTTCAGTATTTTACTGGCTTTTTAATGCTGTGACTACGGCCAGGGCATCTGTAAGCAGGACTATATGGCTTTCATTCCTTTTACCTGTCACCATTTCTTCTACTGCAGCCCTTAGTGCCTCTGCATTAGCTCTGAAATTGCTTGTGTATTTTCCAGTTGCCACTGATAGTGTTATTTTTCTGCCATTTTGTAGGCTGAGGAATACCTCTGCCCCTCCGTTCTGTGATGTGTTTGTTACAGAACCGTCGGTGTATGCATGGGCCCAGTCCATGCTTGGGTAGTTTTTCGTTATGTACCTCAGGGTTGTATCTCTTCTTTCTTTTCAGTCTGGCAGTTTTTGTTTGCAATACCTGGTATATTTTCTACCACCTCTGGAAATATATCCTGCCTCCAGGTAGGTTTTCGTACAGTAGTGATGGGCTTTGGTGTTGTTAGTGCATTCATAGGGTCTTCGTACATCTTTGCTTTGGCTATTTCTGCAAAGTTTCTCCGCTTTAGTTTCCCATTTACCAAATTGTTTAGTCTCTGGTGCATTGGATGGTCAGTCAGTCTTCGGAGCTTCTCTAACTGCAGCTGGGCTCTGCAGTCTCTTCTATCGGTCATGGATTGCAGTTTTGTAATCTTTTCAAGTTCTACAATTGGCGTTGACTCCATGCCTCCTGTTATAACTCTCATGGCTTGGTTTTAAAGTTTGCTAATTTTATCGAAGTTCGCCTTTGCTGCTGTTGTCCATGCCGCAATGCCATACTCGAGAACTGGTCTCACTCTTCCAGTGTACAGTTTCTTTAGTATACTTTCGTCTGCTCCCCAGCTTGTGCCAGCAAGTTTCCTCATGATTGCCATTCTTTCTCTGGCTCTCATTCGGTTTCTCTCGATCTGACTTTTCCATGCCCTTTTATGATCAAAGAGAGAACATATCTGTAGTTTAAACAATGAATGCTCAGATCTGTGGGGACAAAAGATAAGAGAATGTATGCATGCAGATGTAAAGTGAGATGTATCGTAAGACTCCTAAGGAAGCACAAGCATTAGTTACCTACCTTCCTGACAAGCTCTCATCTTGATTAACTCAAACCCAGGTACGGTGTGGCCTAGTGGTTAAGTAGCACGGCTCACAAACCAAAGGTGCTGTGTTCAATCCCCATCACAGCACCGGCCGTTATCCCAGAAAAGCCAACCTTTAGATAATATGGGAGGAAGCAGACCCTTACATAAACGCATGCCAAAGTCGGATGCACTGCGCCAACAGGCGCACAATAAAAATAAAGTGCAACCCAGCAAACACCTGGATTAAGTCACACCCAGCGAACACCTGAAGTAGTCAAGGTTAATTAATATCTGGAATAACTCAAGGCCAGCTATCATCTAGAGTAGGTCATGGTCATCAACAGCTGGTAGTCTTGATAATCTATACATCTGACAGTTTTAGCAATCTATACATCTGGCAGTCTTGACAATCTATACATCTGGCAGTCTTGACAATCTATACATCTGGCAGTCTTGACAATCTATACATCTGGCAGTCTTAGCAATCTATACATCTGGCAGTTTTAGCAATCTATACATCTGGCAGTCTTGACAATCTATACATCTGGCAGTCTTGACAATCTATACATCTGGCAGTCTTGACAATCTATACATCTGGCAGTCTTGACAATCTATACATCTGGCAGTCTTGACAATCTATACACCTGGCAGTCTTGACAATCTATACATCTGGCAGTCTTAGCAATCTATACATCTGGCAGTCTTAGAAATCTATACATCTGGCGGTCTTGACAATCTATACATCTGGCAGTCTTGACAATCTATACATCTGGCAGTCTTGACAATCTATACATCTGGCAGTCTTGACAATCTATACATCTGGAAGTCTTGACAATCTATACATCTGGAAGTCTTGACAATCTATACATCTGGTAGTCACCTCATCATTGATATAGTTTTTGTCAATTTTTTTAGTCTGAAAACTGGAGCCACTCATGTGATACATTTATACAAGCTCTCTAAGTGTGTTTACCAAATCAAGAACAAAATGCTCTGTGTACCATCACAGACTTGCTCAAGATGTAAAGACCTCAATGTTACACCAATACCAGTATATAAAACTACATTTTAAAAAGTCTGATTGTAACAACAAAACAGGATTTTAACAGTCATAAGAAAAAACAACACATCAAACAGTATTTAAATCATTTTATTTCTTCAGTAAACATTTTTCAGTTTGAGGGAGGACTAAAAAAAACAATAACAATAGTAAATTTAAAAAAAAAATATTTCAATAGTCTTACACCTTCCGTTGTGACTAAGTTACATTCAGTGACATCATTACCCTTGTACACCTTCCGATGTGACTAAGTTACATTCAGTGACATCATTACCCTTGTACACTTTCCGTTGTGACTAAGTTACATTCAGTGACATCATTACCCTTGTACACCTTCCGATGTGACTAAGTTACATTCAGTGACATCATTACCCTTGTACACCTTCCGATGTGACTAAGTTACATTCAGTGACATCATTACCCTTGGTTCAAAAGTTGGAAGTATCTCAAACAAAGATTTCACTAAGGTTTTCCTATGTGAGAATAATTAGTTAAGAATAACTAGTTAACTTAGCGAACATGTGACAATCAGTTGGGCGCTGGATGAATAGCATAGTGAGTGACTTAATACTTGTTTAGAATGAGAAGGAATTCATAAGTTACACGAATAAATAACTTGAGCAATAGCCAGCCTGGTTGGAAGCAAGTGGTTTAGTGGTCGGCTAATTGTTCAGGTCCAGGTGCATGTAGGTGAGTGTTCTTTACACTTCAGACAACCAAGTTACATCTAAACACCCAGCAAATTGGAACACAACTATAGACCACAGATTCAAAATTTGGATAAATTATGGTTTCAATCAGCAACATGAGTAAACTTGGCTGCTCACCCAATTTCAGATGAGATGAAAGCTTGTCAGGAAGGTATGTAACTTAGTTATTGGTGGCTGTGTGCGGCAGGCCAGGAGAAAAACTGACCATTTAATTGACAAGCTAAAAAACGTAGGAAAGAGAGGAGTATGAAGCAACAGACACATAAATGACTTGCACAAACCTCGTGAGGCCCAGCAATTTTTGTCTTAGCAGACCGGAGGTTTTGATTAGACTGTAGCTATTATTTTAGGGTGCGGCACTCGTTAAAGCTGAACAAGAATTTAGATCCGATAACCAGAAATACTTTGTGCTTTGAAACTCAAAATGGGATTGGCAAAGAGCACAAGACAGAAGAACAAGAGGAGACACAGAGGGCAAACAGTGAGGAAGAGATACCCAGAGAAACTTTGTGGTTGAAAGGAGCATACTCCTTTCACTTGGAACTCAAAACAGGACTGAAAGTTAAAAACATAGCAACATAGAATAAGAACACAGAAAAACAATGGTTGAACAAGAAGAGATCCAGTGGACAAACAGAGAAGATGAGATAACCAGAGAAAATATCTCTGGTTGAAAGAAGAGCATACTTTCATTTAGACTCAATACAGAAGACTGATGGTGAGGAACAGAGTAATTCAGTGAGAGGAAGTCAGGGGAACTGATACATTCTGTTTGCACTGGTCGCATCGTGGAGCAGAGTCTGAGAACAGATAATGAGAATAAGTTTGAGAACAGAGTCTGATGACAGATATTTGAGAGCAGGGTATTGATTTCCAGACAAACCTTTGAGAGCTTAGACAAGTTGAGTCTCAACCAACAACATAATAGTCACAAAGGCTGAATGATACAGATACATTGTGTTACTAAGGAGAAAACAAGGTCTGTTGTGTCTTCTTCTTCGTTCATTCTCAATCTCCCTCTACCAAGCCTTGAACAGGGATTTGCAAGTAGCAGGATGTAGTCAGGAGAATGGAATGCGTTGTGTCGCTAGTTTACAGCTTGACTGCGAAATTTGAACCTTTCAGTCCAACACATCCGTCTTCAGCACCATCTATTATGTGACATACACTTCTATAGAAGTTTGGAATGAATAACAAGATGCTGTTTATCAGACTATAGGAGCACCAGCCTGGGTATGGATAGCTTCAGGGACTAACATTTGTGCATTATGTACAAAATCTCCAGATTGTCAGAGACCTATGGTCTAGCCCCTATATGTTGACATATTTGTGCTTATGATTTTATGTGCATTTTAATTTGATGTGGAAAAAATAAAAGAAAGTAATCTTTGAAACTGATGTTTCGTTTTATATTGGAATTCTGAGGACTGTATTACACTGTCGTATAACATTTATAAGATTGTTATGTTCTGCAATCACTTCATGCTTTTTACATTTTTATAATTTGGATAAATAGTGCAGACAGTTACATAACTGAAAAGGAGAATAATGACAATGATAAACAAATCAATTCACAATTCACAGACATCTGCTGATTTAAGACACTTGTCTCATAATATAAGTGGATTCAAACATTGGTCAACACGAAAACACATATTCAGTAAATCTGCTCAAACAAACCAACAATAAGTATTCGTTATATCACATTTGGACAAGATGCAAACTGGAGACATATTAATTTATCTTGGCTCCAGACTTATAGAAAGCTCTCCTGATTATGAGATCTATAGGACACGGCTAAGTTGTGACACCATCAACAACACTGAATGATCAATACAAATTTTACATAAGTAGCATGCTACAAGCCTATTAAAGGGGTGTAGTTACTGTCTGAATGATGCCATAGCTGGAAGTGGAAACAATATGCATCTAACTAAATGCTCCAGAGGTACGCATCCAACTCTCAAAGATTCTGACAAGAAATATCCAGCAGCTGGACTTTTGTTAATAATAGGAGGAGTGAATCTTTATTACTCTAAAACCAGAATAATCTGGATAAATGATCACTAAGTAAAAGTCAGAAATCAAACTTCAAATTAGACATGTTAGCGGATGTTCCACGTGCAGATATCGCAGTCCAACTATATAATGCAGTACAAAGTTCCTTACCCTCCCAACAGTAACAAAAAACATTTAAAAAAGGAGAGTGCATGAGCTGCAGCTGTCAGCAACCGATCGCTGATGTCAGTGCCAGCAAACCAGAGCTGTCAAGACACTTCTACAACTCCACACGGTGAACCTGGATAACAGGCTGCAACAGAGCAGGCTGGCTGAGGAGAAGGGATTGAAGAGGGAAGGCTAACCCGGTACTGAAAAATGCCTGCTAAAGTCGGATGTGTTGGACCGAAAGGTGCAAATATAGCAGTCAAGCTGTAAACTACGACACAATGCATTCTGTTCTCTGGACAACATCCTGCTACTTGCAAAGCCCATTTCAGGGCTTGGTAGCGAGAGATTGAGAACGAACAAAGAAGATTAAAAAAAGGAAACAAAAAACAGCATAGTTAGAGGAGTTAATTAAAATAACTGATATAAAAATAGAAAATCCAAGTGGGCAGTTAAAAATGATGCCTTGGGAGAAGTTATTAAAATAACTGATATAAAAATAGAAAATCCAAGTGGGCAGTTAAAAATAATGCCTTGAGAGAAGTTATTAAAATAACTGTTAAGAATCAGTAGGGACAGTTTGTTGTGCACAGACACGATTGCTGTCACCAGACCACTAAAACATTCTAGTGACATTCCATGCAGCATTTTTGTGTAAATAAAATGTGTAACTGAACTTGGAGGCCTGCATCTTTTTGTTCCACTTTCACTTCTTCAGTGTTCGTCATGAAAAGGACGCTCGTTTTGTCGTAGTTTACAGCTACGCTGCGATATCTGCATCTTTCCGACCTGACACTTTCAGCTGGGGTTATTTTTTTGGTGCTGGATTTACTTTCTCCCCGCGATTCCTATTCTCTTGCATCCTGTTATCAGAGCCGCCGTTTGGGAGGCGGAATAGGGTCTTGGTCAGCTCTGGTTTGCTGACCCTGATGCAAGCAGCCAGCTATGAGTCGCTAGCTGCTGTCAGTTCATTCACTATGCTGGAATCTATGCTCCGTCCCCCGCCCACAAATGATGATGATGTTTCCATAGGTTCTGGTTGTCTCCTGGTGACATTACCCTACTTCTATCACTCTCTCTCTTATTTGTTTGTAACAAAGCTTTCCCAGACTCTCTTTTCTAAAGCTGTAGCCAATATGTTTGATATATCATTGTTGACAGTGATCTTCTAATGTTTTGCTATTATATTTTTTCATATCTGTCAAGGAATGCACAAAGTATTCTCCCCTTGTGAACCAAGTTACTGTTCCAGAATCTTACATTGCCATATTTTTTCTTGAGTGACATCAATACAGCTTTTGCTGAACTTGTCAAATCTTAAAGACAAGAGACAACGATCTGTGGTTATAAAGCAAATACATGAAACTGTATCCAGTTTTCAGTTTCTCGCCCTCAACCCAAATTGATTGAGCTTCTGTTATATTCTGTTCCATTTAACACAATCATTATTCAATCATGAAACTGCTATAACAGAGCATGCTTATATAATCATCACACATATACAAGCACACAGAAGCATTTGCCTCCTCAAGTGCAAAGACTGCTAGATAAACAAATATTGTCTAACAAGCATGTATTGTCACGTAGGAATGTGGTCACATTGTTTCCTATTGGTAGGGTGTTGCAGGAAACACGTATATAAGTTGTGATCAACTATAAGGTGACATGAAATAATTGCTTGTTTTGTGTGAGGGATAAAGTCAGTGTGAGATGGAATACTATATTTGTTATGCATTGTTTTATATTTTCATTAAACATAACCTTTTGATCACAATGTAACTTGATCACAGGTAAGAAAGCCGCAAACGCCTTTGTCGATCACTATGCCAGAGCAAACCACATCGAGGTCCCTGCAGATAAGCATACAGATATTAGCGAAGAGCTAAAAGGACACGAAAACATAAATACGGCTCCTGAAGAGCACATGATGGCCAAACTAACCATGCGCGAAATGGAAGAGGCTATGAGAACACTAAAGAAAAGGAAATCTCCCGGAAAAGACGGGATAACAAACGAAATGCTGATGGGGCTGGGCCAAACAGCGAAGAAAAAACTACTATCAGTCCTGAACCAAAGCTGGAAAAGGGGTATTGTACCCCAGGCATGGAAGGATGCAATACTGGTACCAGTACCAAAAACAGGAAAGGACAAAACAGATCCGAATGGATACAGGCCCATAAGCCTACTGAGCTGTGTCGGCAAGCTGATGGAACGGATGATAAACACCAGACTGATGTGGCATCTGGAAGAAAAACGAATACTAATTCCACAGCAAGCCGGCTTTAGACAGCACAGATCCACTGAGGACCAGGTCATCCTCATAGCCCAGGAGATAGAAGATGCCTACCAGGCACAGAAACACACAGTAGCTGTTTGGGTGGATCTGGAAAAGGCATTTGACAAAGTCTGGAAGGACGGACTTAGAGTCAAGTTAAGAAGAAGTGATGTTTGTGGGAAGATGTACAAGTGGATCAACCACTACCTCAAACAAAGAACGGCCAGAGTCCAAGTACAAGGGCAGATGAGCAAAAAGGTGACACTCGAGCAGGGAGTACCCCAAGGGGGAGTACTGTCCCCCACACTCTTCCTGGTATATATAAACGATATTACAGAGAATATACCAAGAAGAGTCCATAGCTCAATGTTTGCAGACGATCTGGCTATGTGGACTTCTGAAAAGAATCTCACCATAGCAAGAAATCGGATGCAAACGGCCCTAACATCGCTGGAAGAGTGGGCGAACTCATGGCTGGTCAAAATAAACGAGGAGAAAACCACGTGCACAATATTCTCGCTCTCATTAAAACCCCAAAGTACCAAATTAAGCCTAAATGGCAAAATCCTGCAGCCAAACGACAACCCAACCTATCTGGGAGTCACATTTGATCGGCGCATGACATGGAAAAGTCAGATTGAGAGAAACCGAATGAAAGCCAGAGAAAGAATGGCGATCATGAGGAAACTTGCTGGCACAAGCTGGGGAGCAGACGAAGGCATACTAAAGAAACTGTACACTGGAAGAGTGAGACCAGTTCTCGAGTATGGTATCGCGGCATGGACAACAGCAGCGAAGGCGAACTTCGATAAAGTTAACAAACTTCAAAACCAAGCTATGAGAATCATAACAGGTGGCATGAAGTCAACGCCAATTGTAGAACTTGAAAAGATTACAAAACTGCAATCCATGACCGACAGAAGAGACTGCAGAGCCCAGCTGCAGTCAGAGAAACTCCGAAGACTGACGGACCATCCAATGTACCAGAGGCTAAACAATTTGGGAACTGGGAAACTAAAGCGGAGAAACTTTGCAGAAATAGCCAAAGCAAAGATGCACGAAGACCCCATAAACGCACTAACAACACCAAAACCCATCACTACTGTACGAAAACCTACTTGGAGGCAGGACATATTTCCAGAGGTGGTAGAAAATATACCAGGTATTGCAAACAAAAACTGCCAGACCGAAAAAGAAAGGAGAGACACTACCCTAAGCTTCATAACGAAAAGCTACCCAAGCATGGACTGGACCCATGCATACACCGACGGTTCTGTAACAAACACTACACAGAACGGAGGGGCAGGAGCATTCCTGAACCTACCAAATGGCAGAAAAATAACACTGTCATTCGCTACTGGTAAGTACACAAGCAATTTCAGAGCGGAGGCAGAGGCACTGAGGGCGGCAGTGGAAGAAATGGCAACACACAGTGAAAATGAGAGCCACATAGTCTTGTTGACAGATGCTCTCGCCGTAGTCACAGCGCTAAAAAGCCAGAAAAACACTGAGCTTAATGACTTAAGAGCAGCACTCTGCAAACTGTGCCAGCTGTCCGCACCAAAAAGGGTAGTGGTACAGTGGGTTCCGTCACACTGCAACATCCAAGGCAACGAGGAGGCAGACAGACTGGCAAAAGAAGGTGCAAGGCTACCACAAACAGATACCAGTATGACGTACGAAGAGTCAAAACGGCTTATCAAAGCCAGGTACATTACCAAATGGGAAACCGAACATACTGGTTACACCAAAAACGATGCCTATTACCAGTTGAACCGAAGAGAGCAGGTCGTTGTCTTCAGACTTCGCACTGGCCACAATAGACTGAGGTACCACCTATTCAACAAATTGAAGATAGGGTGTACCGACGAATGCCCGTGCGGTACTGGTAAAATGACAACTGAACATCTGCTGCAGAACTGCCCGACATACGGGGATCAGAGAGAGCAGATGTGGCCATTGCCAGTGGAACTGCAAGACAAGCTCTATGGTAGTGGCGAGAGTCTCAGGACGACCGCCGCTTTTTTCGAAAAAATAATGGTTGCTGTCTGACTGTGTACGCAGAAGAAGAAGAAGAAGATCACAATGTAAAGTACAACTATAGAAGTATCAACTGATAATGTGAAAACCAAAATATTGGTAAAGGAAATATAATGAGACAGCAATTTGCTTGAGATCACTACAAAAATTCTCAGTAAGATGAGATTTAAAAATAAATGACAATATACCAATATACATTACAAACTATATGTAGTAGCAGACCCCAACTTATTCATCAGGTTAAGAATCAGAGACTGGTGAATGGAGAAAACTGACGAATGACCAAGCATAGCATTTATATAGTATGCAAATGATTTGGTCACTGATAAATGTAAATATCAAACTATATATCACTTGCAAATGTGTGCGAAAGCAAAATGAACAAAAGTCGATCTTTAAATAGACAAAACTAAAAACCTTCCTTTCAATCCATCAAAATAATTTCAGGTGGAGCATAGGTTATAAAAAAAAAATGCATGCCAACCCATAAAATGTTGACATGTTGAAATATTTTATGACTTAAAGTTTCTACAAGATGGAGTAGTCATAACATGACTGGCATGTTGCAGTGTTAATTTCTTTGGTCCCCTTTCACATGGGTGAAACCAGCTTTTGCTAGCTACAAATGTTTCTTCTAAGGATATCTGTCTACTTTCAGCCTCAATAAAATAAAATTGATTCATGACATTCACCTGTGGTCAGAGAAACATTGCAGCTCATCTGGTTGTGAATCCAGACAGTGTGTTCATATCACCAATTAAACTGTCCCACTTTCCAATGAGTTTTGTATGCACTGGTGTAGCATTTTTAATTTCCTCTAATATCTCGACTTTATTATTAACTGCCATTAGAGGTACGTCTAGCTTACAGCCTATGTCAGTCATGGACATGCGTTGTTCATTAAGGTTTATTATTTCTTATTTTTCTTACAAACTGAGAAGCTTATGGGCTCTTTAAACTTAATCACTACAATTAGGTGCCATTATGAATATTATTATCACATATATTAGTTTTTATTACACTGTATTCTAAGCAGATATTCAAAAACACACTCCACATGATGTCTATGAGATTCATTTCAAACGACTTCTGAAAACGCACGAAAAGATGGTACCAGCAGGAAAGGTCTACCGAGGAAACATGACAATATTGGAAACCACGATATAGTTAACCATGAGGTGGAGGAAAGTCAATACAGGGTGGTTATCATTTAAAAGAGAAGAGAAGTGATGAAGGGCATGCAGTGAATCAGCAGGGCTCTGCTATAATAAATGAACCTGACATAAAAATGACAAGAGTAAAATTGGAATTGACAATAAAATCATTTGCTTCACAACGTCTGTATATTAAAACTGTAATTAGAATAAGTGATGTGTTAGAATAAGTAAACATTAAAAAATGTTCAGAAAAATAATGTGGTCTGTACCTGAGAAATAATGACCATTTTAAAAATTTATTCTCCAAATGTCGGTGTCATCTTAAAATATGAAATACTATTGAACAATTCAATGGGGACATCTTGTTAGCAGCAGTCCAAAATACAACAGAACAGCAGAAGACTGTGACAAGTACAATGTGTCAATACAAGCAGTAGCGGGATAAAAATGATTTTTTTCTTGTTTTGGAGTATAATTATTCCACTTTTTTCTTTCAATTAGATTAGGTGGGCTCTGAAGGTAGTCTGCATCAAACTAATTGGAGCAAGCAGGCTCTGAAGGTAGTCTGCATCAAACTAATTGAAGCAACCGGGCTCTGAAGGTAGTCTGCATCAAACCAATTGAAGCAAGCAGGCTCTGAAGGTAGTCTGCATCAAACTAATTGAAGCAACCGGGCTCTGAAGGTAGTCTGCATCAAACTAATTAGAGCAAGCAGGCTCTGAAGGTAGTCTGCATCAAACTAATTGAAGCAAGCAGGCTCTGAAGGTAGTCTGCATCAAAGTAATTGAAGCAACCGGGTTCTGAAGTTAGTCTGCATCAAACTAATTAGAGCAAGCAGGCTCTGAAGGTAGTCTGCATCAAACTAATTGAAGCAACCGGGCTCTGAAGGTAGTCTGCATCAAACTAATTGAAGCAAGCAGGCTCTGAAGGTAGTCTGCATCAAACTAATTGAAGCAAGCAGGCTCTGAAGGTAGTCTGCATCAAAGTAATTGAAGCAACCGGGTTCTGAAGTTAGTCTGCATCAAACTAATTAGAGCAAGCAGGCTCTGAAGGTAGTCTGCATCAAACTAATTGAAGCAACCGGGCTCTGAAGGTAGTCTGCATCAAACTAATTGGAGCAAGCAGGCTCTGAAGGTAGTCTGCATCAAACTAATTGAAGCAACCGGGCTCTGAAGGTAGTCTGCATCAAACTAATTAGAGCAAGCAGGCTCTGAAGGTAGTCTGCATCAAACTAATTGAAGCAACCGGGCTCTGAAGGTAGTCTACATCAAACTAATTGAAGCAACCGGGCTCTGAAGTTAGTCTGCATCAAACTAATTGGAGCAAGCAGGCTCTGAAGGTAGTCTGCATCAAACTAATTGAAGCAACCGGGCTCTGAAGTTAGTCTGCATCAAACTAATTGAAGCAACCGGGCTCTGAAGTTAGTCTGCATCAAACTAATTGGAGCAAGCAGGCTCTGAAGGTAGTCTGCATCAAACTAATTGTGTACTCTTGCAATGGTGGTTTCTGTAAGAATGTTTTTACACTCTGAGCTTGCCAGTCCCATGCACCACCTTTCTTTTGTCTCTTCTTACAGAATACATAAATGAGGGAAGTGGGCATGTTCATTGTCCCAAATGTTGAGCTATAAAATATGACATTCTGTACACTAACATTTGATTATTACAACATCAACAGTTTGGTGGAAAACCTTGTTCATTAACAAAATAAAAGAGGCAGTGTGGCCAGGCGTAAAATATCGTTTCACAATTCCAACACACCGGGTATGAATCCCACCATGTCCAATTTAGCAGACACTGGGATTTTTTCTCACTACAAAATATAAAACATTTTAAAACTGCAAAAACATAGTTAAAGTACAGTAATATCAACACTACAGAAACATTTGTAATGTCCATGTCCACATTCACAAGATCAAAGATTACCCCAGTACTTGATTTATATGACAAACACCCTGCATCTCTTTACACTAACATTTTTAGCGACTAAATACAATTTAAAATAAAAGGACAAGTAAATTTCACAATGAATGTGTTGCGGTAAAAAACAATTTGGCTACTATGCAACACAGCACTGTACTGTATGTACCAAGGGTGCAAAGATGACCTGACTGAAACAATGGAGATAACTACAGGGGTGAGACAAGAATGTGTGTTGTCACCACTACTCTTCAACACAGATATGGACAGAATAACACAAAAGGGAGCATCTACTAAGAAACACTGAGCAAGAAAGGACCAAGGCTGATCAGTTAAATGAATTCCCTTTTGTGGATGTTCAATGCCTACCATACAAGAGGGAAGATGATCTGCAGCAAAATCTGACTGAGCACAAGATACAGTATGAGAATTTACACATCCAGAACGACACTGCAGATAAGCAGATTGCCTGAAAACATTAAGTAACGTAACATTTAGTAAATGGGACCAAGATTAAACAAGTGCTGTAATTCACATACTTCGCCAGTGTTTTTACACAGGATGGAGGTTCAGATAGAGAAATTGAGATCAGGTGCTAAAAAGCAAATGGATTTGCATACCAGCTGTCACCATTATTGAAACACCCTAACATAAACATGTCCATACAGAGAATGATAAACAGTAACTCTCTGTTACCAGTGCCATAACATGGACTAACAAAATCTCTAGAGAGAACGATCACGACATGTGAGATTAGATGCCTCCAGAAAACAATCAACATAACTAAGAGAAACTGAGCAATGAAAAAGTGCAAAACATCATTGATGCAAGACCATGCACTAAATATATTAATGAGGAAACAAGTGGTTCGGCCACCTAATGAGAATGCAAACTGATGGACTACCCCCGTGTGGCTATAACGCACAGCGATCGGGTTTTCGCAACCACGGCAGATAAAAAACTAGATGGATAAGAAATGTTGCGGATATTCTAAATCACCATGGGATGACGACTACTTCGGCGACATGTCTGGCCCAGGGCAGAAAAGTACCGCTTCCCATTGCGCCTGACGGCACAAGTGGATAAGACAAGACAGTCAAGATAAAACTGTTCAATGGAAACAAAGTATGATATCATGACTATGATTTTTTATTCATTATCAACAATGGTTAGCTGGATAATATGAGGTACTTAGCCAACGAACGTTGCATCAGGTGCTGAAATTGGTCAAATGGCCTAATATGATTCTCTTCATATAACAACAGTTATTTGAATTTGATACGTTTGTCAATAATAGAAATGTACCATTTTTATGTCTTTCTTCTTGTCTTAGGTAACTGTTGAACTTCTACTATTTCTGTTGTAATTGAATGTACAGAAATCTATTATCTGATCCAGTCTTAAGCTTCAACCTTATCAGATTAACTCACAAATACAGCTTTTATTCGAGCTTATAATTTTAGTTGGCTAATGGATTAATCCCTGTCTCCCTATTAACACTGGCCTCATTTCTCTAATAAAATGAACAAATTTGACATAGACAAGCATGTACGGTCTTGCAGATTAAATGTATCAGATATTTTACATAGTCAACATAATGAAGGAAACAATGGACTTAAAAATCATAATGTAAACTATTTAATTTGAGATAATATGGAATGGGCTGAAAGTTGTGAACTTGCCGGACACTGCTGGCAACAATGTCATGATCAGATAGCTCTTCACTGTAAGAGAAACAAAGATAGCAGCCTGCCAATAACCCAGGTTCACGCAATTATTTCCACCTCTTGTGGTGCAGACTGGAAACTGGAACTACAAGGTTTCATATCAATGGGAGATGCTGAGCAGCGCATGAGCTGCAGTGATCAGCGACCCATAGCTGACTGCTAGCGCCAGGGTCAGCGAACCAGAGCTGCCAAGACCTTTCTACACCTCCATGCGGTGATCCTGGATAACAGACTGCAGCAGGGCAGACTGGCTAAGGAGAAGAGATCGAAGAGTGAATGCTAACCCAGTACCCAAAAAATGCTTGCTGAAGTCGGATGTATTGGACCGAAAGGTGCAAATATCACAGCCAAGCTGTAAACTACAACACAACGCATTCCGTTCTCTGGACTACATTCTGCTACTTAAGCCCTTTCAGGGTTTGGTAGTGGGAGATTGAGAACGAACAAAGAAGAAGAAGAAGAAGAAAGAAGATATCAATGGGGAGTATGGCTACTCGAAAAGTCTTGGATGTCAGGTTAGAAAACTATCCATGACACATTAGACTCGCATTACAACTGTCAGATGTGGCCCTTCAAAGACCACCTCGACTACGAGATAGAAAAATATGGAACGGTGTACAGTGAAACTCAGATTTGCAGGTTAGACTAATGAAGAACTGGATATATTAACAGAGAAGTAGGTGGATTCATGAAGAACTGGATATATTAATAATGAAACATGACAAACTGGATATACTATTGATGAAATGGGTGGATTAATGAACAGCCAATTAGATAAATGAAAAACTTTATTAAGATCTTAGCATAGTACTAAGGACAATGGATGTTATTGAAGATCTATGGACATTCTAAGAACTATGTACATTATTCAAGAACTATGGACATCAGTGAAGAACTTTTACTCAAGAACTATGGACATTAGTGAAGAACTTTGGACATTAGTGAAGAACTATTACTCAAGAACTATGGCCATTAGTGAAGAACTATGGACATTACTTGAAAACTATAAATACTCTTTTAGAACTATGGACATTACTGAAGAACTATGGACATTACTGAAGAATTTTGGACATTACTGAAGAATTATAGACATTACTGACAAACTATGGACATTAGTGAGAAAAACTATGTGCATTAAGGTAGTTCTTTATAGACATCGGAAGCACCAAGTACATTAAGAAAGATCTTGATAGTCTACTGAAGATCTTGACAGACTACTGAAGATCTTTATAGACTACTGAAGACCTTGATAGCCTACTGAAGATCTTGATAGCCTACTGAAGATCTTGACAGACTACTGAAGACGTTGACAGACTACTGAAGACCTTGATAGACTACTGAAGATCTTGACAGACTTCTGAAGATCTTTATAGACTACTGAAGATCTTGATAGACTACTGAAGATCTTGACAGACTTCTGAAGATCTTTATAGACTACTGAAGATCTTTATAAACTACTGAAGATCTTTATAAACTACTGAAGATTTTGATAGACTACTGAAGATCTTGATAGACTACTGAAGATCTTTATAGACTACTGAAGATCTTGATAGACTACTGAAGACCTTGATAGACTACTGAAGATCTTTATAGACTACTGAAGACCTTGATAGACTACTGAAGATCTTGATAGACTACTGAAGATCTTGATAGACTACTTAATAATTAGGAACATTAAGGAAGATGTTGGTGGGATCAACTAGAAACTAGAATGAACAATTACAAAAGCTTTCCATGAAATTAAACAACACACACAATAGAAATGATCATAGGTTATCATTCATCCTTCTTGTTCACCACGGAACTGTTGTTTTTCTCAATTTTCTATTTGGAACCTTCGCTATGATTATGCTTCTTGTACTGTTCTTCACAAAGTTCTCTTTCTCTTCACAAAAGACACAAATAAATTAGCATTGGCTAAAGAAGCGGAAAACTAGCAGAGAGGAAGACAAAATGTCACTTAATTAATAAAATATACCAAAGAAATAGAAACAAATTACATTACAAAATATACCATAACCAACTTATAAAATTTCATTTGCAATCAGATACACAATGCACACAATTAAATAAATTAAGCACTAGATTGGTTGCACAAATTAAAATCAACAAAAGTTCAGATGATATTAATTGCAAACAAATCTGGCCCACATAGCTGAAATTGGAATGCTTAGTTGATCTGGTATTGTTACCCAGAATGCTCATTAAATGATCTGATAAAATGAAGTATATAAAAACATGTATAGATTGGGCTCAGATACAACACTAGGAAAGAAACAAAAAATGAAACCCACATTACATCCCAGAGGTCTTCATTAGGGACAAGCAGAAACAAAAATACACAAAATAATGAACCAATGAATACACACACTAACACATACCCCTATATATACATATATGTCAAGACACGCACATTAATACATACATACATAAAAAACACATATATGCACATACATACACATATATTAATATTCAGAAATGGATTTATTAAAGTAATAATAATAAGAGAGATTTATGAAAAGAGATGGAACAGAAAATGGAGGAAAGAGACAAATACGGAGAAAATGCACAGGGAAGTCTACGCAATAGTCTGAAATGTATTCAAACCATGAGGTGTAAGGCATCCCATAAGGAAGTTTAACAATTTTCAAATTCAAACTAGTGTTGATCCTCGGTGGAACAGGAAGCGATCCTAGTGACACTGAAATTGATCATAGCCTGGCATTTAGAACTATTGACATGGTTGATGCCTAGAGAGCTGGAATTATTATAAACATCATTGAGATGTTGGTGGCGATTGGTGGTCTTTGAGAAAACAGTTTTTGAGATAAAAGAGTTCACCTGCAAGTCCCACATTCTAAAAGAGGAGTTCACCTGCAAGTTACACAAACTAATTTATGCTAGAATTTTGGTTAATCGCTACCACTGGCAACATGCAATACATTAGGGAGACTGGCATTGAACTCCATGCCCTCTTCCGTCAACACCTCAATGACATTTCCAATAACTCTGGCACTCCAGTCACCGACCATTTCAATAGTCCTGGACATTAGGGTAAGGTTGATATCAGATTAACTGGCATCATCTCCTGCTCCACTAATGATCAGCACAGGTTTCAACATATTCCACACTTTAGGATAGGCTCTCCTGCATAGTTTTCTTTTTCGTTTTTTTCTGTTTCCCTCTTTTCTTTATATCTCTCTCTTCTTTTCATTATTTTTTATACTTCCATTTCTGTATACTTATATATATGTAAATGTATCTGTATATATGAAAGTTCTAAAAAATATATGTATATATTATTACTATAATCTTTTGCGTCTTGACAGCTGGTCAGTAAGCTGGTCTGTTGTAGAGATGGCGGTGGCTGCATCTGTCCTCGAGGGACATCAACTTTTGTGGCCGATTTTGCCGATTCTCGATTGAAAGGGACGACAGCAGTGTAAACAGAACATATTCTTTTGGTGCGGTGTAGGCTCCTTTCTTTTGCGTCGTTTGTCTTTCATCTTTGTCATCAGAACTAGCTCTGATGTCTCGATGCCCGTTCTCAAGGTCACTTTTCATGTAGCTCTATCGTCTGCAATCTCCTCCCAGATATTTGGATTAATCGCAAAATCATTCATGGATCTATATATATTAGTGTCTCTTAATACATGTGTATGTGTAGAGGTATGTGTTAGTGCGTGTAATTATTGGTCCAAGTATTATCATTTCTTGTCTGGCGTACTCTGTCCTAAGTGGCCTACAGAGATTCACATACTCTCGGCCACTCTCTAGTTAATGGCTGCCATATTGTATGACTTGTCAAGATTGTTGTCTTCATTCATTTTGTGATTCGTTAGGGTGTTTTAGTTTGTTCTGTGTCCCTGGCAAAGTCCTTGTGGCTGCAGCAAGTGTTTCATTTTGTTTATGTCCTGGTGTGGTAACTGAGATATCCTTAAATCTTGTTAACTTTGAGCTTCAGTGCAGCAGCTCTGCTGATTTTTTATTATTTTTTTTAATAGATAAAACTAATTAAGTTTGATGCTTCTTTAGATTGCTAACTTAGGTCAATTTCTTTATCCTGCTGAGATATATTCCTTTAAGTATTGAGATAAACAGATCTCATCATAGACATCATATGCATATTTGATTCGTTTATATTTTTTTTTAAAATTTACTCTCATACATCAAAAAACATTTATGACTTTATTTCAGCAGTAAGGTCTCTTGTGGCACTTGGAAAATATATTGGCCTGATATTTAGTAATTGGATATCATACATGTGTTGCTATTTCTCTTTAAAAGATATGATTTTCAAGGCTTCATATTACATTTTTCTGTGTGAACATCTGCATCATTTTCAGCTTCCAAACCTAGGTTGTCAAAGTCAAAGCTAAAAATTCTTCTCTTGTTTTGGGGTCATCCCGAAAAACTCCCAGCATTGTGCTTGTGATGGTCTTACTATTGAGTTTCTGGACACCTCGCATCACCATGCACATGTGGCTGCAACATTAACACAAATGTATTTGATAAATTGAAGATGGAAAACAAAAACATGATTTACAACATATTACCTCCATAATACTATCAATACATGGATAATTTTATAATCAAAGAATAAATCATAGCTTTGATTCATGTTCACACACAACCAATTTATCTAGCTTACTCACAATGAAGAAAACTTTTTTCATTAATTTTATTCTGAAAAACATTTGTACATTTTCTCCCATTTGTAAAAAAAATATCAAAATCCTTGAAGAGTGTAGACTCGCCAAAAAGAGTGTACTCACCAAAGAGTGTAGACGTGTAGACTCATCGAAGTGTGTACTCACCAAAGAGTGTAGACTCACATAAGAGTATAGACTCACCAAAGAGTGTAGATTCACCGATGAGTGTAGACTCACCAAACAGTGTATATGTGTAGACTCACCAAAGAGTGTAGACTCACATAAGAGTGTAGACTCACCAAAGAGCGTAGACTCACCGATGAGTGTAGACTCACCAAAGAGTGTAGACTCACCGAACAGTGTATATGTGTAGACTGACAGAAGAGTGTAGACTCACTGAAGAGTGTAGACTCACCCCATCAATGTTACATACCATTTGCACTGTTATGATATCAATTCTCCACCCCACTCATAAATACAGTTTGTTAAGCAGATAGACATGAATTGATTTACTTAACACAACAATAAAATTATAGACTTATTAACCAATATACCTAGCCTCCACCACCACACCTACTCCTGCAGGTTGAACAGCCTCCGTAATAGCTAATGCAATCTGTTTTGTCAGTCTCTCTTGGACTGAAACAAGTATATAAGCATGTTGGTTAGTCTTAAACTGCAAGACATACATAAAGAAAGAGATCTGTTGGTTAGCTAATGCAATCTGTTTTGTCAGTCTCTCTTGGACTGAAACAAGTATATAAGCATGTTGGTTAGTCTTAAACTGCAAGACACACATAAAGAAAGAGATCTGTTGGTTAGCTAATGCAATCTGTTTTGTCAGTCTCTCTTGGACTGAAACAAGTATATAAGCATGTTGGTTAGTCTTAAACTGCAAGACATACATAAAGAAAGAGATCTGTTGGTTAGCTAATGCAATATGTTTTGTCAGTCTCTCTTGGACTGAAACAAGTATATAAGCATGTTGGTTAGTCTTAAACTGCAAGACATACATATAATAAGGTATCTGTTGGTGGTTTAGCTATTGCAATCTGTTTAGTTAGTCACTCTTGGATTGAAATACATATGGGATCAAGATGCTGAGCAGCGCATGAGCTGCAGTGGTCAGCGACCTATAGCTGACTGCTAGTGTCAGGGCCAGCGAACGAGAGCTGCCAAGACCCTTCTACACCTCCACGCGGTGATCCTGGTTAACAGGCTGCAGCAGAGCAGACTGGCTAAGGAGAAGGGATCAAAGAGGGAATGCTAACTCGGTACTCAAAAAATGCTTGCTGAAGTCGGATGTGTTGGACCGAAAGATGCAAATATCGCAGCCAAGCTGTAAACTACGATAACTCATTCCGTTCTCTGGACTACATTCTGCTACTTAAGCCCTTTCAGGGTTTGGTAGTGGGAGATTCAGAACAAACGAAGCCAAGCCAAACACATATATAAGCTTGTTGGTTATTCTTAAACTGCAAGACACACATAAAGAAAGAGATCTGTTGGTTAGCTAATGCAATCTGTTTGGTTAGTCACTCTTGCACTGAAACAAGTATATAAGCATGTTGGTTAGTCTTAAACTGCAAGACACACATAAAGAAAGAGATCTGTTGGTTAGCTAATGCAATCTGTTTGGTTAGTCACTCTTGCACTGAAACAAGTATATAAGCATGTTGGTTAGTCTTAAACTGCAAGACACACATAAAGAAAGAGATCTGTTGGTTAGCTAATGCAATCTGTTTGGTTAGTCACTCTTGCACTGAAACAAGTATATAAGCATGTTGGTTAGTCTTAAACTGCAAGACACACATAAAGAAAGAGATCTGTTGGTTTCAACTTGACATCACATAATGTTATGACATGTCTCATTTTATGAAATAAACAACCTTAGAGGGTATATATTACAGTTTCAGAAGATCACCTTAACAGACATCCTCATCCCCTATGATAATTGTTCAATGAACATCAACAAGATAGCAAAATAATAGGTATCAACCTTAGGTTACAGGTGATGTGTGCGGACATGGGAATGGAATTTATTGATGTTAAAGTAGACAAAAGTAAAATGTTAGATAGGGGAGGTTTACATCTAAATGAGATAGGACAGCATGTTGTAGCAAAGTATATGTTCTATCATTGTGTTAGAAATTTAAACTAGTTAGGCCTATGAAGTATGAGACTAAAGATAGGCCTACAATAGGGTGCTATAGAGGATGTAGTCAAAGGGGTAATTTGGTGTCAGGGAAGTGTGAAATACATAGTAGAAAAGCAAACATTAAAATGATAAAGCAGAAGCAAAAAGAGGAAAACCAACAACATTACAAACTAAAATGTTTTTATGCAAATGTGAGAAGCATAGTAAATAAAAGAGAAGAATTGGAACTGTATGTAGAAGAAGAAAAACCAGATATAATAGGGTTAACAGAATCATGGACATATGAGGAGATTGCAGATAGTGAACTTGAAATTGAGGGATATACAATGTTAAGGAAAGATAGGATAATTGGAGACAAGACTAAGGGAGGTGGCGTTTTATTATACTGTATAAATTCTGTTAATATAACGATCAAAGATTATTTATCATGTGGTAACAAAAATGAAAGTGTATGGGGAGAAATAGAAAGTGGGGGTGAAAAAACAGTGATTGGAGTGTGCTATAGATGTCCATCAAGTCAAAAAGAGGAAGATGAGGAGCTGATTAGTAGCATAGCAAAGGCAAGTAAAGGGAAATTATTATTAATGGGAGATTTCAACTATCCAGAAATAAAATGGGATATGGCAGAAGCACTTGTAGAGTCAAAACCTTTTGTTACGTGCATAACTGACAATTTTTTAATTCAACATGTAGAAGCAGCCACCAGAGGCAAAAACATACTCGACCTAGTTTTTACCACAGAGGAAAATATGATTGAAAACGTTACCGTTGGGGAACTGTTTGGCTCAAGTGACCATCAAATCATCCGTTGGGATCTTATTGCAGGGAAAGAAGTAAACATAAACACGCGAACATACGACTACTCTAAGACAGATGTTAAGAGGATGAAAGAGGCAGCGAACCACATAATCTGGAAAGATATTATTGTAGGAACAGATGTTGAACAGGAGTGGGAAAGTTTTAAAACAGTTCTAGAAACGCTAAAAGAGGAATGTGTTCCATGTAGGGAGGTAAACCCCAAGCGTAAAAAGTGGATAACTAGATTTGTAGTGAAATGTAGAAGAGCAAAAAATAAAGCATGGCAAAAATATATAGAGGCAGGTAAATCAAAAGAAACATATGTAAAATATTTGGACAAGCAGAACATATCTCAGAAAGCGAATAAAACAGCAAAAATAGACTTTGAAAAAAAACTTGCTCAGAGGATCAAGACTGACAGTAAAAGCTTCTTTTCTTATGTTAGAAATAAACAAAGAACGAAAGACAAAGTAGGCCCTCTCATAGACAGTACAGGGAAAATAATAAGTGAGAATAGGGAGGCTGCTAATCTGCTTAATCAGTACTTTGGCACAGTCTTCACAAAGGAGGACTGCTCCGAGATCCCAGAGCCTATAGATATTTTTCAAAGAGACATGGATACAGCGGGATTAAGATCAATCTGTATTACAGAGGAAATGGTTTTTAAAAAATTGGAGGGGTTGAAAGTGAATAAATGTCCAGGTCAAGATGGTATTCACCCAAAATTGCTGTATGAAATTAGAAACCAACTAGCAAAACCATTGGCTATATTATGTTCTCAATCACTTACAAAAGGGATTGTTCCACGGGATTGGAAAGATGCAGGAGTGATCCCCTTATTCAAAAAAGGCAAAAAATCAGATCCGGCAAATTATAGACCGGTGAGTTTAACGAGCATAGTCTGTAAATTGTTAGAGTCAATAATCAAAGAAAACATTGTAATGCATTTAGACAAATTTAATCTAATTAGAAATAGTCAGCATGGGTTTACTAGAGGGAGATCATGCTTAACAAATCTATTAGAATTCATGGAGGAGGTTACTAAAATCATAGATAAAGGGGAGCCAGTGGATGTTATTTATCTAGACTTTGCTAAGGCCTTTGATAGAGTACCTCATCAAAGATTATTTCGAAAGTTAAAATCACATGGAATAGGTGGCGAAGTTGCCAAATGGATTGAAAATTGGTTAACAGGAAGAAGGCAGAGGGTGGGCATAAATAAGGAGTACTCTGAGTGGAGTGAAGTGAAAAGTGGTGTGCCACAGGGCTCGGTTTTGGGACCAATTTTGTTCTTGATATATATAAATGATTTGGACATTGATATGAGATCCATGATTGCAAAATTTGCTGATGACACAAAACTATGCAGTAGTGTCTCATCTAAAGCGGAAGTGGATATATTGATGTCGGATTTAGATAAAATTCGAGAATGGTCTGTAAGCTGGCAAATGGAGTTTAATGTAGATAAATGTACAGTCATCCACATGGGTAGATCCAATATGGAACATAATTACAGAATGGTCAATGATGGGTATCACTGTGGTGAGCTAATTGGGGCCTGGTACTGTGCACTACAACTAGGTAGATACAACCCCACCTATATCAAAAGGAAAAACTGTTACCTAATGCTAGAGAAAAGTGAACAACACATTTAGGTAAGAACAACACATTTAGGTAACAACAACACATTTAGGTAACAACAACACATCAGTAACAACAACACATTTAGGTAAGAACAACACATTTAGGTAACAACAACACATTTAGGTAACAACAACACATTTAGGTAACAACAACACATTTGGGTAACAACAACACATTTAGGTAACAACAACACATTTAGGTAACAACAACACATTTAGGTAACAACAACACATGTAGGTAAGAACAACACATTTAGGTAACAACAACACATCAGTAACAACAACACATTTAGTTAACAACAACACATCAGTAACAACAACACATTTAGTTAACAACAACACATTTAGATAACAACACATCAGCAACAAGAACACATTAAGGTAACAACAACATATCAGTAATAACAACACATCAGTAACACGAACACATCAGTAACACCAACACAAAAATAACAACAACACATCAGAAACAACAACACAGCAGTAACACCAACACATCAGTAACACCAACACATCAGTAACACCAACACATCAGTAACACCAACACATCAGTAACAACACAGCAGTAACATCAGCACATCAGTAACACCAGCACATCAGTAACACCAGCACATCAGTAACACCAGCACATCAGAAAGAACAACATGAATCTGGCTAGTTCCCAGTTCAAGACTCACCTTGCAGACGTCTACTGTACACTTCCACTATTCTGAAAAGTAAGAAAGACGATGTCTAATTTATTCACTCTTATCTTTATTGAGTACGTCATGCTAAACAGACAATAGATGAACAGATACGTCAAATAAAATCCTTGACCAACTGGAGACATAACACACAGAAGATCAAACAGACACTGTCTGAACCATTATATAAACAATGCACAAAGATATTCACACGCCATTTAATTAGGACACATACTAAAGAAAAATGCCATAAAAATGGACAAAACAAAAACAACCTAATTAAAATAAACTAGTGCAATGTCAAATGTTGCATAGTCTTCTACCCTAGTGGTTGATATAAATGTTATTGTGTTATTATAGGGCACTGATAAAAAATATACAGCAGACAACAATAAATATGGTTCAGATTTAAACAAACAAAGAAACACAGCCAGAAAGATGCAGAAAATTCTCCCAATTAATCCAGTCCTAGCCTAGCTGTCTCTTCTTGCATACACCTGAATATACATACATACAAGGGGAGGAAGGCTAATGTCTGGTCAGGCAAAATATGCTGAAAATATGCAAAATTCACCTCGGCTTCCTCGTAGCCCTCCCTGGAAACGGGCTGTTTTCATGACAGCCTGGCTAATAAGGTGAGGGATCGACGTGATCCCCGTAGTAGTGAGTGACATGCAGATGAAGTGAAGCATAGCACAACAGCCTGGAGGACCCCGGGACACCTTCATCAGCACGCTCAGGATGTGAGGAAAGCTACTGCAAACCGCCACTTAACGTCCTTTTCAGGGTGCACAAAAGAGTAACCTACTCATTGTGGGCACAAACAACAACAACATACTCGTGTATGTATGACAGGGCGTTCAGAAAGTAATGGCCACATCATTTTCTCAGCTAATAATGAAAATAGAAGCATAGAATTTTGCACACTTCAAATATGACATGTGTTGATTGTGTGTAAAAAATTGCACCACAATCAACCAAATAATATGACTGCACTAAACCATTGAAATGGAGCATGTTAGTAACTTGCGTTATAAGCAGGGAATTGGGATAGAATTTCTTGTTCCAGAGAAGGAAATTTGTGTGAACATTCACAAGCATCTATGTGATGTGTACAGAAGTTTTGTAGTCGACACGAGTACAGTTAGTCGCCGCTAAGTTCAGAAAATAGAATAATCAGGTAGTGTAGATACAGAGCTGCCTGATCGGCCACGCAGTGGACGCCCTATCACAGCCACCAACGCAGAAATGTTGAAATGCGCTGAGGGCATTATTCTTACTGATAGGCAAATCACTACTCAACAACTGGCCTTACAGCTGTCAATCGGCATTGGTAGTGCATAAGATGGATTCCTCATAGTCTCACAAATGACCACCGATTGCAGAGGAAAACAATTTCTTCTGAATTGTTGGAGCATTTAAATGCTGATGAAGAGAACTTTTGGCTAACATCGTTAAAGGTGACGAAACCCGAGCACATCATTTTGAACCTGAGACAAAAAGACAGTCCATGGAGTTATTGGCTTACCCCTGGCTCTTTTGCCTGGCACCATACCTTCCATCACTGTTCTCTCAAGACCGTTGTGTCTCTTGATGTGACTGAAGTATTTACATTTTCTTGCCAAAATAGAATTGATAAACCAGTTCTCCTCTATGCTCAACTCTTGGTGAATGTCTAAATTTGCCTTTTTCTCTGTTCAGGGTATTCTGAGGATCTTTCTGTAACATTATGACTCGAAGGATTCGATTCTTTGTCTAAAAGTTTTAGTAATCGTCCATGATTCACAGCCATAAGCTGCCACAGGAAAAACACAGGCTCTCAAGACTTTTACTTTTATCATTTTGTTGGTGCTCTGCCATAATTTCTTCAGGCTGTTCAGTCTCTGCATTGCCATGGCTAGTCTTCTTCTGATTTCTTTCGATCAGTCGCAATTTTTCTCAATTCTGGAGCCCAGATATTCAAAATGTGTGACCTGATCTATTTCCTCACCACCAACTGTAAATTTATGCTGACATTGTGTTTTGCCGGTAGTCATTATCTTTGTTTTATTTATGTTTATAAACTTATTTTTATCTTTACTGTGTACATTTACGGCTGAAAGTAGCTGCTCTAGCCCTTCTGCACTTCTTGATAGTATCACTGTGTCATCTCCATATCATAACTCTTTAATCTCGTACCCGCCAATCGTAAATGTATCAACTTTCAATGTTCCCATCTTCTCGAACATTTCTCATTATACATTCCACATATATGTTGTATAGATAAGGTAAAAGGATACATCCCTGTCTTACTCCCTTTTGTACTGCGAACCAATCTGATGTTTGTCCAGATACTCAGATAGCGGCTCGCTGATCTTGGTATAATATTTCAATGAGATGGATAATGTGCACAGGAAACCCCGTTTCCTTCATGATGTTCCACATATTTTGATGTTTTACCATTTATGTATGTATGTATATGTGTATATACGTGCGTGTGTGTGTGTGTGCACGCGTGTGTGTGTATGTATGTTGCTGTTTTCGAAGATAATATTTAGTTTTTTCACTTTTGATGAACATTCACTGAATATCGAATTTGGCTCTTCTTGCATCATTGGGCATATTCAAGATTAGAAAAGGCTGGTCTTGGTAATCCTGGCTGTAGTGCAGTGCAGGGTTTCCCAGAAGGCTCACTTTTACATGGGATCACATCGTCGATCCTCACCTCAATGACCAGGTTGCTGTAACATTGATGTTTCCAGGATCATTGTGAGATTGTGAAATGGGGTCTTGGTCAGTATGTTTCACCTGACCACTTTGGTCCCCATAAACTTTTTTAAATGTGGCCAACAAACCAAACCACCAAAATGATAACAGTGATGCCTAGATGTCTATACAGACTTACCTGGCTAATTTGCTAAGGCCAAGAATTTTTTTATTAGGCAGGTAACCTATATGAACCTGAAATGATAGAAAAATCACATGAATGAATTAACGAGAGAGAGAGAGAGAGAGAGAGAGAGAGAGAGAGACAGAGACAGAGAGAGAGAAAGAGAGAGAAAGAGAGAGAAAGAGAGAGAGACAGACGCTCAGATAGACAAGTTGTGTCATATATAATCATAAACAATGACACATCATTTATAATTTTTTTTAATGACAAGCAATGTCGCAAGTCAAGTATGAACCTAACATCAGAATAAACAAGTACACAATAATAAGAAACACAGATCTGTAGCAAAGAACATGGCTGACTGACAGACTGATTGATTGACTTTTCTTATATTCGTACCATGGGGTCTATAGATATGTTTCTTGTGGCATATATATTCTACATGATGGAGTAGACATAGAAGTTCTACATGATGGAGTAGACATAGAGGTTCTACATGATGGAGTAGACAAAGAGGTTCTACATGATGGAGTAGACAAAGAGGTTCTACATGATGGAGTAGACAAAGAGGTTCTACATGATGGAGTAGACAAAGAGGTTCTACATGATGGAGTAGACAAAGAGGTTCTACATGATGGAGAAGACAAAGAGGTTCTACATGATGGAGTAGACATAGAAGTGAGTTTTATATGATGGAGTAGACAAAGAGGTTCTACATGATGAAGTAGACAAAGAGGTTCTACATGATGGAGTAGACATAGAAGTAAGTTATATATGATGGAGTAGACAAAGAGGTTCTAAATGATGGAGTAGACAAAGAGGTTCTACATGATGGAGTAGACAAAGAGGTTCTACATGATGGAGTAGACACAGAAGTTCTACATGATGGAGTAGACATAGAGGTTCTAAATGATGGAGTAGACAAAGAGGTTCTACATGATGGAGTAGACATATCGGTTCTACATGATAGAGTAGACATATCGGTTCTACATGATAGAGTAGACATAGAGGTTCTACATGATGGAGTAGACATATCGGTTCTACATGATGGAGTAGACATAGAAGTAAGTTTTATATGATGGAGTAGACATATTGGTTCTACATGATGGAGTAGACATAGAAGTAAGTTTTATATGATGGAGTAGACATAGAGGTTCTACATGATGGAGTAGACATAGAAGTAAGTTTTATATGATGGAGTAGACATAGATGTTCTACATGGTGGAGTAACCATAGAACTTCTACATGATGGAGTAGACATAGAGGTTCTATATGGTGGAGTAACCATAGAACTTCTACATGATGGAGTAACCATAGAACTTCTACATGATGGAGTAACCATAGAACTTCTACATGATGGAGTAACCATAGAACTTCTACATGATGGAGTAGACATAGAGGTTCTACGTGATGGAGTAACCATAGAACTTCTACATGATGGAGTAGACATAGAGGTGTAGCCAGTGCCATACGCAACTCTCCTTAGCCATTCCTAGAACATGTATTCAGGTTACAGAGTGACTGTTCCTCGAGTCCCTTTCATCCCCAATGAACATACAGGTTAATATTTCATTAAACAAAAAAATTTAAGGCTCACTTAGCCAAATTGCACCAAACTAAAATATCCAAAGATGAGAAATCAATCATATTGAATGACATTGTTCTTCTGAAAGTTGGACATGAGAGTGTGGCAGTTTCACTTGAATGGGAGCAATAGCTGGACACCCTTCTTTCTTAAACTCCTCCATGTCGTCTGCTGAATGTATAGGCAGCTTTATGAGAAAAATCTTCATGCAGGATACCTTCAGTACGCACTTGCCTTACACAAGTCCATGATACCTTCAGTACGCACTTGCCTTACACAAGTCCAGGCTACCTTCAGTACGCACTCGCCTTACACAAGTCCAGGATACCTTCAGTAAACACTCGCCTTACACAAGTCCAGGATATCTTCAGTACGCACTCGCCTTACACAAGTCCAGGATACCTTCAGTACGCACTCGCCTTACACAAGTCCAGGATACCTTCAGTACGCACTCGCCTTACACAAGTCCAGGATACCTTCAGTACGCACTCGCCTTACACAAGATCAGGATACCTTCAGTACGCACTCGCCTTACACAAGTCCAGGCTACCTTCAGTACGCACTCGCCTTACACAAGTCCAGGATACCTTCAGTACGCACTCGCCTTACATGAGTCCAACACTCTGCTCGCCTTGTTGGCTCTCCAATTCACAATGTTTTTAAACGATAGCAGAATTGATGTGGGAGATGGCATGATCGCTTGGCAGGCGTCTCGATCATTGTATGGAGTGGCTTTGACATGAACCACAGAACACCACTGTTCATGGGGAAGGGAACCTCACAGATATTATCTATAGAGATGCTATGCCATCTTTATTTAAGCAGTCGATATAACTGAATTGCAGAAAGAATGGTGTGCCCAGTATTGTTCCCATACAAGTTAGTAGCTTACATAAAACTGTCACACTCTGATGTCCAACTGACTGAACAACTGTGATTAAATATTAATGATTTCTCATTTGTGGATTTTCAGTATGGTAAGATTTGGTTAAGTGGTCCTTGATTTATTTTGTGTATATAATAATGTGTTTTTCCTGTGGCAGTTTATGGCTGTGAATCATGGACGATTACCAAAACTTCCAGACAAAGAATTGAATCCTTTGAGTCAAAATGTTACAGAAAGATCCTCAGAATACCATGGACAGAGAAAAAGACAAATGTAGACATTCTTCAATAGTTGAGCAAAGAGGAGAACTGGTTTATCAATTCCATTTTGGCTAGAAAATGCAAATACTTTGGTCACATCAAGAGACACAACGGTCTCGAGAGAACAGTGATGGAAGGTATGGTGCCAGGCAAAAGAGGAAATGGTAGACCAAGAAGACGATGGCACCAAGATATCCAGGAATGCTTGGGTATGACAGTGGCGGAGGCTGGAGTTTTGGCAAGAGAACAAGTTTCTTTCAGACAAACTGTGATGGGAGCGACGTTCTATAAAGGACAAGCTACACGACGATGATGATATAATAACCAATCAAAGATGGTAATAACAATAGTTAAATTAACATTTCAAAATATTGACACTTTTATCCTTAAATTCATTAGAGAAAAGCCACCAGTGTTGCTAGGAGAGATAGAATAAGAAAAGATAAGAAATATAGAGAAAGCCACCAATGTTGCTAGGAGAGATAGAATAAGAAAAGATAAGAAATATAGAGAAAGCCACCAATGTTGCTAGGAGAGATAGAATAAGAAAAGATAAGAAATATAGAGAAAGCCACCAATGTTGCTAGGAGAGATAGAATAAGAAAAGATAAGAAATATAGAGAAAGCCACCAATGTTGCTAGGAGAGATAGAATAAGAAAAGATAAGAAATATAGAGAAAGCCACCAATGTTGCTAGGAGAGATAGAATAAGAAAAGATAAGAAATATAGAGAAAGCCACCAATGTTGCTAGGAGAGATAGAATAAGAAAAGATAAAAAATATAGAGAAAGCCACCAATGTTGCTAGGAGAGATAGAATAAGAAAAGATAAGAAATATAGAGAAAGCCACCAATGTTGCTAGGAGAGATTGAATAAGAAAAGATAAGAAATATAGAGAAAGCCACCAATGTTGCTAGGAGAGATAGAATAAGAAAAGATAAGAAATATAGAGAAAGCCACCAATGTTGCAAGGAGAGATAGAATAAGAAAAGATAAGAAATATAAAGAAAGCCACTCCATGTGCTGAATACAGAATACAGAAAAAAAGGTTGTAAGCTCATGGTACCAGAATGCAAACTGATCAACTACCACTGTGCATTTATAATAGCAGAAGATCTGGTTACAAGGTCATGCTGCAGATGAACAGAAATACTAGTGTCATGGATTAACAATGACCTGTGCAAAATGCATGGCCCATGAACTTGTACTTCGGTTCCTAATGTCGCTGAGTGACACAAAGTAGACGCACAAGTTCCCAAAGTCGCTTAACGGTTCAAGTGGACGGACTAGTACTCCCTCACGTCACTAAGTGGCACAAATGGACAGATAAGAGCTCCTCACGTCACTTAATGCACAAATGGACAGACAAGAATTCCCCCACGTCACTTAATGCCCAAATGGACAGACAAGAATTCTCTCACGTGGCTTAACGGTTCAAGTGGACGGAGAAGTGCTCCCCCACGTCACTAAGTGGCACAAGTGGACAGATAAGAGCTCTCCCACGTCGCTACGTGGCACAAGTGGACAGATAAGAGCTCTCCCACGTCGCTAAGTGGCACAAGTGGACAGACGAGTAAGTAGTTATAATTACATTAACAAGCACGTGCCATTTCATACAAGTTGTCTGTCACCATATTAACGAAATAATCAGACTTTTTCTAAGGACATAAACCAGATCAATACACAGACACACGCACACACACACACACACAAATTCAACAGAATCCGCTCTTATCGGGTCTAATGTTTTGATAAACTACGCTAAACCCAGACCATTTACCATATAGCCAACAAGGTCAACGCCTACTGGTACAATCCTACCTGAGTTTGAATGGTCAACGCCCACTGATACAACCCTACCTGAGTTTGAATGGTCAACGCCCACTGATACAACCATGCCTGAGTTTGAACAGTCAACGCCCACTGATACAACCCTGTCTGAGTTTGAACGGTCAACGCCCACTGATACAACCCTGCCTGAGTTTGAACGGTCAATGCCAACTGATACAACCCTGCCTGAGTTTGAACGGTCAACGCCTACTGATACAACCCTGCCTGAGTTTGAACGGTCAACGCCTACTGATACAACCCTGCCTGAGTTTGAACGGTCAACGCCTACTGATACAACCCTGCCTGAGTTTGAACGGTCAACGCCCACTGATACAACCCTGACTGAGTTTGAACGGTGTGGCTTGTCAACAAAAAGGTTAAATTGTAACAAACAAGGACCTGAACATGTCATGCCTAATGTCCACAAACATTGGTGGTCTAGTTATATAAAAGGCTTTTTGTTTATTCTGATGGGCTGATCTTATTTTATGAGTATATGTTTGTTTTCTCTCTCTCTCTCTCTCTCTCTCTCTCTCTCTCTCTCTCTCTCTCTCTCACACATAGACAACGAGACAAAGACACAGAAAGAGAGATAAAAAGAGTGAGAAAATAAGTGAGGACAGAGAGAGAAAGTGAGAGTGAACAAGAAAGATAAATAGGCAGTGAAAGATTTAGAAAGAGAAATACAGAAAGCAAATGGGGGAGAAATAGTGAAAGAGAGATATAGTGAAAGAGAGACAGAGTGAGGAAGAGAGAGAAAGAGAAATACAGAGAGCAAAGTAGAGAGAAATAGTTAAAGAGAGATAGAGTAAAAGAGAGATAGAGTAAAAGAGAGATAGAGTAAAAGAGAGATAGAGTAAAAGAGAGATAGAGTAAAAGAGAGATAGAGTAAAAGAGAGATAGACTAAAAGAGAGAGTGAAAGACACAGTGAGATCTATTTTGCCTAAAAAGTTTAGAAAATGTAACTTTATTTTTTAAAAAGAAGTATGTACAAATGGTAACAAGAACGTGCACACGCACTCAAATGTCAGAATCGAATTCAATCAAAGAAATAATCAATTTAAGGGAAGAAACAAATCCGTATTGGCAATTATAAGCGACTGAATGAAGTGCCAATCTAAACTATATTAGGAACAGTTCCACGGGTAGGCCATGAAATAGAGGGTGGGGTGGGGGGGATGTCTGCTCGGTACATGATTTCTACGTGAGCAATAAATCAATGATTGATTTGTCACTTGATCCCATTAGATATGATGTTGATAACCCGGCGGACTGCTTGCTCAAATATCGACGTAGTCACGTGGTGATATGAAGCGGAGCTTATGAGGAAATACAGGAAAGGTGATTTAACTGGTGGAAGAATAAACATAATGATGTGAAAGAGGTAAGAGGGTGAGTAGAGGAAGTGATTGAATGAAAGGTGAGACGGGTGGTGGTATAGTGGATTCATTTGTGGAGAGGTGAGTGAATGAATGAAAAGATGCAGTAAGTGAAAGTGGACAGGAAGATAGAAGAACAAATAAACATGGAAGCTGTTGGTAGGTAACAATGAAAGACTGGCAGATAATGATCATGCACATATGTTGGATGGGGTGGACATAACATTGAATACATCATAATACGCTGAAGTGAATGGTGAACATGTTGTCGGGGATGAAGTGTTAGATACTTCACATTCTAAACCTCAACTTATTTATGAGGGGGGGGGGGGGGCTCCTTCCCTAACAGTGAGCCAGGTACCAATCTACAGCTGAGTCGACTGGATCGTGTAGATAACGGGGATCTGAGCCGTTACCTTCGCAGCGTGAAACAAGCACTCTACCACTCAGATACTCCTATATATAATGATAAATTGCTTAAGCGTGTGAGTGCATGTATAAACAAATAAAGGTGAATCATGAAAGACACCAGCCTACAAGAAGATGAGTTCCACGCGACGAGAGGGGTTAATGACAAGATGGATAACAACAATATGGCAGATGGATAGACAAGCAGGTTGTAGTGGACAATTAATTGTCGTTTGCGGCAGAGAAAGAGAGCTCATTAATCGCAGTATCAAAAGTGATTGACAGATACACACATTAAGTGGGTGGGATTAAAGCAGTGTCGCCATGCAGGTCAAAATCCGAAACAGTCAACTGACAAAACGACTACCAACCTGGTGCATATTTTCGCACAAGTAATCAAATAAATGGGGAGAGCCGATGGCATTGTGTGAGATTAGGTTCGGGGTACTCAGCGGACAAGAGTAACACACGGCTTACCAGTTAAATATGGGTAGAGTCAATCGCATTGTGTGAGATTAGGTTCGGGGTACTCATCGGGCGAGAGTAACACACGACTTACCAGTTTAATATGGGGAGAGCCAATGGCATTGTGTGAGATTATGTTCGGGGTACTCAGCGGGCGAGAGTAACACACGACTTACCAGTTAAATATGGGGAGAGCCAATGGCATTGTGTGAGATTAGGTTCGGGGTACTCAGCGGGCGAGAGTAACACACAACTTACCACATAAATATATGGAGAGCCAATGGCATTGTGTGAGATTAGGTTCGGGGTACTCAGCGGGCGAGAGTAACCCACGACTTACCAGTTAAATATGGGTAGAGCCAATGGCATTGTGTGAGATTAGGTTCGGGGTACTCAGCGGACGAGAGTAACACACGAGTAATCAGTAAATATGGGTAGAGCCAATGGCTTGTGTGAGATTAGGTTCGGGGTACTCAGCGGACGAGAGTAACACCCCTTATAATCAGTAAATATGGGTAGAGCCAATGGCTTGTGTGAGATTAGGTTCGGGGTACTCCGCGGGCGAGAGTAACCCACGACTTACCAGTTAAATATGGGTAGAGCCAATGGCATTGTGTGAGATTAGGTTCGGGGTACTCAGCGGGCGAGAGTAACACACGACTTACCAGTTAAATATGGGGAGAGCCAATGGCATTGTGTGAGATTAGGTTCGGGGTACTCAGAGGACGAGAGTAACACACGAGTAATCAGTAAATATGGGTAGAGCCAATGGCTTGTGTGAGATTAGGTTCGGGGTACTCAGCGGGCGAGAGTAACCCACGACTTACCAGTTAAATATGGGTAGAGCCAATGGCATTGTGTGAGATTAGGTTCGGGGTACTCAGCGGGCGAGAGTATTTTTTTTTTTTTTTGCTTAGATGTTTGCCTCACTAGTTTCTACTGGCGGAGGCGCGCCATTTTCCACCCCAGACCGTAGTCAATTGGGCGATATCAGGACGCATAAACCAGTGCTTGGATGCATGTGTGCATCTGTATGTACCTATGCTAGGTTTGTGCGCCCTCAGAAGCTAGCCCAACCAAAGTGCTATGGAAGGGCTTTACCACGAGGGCGCGTGTGAAAGTTGTGCAAGGGTGTGACTGTAGGACAGAGTCAAATGAAACAGAGTGAGGTGAGAAGAGAGAGAAGGGGAAGAGTGGCCCCCAGGGTGATATCGCGGGCGAGAGTAACACACGACTTACCAGTTAAATATGGGGAGAGCCAATGGCATTGTGTGAGATTAGGTTCGGGGTACTCAGCGGGCGAGAGTAACACACGACTTACCAGTTAAATATGGGTAGAGCCAATGGCATTGTGTGAGATTAGGTTCGGGGTACTCAGCGGGCGAGAGTAACACACGAGTAATCAGTAAATATGGGTAGAGTCAATGGCATTGTGTGAGATTAGGTTCGGGGTACTCAGCGGGCGAGAGTAACACACGACTTACCAGTTAAATATGGGTAGAACCAATGGCATTGTGTGAGATTAGGTTCGGGGTACTCAGCGGGCGAGAGTAACACACGAGTAATCAGTAAATATGGGTAGAGCCAATGGCTTGTGTGAGATTAGGTTCGGGGTACTCAGCGGGCGAGAGTAACACACGACTTACCAGTTAAATATGGGTAGAGCCAATGTCATTGTGTGAGATTCGGTTCGGGGTACTCAGCGGGCGAGAGTAACACACGACTTACCAGTTAAATATGGGTAGAGCCAATGGCTTGTGTGAGATTAGGTTCGGGGTCCTCAGCGGGCGAGAGTAACACACGACTTACCAGTTAAATATGGGTAGAGCCAATGGCATTGTGTGAGATTCGGTTCGGGGTACTCAGCGGGCGAGAGTAACACACGACTTACCAGTTAAATATGGGGAGAGCCAATGGCATCGTGTGAGATTAGGTTCGGGGTACTCAGCGGGCGAGAGTAACACACGACTTACCAGTTAAATATGGGGAGAGCCAATGGCATTGTGTGAGATTAGGTTCGGGGTACTCAGCGAGTAACATCTTAGCCAACCGTAGTAGTGTGTTATAGTCCGCTTCACAATGGTTACCTTCAATTGCCGTCTAATATCTCAATAACCATTGCACATGAGAACGTGATTTTTTGCGCCTGGTCTTATCTTTTCAATGTCACAATGACTTTATAATTTACATTCTGTCAGGTAGTGCCATATTCGTAAAGCGGCTAGTTCCTTTGATATTTGTTAGCAAAGGATTTATTTTGTCCCTGCAGAAAATAGTTTACCGTAAATTTTTTTTTAATGTCTGTCTTTAGGCATAGGCATCCCATCCCATCCGATTCGAATGAACTGTTCTACATTACGTAACACATAATGTCCTTTTTAATATAATACGTGTGTTTGTTTCACTGCTCATTTCGTAGAAAGAATGTGTGAAGATGTGCAAGCACGTGATTTATAGATCATAGAAAGTATATCCTTCAGATGGGTTGGTCCAGGTTTACAAGTAGATGCTGGAGAAAACAATAAATGGTTATAATTTAGTTCTGAGATCCATCTTCTAACCGATTGAGGTGGCCCTGAAAAAAAACTGTTTGGCCAAGGTGATGGAACTTCTATTTCTCGGAAAACAAACATGATTGTAAGTTAATTTCTTACTTAATCAGAGTCAGACGATTCCAACAAATTGATGACTGCTCTCGGTTAAACGAACGACAGTCTATCTTGTATTTCAAATAGTCCTCTTCCTCTTTCAAGACATGGTCCTCACATTTAGCCAAATAATTTTTGTCTATATTTGAGAGGGCGGCACATGTTAGTTCTTTCATAGTTTGAACGTTTTATTTTCAGATGCTTCATGAACTAACTTTTGCCAAAACGAGTTCAATTAGGTTTAAGTGTGAATGGTAAGATGGCAGTCTCAAACATATATGACCATGCTCTTGGATCAACTTGTCTATATGACATATCGTTTCCTTTCATGTTTGCTTGACAAAGGAAAGCATATCAAGTTTTAGATATGTTTCGTTAAATGGTAAGCGTTCTTTTGTGAGCCCCATCTTTATTGCATCTGTTGTACTGGATGATGTCGGGATTTTGTCTTCTTGTGTTACTGCGTTATGGGTGATGCATTGTCCATTGAGGGTGTAGGGTCTATCCAAGGGCGGAAGAACAATTTTTCCAATCCACTCTCTAAATATGTTACCATTCATCCCGGTATGATTGTCCTGATTGTCTGTATAATTTGAAGGAAACACACAAGTTCTGCATTCTTCACCAGCCTGTTATGTCCGCTACCTGCGCGTGCTATTACCAAGAGCTGTCCTTTGCCACTTGGTGCTAATGTTGTAATCATTCCATCCACTGACTGCCATTCCTTTTCAATTTTGTGGTGAGCATTTATCCAAGTTTCTTCCACATAGACAATATCATAAGATTGTTTACACATCTCGTGTACTTCACATAAATACTTGCTTATTAAGGATACTGGATGCGGCTTCTCACAGATGACGTTTCTCCCGCTTGCAAACTTTCTGCAGGTAAAACCTATGCCCCTTATAGTTCTCCACAGCAGAGCGGCGGTTCTTAACACGTGGTCCACGAAAACTTGAAGAAATGTTACAAGCTTTTATATGTAAAAAACCAAAATTTAATTAAAAATTTCTTTTTTTAAATGAAGGACAGAAACAAGAACAAAACTTAACTTAACGTCTGTATACTGGTTTAGAAGACCCTGCAGAGTCTGTATACAACCAGTTACATTTACATTACCTTGCTCTAAAAGCTATGCGCGTCCAATTTATTCTTAAATGCATTAACTGTCCCTGCCTCCACTACCTCCTCTGGCAATGCATTCCAAGCATTCACCACTCTCTGACTAAAAAAATATTTCCTAATATCTAATCTGGACCTATCTTTAGTCAACTTGTAGCTATGCCCTCGTGTTATTGTGGATTGCTGTATTTTTAAAAACTTGTTATAGTCTAATTTATCCATTCCTCTGATCATCTTATAAACCTGTATTAAGTCACTACGAATTCTTCTCTCTTCTAGACAATGTAGGCCGATTTTTCTGAGTCTTTCCTCATAACTGTATATCTGGAATCCCACTATCAGCTTTGTCGCTCTTTTTTGTATTCTTTCCAGCATGTTTATATCCCCTCTATGATAAGGACTCCACACCTGTACACAATACTCCAATCTAGGTCTAACTAAAGCTTTATACAGTTTGACTATCACTTCCTTGCTCATATGTTTAATATTTCATACCTAACATTGCATTTGCCGCTTTAGCTGCTACCTTAACTTGCTCACTCCTCTTACCTGTATGATCTAGTATAACCCCTAGGTCCATTTCCTTATATATCTTTCAAATATTGTTCTCGCCCGTTCTGTAATTATTATCCATATTGGATCTACCCATGTGGATGACTGTACATTTATCTACATTAAACTCCATTTGCCAGCTTACAGACCATTCTCGAATTTTATCTAAATCCGACATCAATATATCCACTTCTGCTTTAGATGAGACACTACTGCATAGTTTTGTGTCATCAGCAAATTTTTAATTAATGGATCCAATACCAATGTCCAAACGTGTATATATATCAAGAACAAAATTGGTCCCAAAACCGAGTCCAGTGGCACTCCACTTTTCACTTCACACCACTCAGAGTACTCCTTATTTATGCCCACCCTCTGCCTTCTTCCCGTTAACCAATTTTCAAGCCATTCAGCAACTTCCCCACCTATTCCATGTGATTTTAACTTTCGAAATAATCTTTTATGAGGTACACTATCAAAGGCCTTTGCAAAAATCTAGATTAATAACATCCACTGGCTCCCCTTTATCTATCATTTTGGTAACCACCTCCATGAATTCTAATAGATTTGTTAAGCATGATCTCCCTCTAGTAAATCCATGCTGACTATTTCTAATTAGATTAAATTTGTCTAAATGTATTACAATATTTTCTTTTATTATTGACTCTATCAATTTACAGACTATGCTCGTTAAACTCACCTGTCTATAATTCGCTGGATCTGATTTTTTTGCCCTTTTTGAATAAGGGAATCACTCCTGCATCTTTCCAATCCCGTGGAACAATCCCTTTTGCAAGTTATTGAGAACATAATATAGCAAATGGTGTTGCTAGTTCGTCTCTAATTTCAAACATCAATTTAGAATGAATACCATCTTGACCTGGACATTTATCCACTTTCAACCCCTCCAATTTTTAAAAAATAATTTCCTTTGTAATACAGATTGATCTTAATCCTGCTGTATCCATGTCTCTTTGAAAAATATCTTTAGGCTCTGGGATCTTGGAGCAGTCCTCTTTTGTGTAGACTGTGCCAAAGTACTGATTGAGTAGATTAGCAGCCTCCCTATTCTCACTTATTATTTTCACTGTACTGTCTATGAGAGGGCCTACTTTGTCTTTTGTTCTTTGTTTATTTCTAACATAAGAGAAGAAGCTTTTACTATCAGTCTTAATCCTCTGAGCAAGTTTTTTTTTTTGACAGCAGAAGTTCATTTAGACAACGTTCCCACAATTTGATAAGTGCCGATGAAACAGGCACCCCCGTGAGAATTTGAACGTGTAAGACATATGAAATGACATCCCAGCAGGACTTTCGTTAATGAACACAGACTTCTGAAAACACCATCATTGAGCAGAATATCAAAGGAAGCGGACCCAGACAGAGCCAGAATACCCAACCGGAAGATATATAAAAGTTTCCTGTGGCCGGAAAAATTTGAGCCAGTGGCCTGATTATTCATGTTCTAGATCGCTAGAAGAATGAAACACAGGAAGACGATTGACTGAGACGATCTTGGGAAAGATTGAATAAATAACACCCTGTTGATTTTCGCTTAAATCCATTTTGGCAGAGCCTAAGGAATTATCGCTGGTTGAATTTGGCTTGGCTTCGTTCGTTCTCAATCTCCCGTTACAAAACCCTGAAAAGGGCTTAAGTAGCAGAATGTAGTCCAGAGAACGGAATGCGTTGTGTCGTAGTTTATAGCTTGACTGCGATATTTGTGCCTTTCAGACCAACACATCCGAGTTCAGCAATCATTTTATTAATACCGGGTTAGCATTCCCTCTTTGGACCCTTCTCCTTAGTCACTCTGCTCTGTTGCAGCCTGTTATCCAGGATCACCGCGTGGAGGTGCAGAAGCATCTTGGCAGCTCTGGTTCGCTGGCCCTAACGCTAGCAGTAAGCTATGGGTTGCTAACCTCTGCAGCTAATGCGCTGCTCAGCATCTTGATCCTGGTTGAATTTGAAAACGTAAACACGCTGATAATGATGATGGCAGTACATCCTGTTTCATGAAGTTCCTTCCAATCATCTTAAATAATAAATTAGCAGTGTAAGTTGCAGATGTAGAGGATTCATTCAAATGGGACATAATGAGAAAATTGTATTTTAATTTTATTTTCTTATTTATTAACAATACATTTCCATTAACATTCTCAATTGTAGACATTTTTTACTATTGTGAACACACTGATAATTCATTCCTGAACATTTTCCTATATAGCATATTTTGGAGGTCTGCTGTAACAAAAGATATTTAAAGTGGGTCCACAGTGACAAAAAGGTCTAGAGCCCTTGAGTCTAAGTTGCAATTTGATTCTGGGTAATGTTCTGAAGTTATTTGTTAAAGGGGTCAATGTTAGAGGAACCCCTGACTCTCACTTCTGTCACACCAGGTGTTTATGACACTTGTCTTTGTGATGACTGACAAGGACAATATACATAATGATAGCCTTTACATTAAAGGGAACATTTCTGTTCTGTTAATTGTTAACATCCTTTGTACTTATTTATTGGGATTGTATAAGGACATTTGTTTCACTCTGCTGTCTCCTTTTCCGCCATTTTTGTTGTTGCCTATTGATACATTATTTTAAAGTATACGAACAGTTTAGTTAATGATCTTGTGTAAAACTTTCAATCAATCAAAACCTTAATGACTTAAGAGCAGTACTCTGTCAACTATGCCAGCAGACCGCACCAAAAAGAGTAGTGGTACTTAACTTAACGTAACGTCTTTATACTGGTTTAGAAGACCCTGCAGAGTCTGTATACAACCAGTTACATTTACATCACCTTGCTCTAAAAGCTATGCGCATCCAGTTTATTCTTAAATGCATTAACTGTCCCTGCCTCTACTACCTCCCCTGGCAATGCATTCCAAGCAGACACCACTCTCTGACTAAAAATATATTTCCTAATATCTAACCTGGACTTCTCTTTAGTCAGCTTGTAGCTATGCCCTCGTGTTATTGTAGGTGGCTGTATTTTAAAAAACTTGTTATAGTATAATTTATCGATTTCTCTGATCATCTTAAAAACCTGTATTAAGTCACCACGAATTCTTCTCTCTTCGAGACACCGTAGGCCGGTTTTTCTGAGTCGTTCCTCATAACTGTACTTCTGGAATCCCACTATCATCTTTGTCGCTCTTTTTTGTATTCTTTCTAGCATGTTTATGTCTCCTCTATGATAAGGACTCCACACCTGTACACAGTACTCCAATCTAGGTCTAACTAAAGCTTTATACAGTTTCACGATCACTTCCTTGCTCCTATGTTTAATATTTCTTTTTATCATACCTAACATTGCATTTGCCTTTTTCACTGCTACCTTAACTTGCTCACTCACCTTTCCTGTATGATCTATTATAACCCCTAGGTCCCTTTCCTTATCTATCTTTCTAATATTGTTTTCTCTCATTCTGTAAGTAATTATGTTCCATATTGGATCTACCAATGTGGATGACTGTACATTTATCTACATTAAACTCCATTTGCCAGCTTACAGACCATTCTCGAATTTTATCTAAATCCGACATCAATATATCCACTTCTGCTTTAGATGAGACACTCCTGCATAGTTTTGTGTCATCAGCAAATTTTGCAATCATGGATCTCATATCAATGTCCAAATCATTTATATATATCAAGAACAAAATTGGTCCCAAAACCGAGCCCTGTGGCACACCACTTTTCACTTCACACCACTCAGAGTACTCCTTACTTATGCCCACCCTCTGCCTTCTTCCCGTTAACCAATTTTCAATCCATTTGGCAACTTCCCCACCTATTCCATGTGATTTTAACTTTCGAAATAATCTTTGATGAGGTACTCTATCAAATGCCTTTGCAAAGTCTAGATAAATAACATCCACTGGCTCCCCTTTATCTATGACTTTAGTAACCTCCTCCATGAATTCTAATAGATTTGTTAAGCATGATCTCCCTCTAGTAAACCCATGCTGACTATTTCTAATTAGATTAAATTTGTCTAAATGCATTACAATGTTCTCTTTTATTATTGACTCTAACAATTTACAGACTATGCTCGTTAAACTCACCGGTCTATAATTTGCTGGATCTGATTTTTTGCCTTTTTTGAATAAGGGGATCACTCCTGCATCTTTCTAATCCCGTGGAACAATCCCTTTTGTAAGTGTTGTGAGTGATTGAGAACATAATATAGCCAATGGTTTTGCTAGTTGGTCTCTAATTTCATACAGCAATTTTGGATGAATACCATCTTGACCTGGACATTTATTCACTTTCAACCCCTCCAAATTTTAAAAAACCATTTCCTCAATACAGATTGATCTTAATCCCGCTGTATCCATGTCTCTTTGAAAAATATCTATAGGCTCTGGGATCTTGGAGCAGTCCTCTTTTGTGAAGACTGTGCCAAAGTACTGATTGAGCAGATTAGCTGCCTCCCTATTCTCACTTACTATTTTCCCTGTACTGTCTATGAGAGGGCCTACTTTGTCTTTCGTTCTTTGTTTGTTTCTAACGTAAGAGAAGAAGCTTTTACTGTCAGTCTTGATCCTCTGAGCAAGTTTTTTTTCAAAGTCTATTTTTGCTGTTTTATTCGCTTTCTGAGATATGTTCTGCTTGTCCAAATATTTTACATATGTTTCTTTTGATTTACCTGCCTCTATATATTTTTTCCATGCTTTATTTTTTGCTCTTCTACATTTCACTACAAATCTAGTTATCAACTTTTTATGCTTGGGGTTTACCTCCCTACATGGAACACATTCCTCTTTTAGCGTTTCTAGAACTGTTTTAAAACAGTGGGTTCCATCCCATTGTAACATCCAAGGCAACGAGGAGGCAGACAGACTGGCAAAAGAAGGTGCAAGACTACCACAACCAGATTCTAGTGTGACCTACGAAGAGTCAAAAAGGTTTATTAGAGCTAGATACAGGGCCAAATGGGAAAAAGAACATACTGGCTACACAAAAATGATGTCTATTACCAATTGAACAGAAGAGAGCAGGTCGTGGTCTTCAAACTCCGCACAGGCCACAACAGACCACCTATTCAATAAGCTGAAGATAGGTGGCACTGACGAATGCAATTGTGGTACCGGAAAAATGACAGCTGAACATCTGCTGCAGAACTGCCCGAAATACGAGGACCAGAGAAAGCACATATGGCCATCACCAGTGGCAACACGAGACAAGCTCTATGGCAGTGTTGACAGCCTCAGGATGACCGCTGCTTTTTTCGAAAAAATACAGGTTGACGTTTGACAGCGTACAAAGAAGAAGAATCTAAACCTTACCCCTTCCTGTAGAGCACTTTTCTTCAATAAATACACGCCAAGTCCTCCTGTCATGAGCCACCTATGTCAGCTCTGTCCACGTCTGTCCTGTTTTCTTTGTGTCTCTTTTTTCCATGGTCTGCATCACTCTCTTTCCCTGGGCATTCCAAAACAGAGACTAACTTGTAATATTATCCGCTGGTTTCCATAATGTATGTCCTATCCAATGCCAGTGCTTTCTCCTCACCTCATTTATGTGGTTCTCTCCAACAGTTCCATATGAGTAATCTTCTTATACCACTTCAATACATATATTCTGCGCAGGATGGGATTTATGGAAGTCTTTTCTCCATGTTTTAGAGTCATACGATAGAACAGACTTTACATTGGAGTTGAAGATGTTAATTTTTGTGCTGCACTTAATTTATTCTGATTTCCATAAGTTCACTTTTGTATTCTTATTTTGGCCTTTTTATCTGTACCTCCTACTTTGTCTATATTGCTGCCAAGATCTATTAATGACTTTAGAACTGTTTTTACCTTTATTCTTTCCATTCACCATTAGCAAAAATGTTGAGAAGCTTGTTAAAATCACTGCATTTTAGTGATGGTGGGGTTTAAGTTTCATTTATAGAATGAAAATGTTAGGGTATCATTTCAACTAAGCATTTTGTGTTTCAGAAAACACAGGCTGGAGCTAGATGTTGTTATGTTATTATCCCATAGCTGCTGAGCAAGCCTGCTCTTGGCAGTCAAATGCCATTCTAATATATATACAGGTCTTCTTCAGTTGTGGCACTGCTTCGTACAGTGTGTTGGTAATTGCCGGCAGTGCATGTCCGCAAGCACATTGCACTCAATTAGTAGACGTCAAACTGTTTCATCAGGATGAGAGCAGTATCTGCACAAGGGCAGATGCTGTGGATTGATGTGGTTCAAGTGGCTATTGACTCTGGTATGTCCTGATCGGAACTGAAAGATGAGACTTTGATTTCTTTGTAGTTTATTTATGTCATCGTTACTTTTTGGCTGTGACATTTAGCTAAATACACTGCGACCTGTTGTTCCTGTCGCCCACCTGTTCATCCAGATTTCCCGAGTATTATTCTTAATAATTCGTTTTACTGCAGGGTCTATCCAATTGTTTCGAGGCTTCTGTTTTACCCAATCTGTCGGCCATCTCGTTCCCTAGTAGCCCACTATGTCCAGGGATCCATTGCAAGCTGACATTTATCCCGTGGGCAGTGATGCTGATCACCCTCCCAACCAAGGATATCTCCTTTTCTTTGTATGGGCTGTTCTTCAGCACCTCTAGAACCAACTTGGAGTCACTAAATATTACGCTGGAGCTAGATAAAGAGTAGATGAAAATGGATGGTGGGAATGTTTGACATTTTCAGTGTAGAAGTGGTGGGCAAGGTTTTGTGACAATTTGAAAGTGTTGCATTGCCTGTCAGAGACAGGCTTCTATACTAGTTCGGTACACAAATGTGGAGGTGGGAACACATGGCGAGACAAAAACAATATGGTTGAATAATAAAGGTGAATGGGAGTGACAGAAAGGGAGTTGTTGTGGTAGTTAATGCAGAAGGTTGAGAGCATTTCTCAAAATCAATAGGACTGACTCTTGATGGGGTCAGACATTCAACCTTATCTGGGAGAAATGCAATGAATATGCAGATTGTTGTGTAAGCCCAGAAGGGCTATGCTAATGACAAAATAGACGTTCCTACCCGGAAAAGTTAAAAACCTAATGCATGTTTATGCTGTCTGGATTTTACGATATGCAAATATTTCTTACAGGAAATGAAGAACTTCCAAATCAGGCAAAAGAATGGGCTAAATAAGGAAAATCTCAAATCAGAATTCTGCAAATTTCACATTGTTTGCGTGATCATTTGGATTCACAAAATAGTATAGAGTGACGCAGATATTTTAACACAGGTACGGTACTTGGAACAAACAGGTAAATGTTTTAAAAATGGACACATAACAAACAAAAGCATAATCTGAAAACATAAAGGTGGTGGGAGTGACGACCCAGACCTAGATACAATGTTATACAACACAGGACAAACAATGTTGGATGCATTTAAGATGACAACTTGTTGGCAGCAATCATATGTCATGACTGATAGGTCCAGATATTTATCATTCAACTTTCAAGTGTGTCACAATGCATGGTTAAATTAAAGAGAAACCATTGAGAGCAGAACAACATAATGTCAATAACAACACACAATCCAGTTTAAATGTCAATAACAACATACAACCCAATCTAAATCTGTCAATAACATACAACCTAGTCTAAATTTGTTAATAACTACCCAGTCTAAATCTGTCAATAACAACTATCCAGTATAAATCTGTCAATAACAACTTACAACCCAATCTAATTCCCACAAACAAAATGATTTTTGACTACCCCTGGCCATCTAATACCAAGTATCTAATGAACATATTAAGCTGTGGGTGAAGGTCTCCGGTCTGGATGTGACACTTTTAGTCACAGACAAAGTCCAGCTGTGAGATATAGTCAGATAGCAAATGGTTTACATTCAAAACCCAGCTGTTCTAGTGTACACAGTCAGTTGGTACATGGTTTACAGACAAAGTCCAGCAGTGAGACTACTGTACATAGGCAGATAGTATGTTGTTTTCAAAGTCCAGCTGTGAGACTAGTGTACATGGTTTACAGACAATGTCCAGCTGTGAGACTAGTGTACATAGACAGACAGTACGTCATTTTCAAGGTCCAGCTGTGAGACTAGTGTACATGGTTTACAGACAATGTCCAGCTGTGAGACTAGTGTTCATGGTTTACAGACAATGTCCAGCTGTGAGACTAGTGTTCATGGTTTACAGACAAAGTCCAGCTGTGAGACTAGTGTACATGGTTTACAGACAAAGTCCAGCTGTGAGACTAGTGTTCATGGTTTACAGACAAAGTCCAGCTGTGAGACTAGTGTACATGGTTTACAGACAAAGTCCAGCTGTGAGACTAGTGTACATGGTTTACAGACAATGTCCAACTGTGAGACTAGTGTACATGGTTTACAGACAAAGTCCAGCTGTGAGACTAGTGTACATGGTTTACAGACAAAGTCCAGCTGTGAGACTAGTGTACATGGTTTACAGACAATGTCCAACTGTGAGACTAGTTGCACATAGTTTAAGATCAAGTCCAGCTGTGATTCTAGTGTACACAGATGGTTGTTTGAGACAGCATATATTTCTTACCTTGCCCATGAAAGGAACCAAATGGTGCTCACACAAGGAGAACATCTCAATGTCTTTGACTATCACAATTTCATCATGGTCTTCATCAAACACGGCATCGTTCAACACTTCTGCAACAAAAACCCAAGCGTTGAATTTACAAACAAGCACGATCTAGGTATTTGATTTTTGCAATGGTTGAATAATGTACACAATTAATCCAACTATCATTGTGATAGAGTTGGACATTTATCTAAATTAAATATTACCTGACAATACTATTAGCAATTACTAGGCTATCTCTATAGTCATCTCAAGGCACATAACTCTATGGTCCTCTCAAGGCACATAACTCTATGGTCCTCTCAAGGCACATAACTCTATGGTCCTCTCAAGGCACATAACTCTATGGTCATCTCTAGGCTATAACTCTATGGTCCTCTCTAGGCTATAACTCTATGGTCATCTCTAGGCTATAATCTATGGTCATCTCTAGGACATAACTCTATTGTCATCTCTAGGATACAGAATTCTATGGTCATGTATAAACACATAACTATATGGTCATCTCTAGGAAACACTAATAAAATTGTGTAATTATTTAAATGCCTCGGCACTGTAACACACATCAGCAACAAATTGTATTTTATTGTAAAAAGGGTAGCCGCGCACCCTCAGGATGAGACCCTTCCGTTACACTTTGGTTAGGCTAGCTTCTGAAACACAACGGTCTCGAGAGAACAGTGATGGAAGGTATGGTGCCAGGTAAAATGGAAGGGGTAGACCAAGAAGATGATGGTACCAAGATATCCAGGAATGCCTGTGTATGACTGTGGCGGAGGCTGGAGTTTTGGCAAGGGAACGAGTTTCTTTCAGACAGACTGTGATGGGAGTGACGTTCTATAAAGTACATGCTACATGATGATGATCATTTAGTTAAGATGTACTTTGTTCTCTTTAATTATTATTGTTTCTGTCAATGTTTTTGTTATTAGTCAAGTTAGTGGACCAAGAATCCCATGAAGTCAAGCCAATGGATCAAGGGTCCAAGAATTAAAGATACTGAACCTATGGTCCTATGAAGTCAATGTCAAGAACAACCAGCTAACAAACTTTATTAAAACAGTTTGGTGGTATCTGATTATTGTGTGACTTTATTTAACTTAAACTATTTCCAACTGGATTAATCATCATTCATCCATTTGAATGTTTGAATTATTTAAATATCTGACATTCTTTAAATATCTGACATTCTTTAAATATCTGACATTCTTTAAATATCGTATGCAATTACTGTTTCTATTTAATATCTCTAATGGAAATATTTAGTTTGTCTTCTATAATGCCTGTCTTTTGTTATGATAGTGATGCCACTACGGTTGAGGGCCATGTGATAAGTCTTTGAAGGCTGCATGTAGTCCGATGGCTGCACTAGAGAATGGGGTAAAAACGTTATTAACCAATCGATCGAACGCGCCCCGCCTACGACTGGAGACAAACGTATGAAAACAGTGCAAGTCATCTACGTCACAATCATAGCCGTTGACGGTATTTATTCACATAGCCTACTGTTTGCAATCGTGCATGGTTGGCAGTCATTTTGCTCCCATTTTCACGAAAATATGGGTGTTGTGAGAGAAACGCACAATTGTTAAAGAAAAGCTATTGTCTCTTTCTGGAGTGCCGGTGTGTGTGCGTGAAGCCGTTTGATGGAGAGGGAAAAAAAGGAGTTTCTATGAATCCAATACACCATTTGTTGTCTTTTTATTTTTTACCTGTCGCATGTCAATTGACTCACGGAGAGAAGAACATGAGAACCCTTTTAGAGTCCCACTCCTGCCGGGTCAGTGCTGAATGAGCTCACTCGATCTCATAATGGTGGATGTCTTAGAATACACTAGAATTAATCGTTGTATCGATACATAGTCAAATGAAAGAATGGAGGTATTGTGAAATGATTATATAATGTAGTCATAGAGACGAAGGTGACGCGGGGATCAGTTAGACTTTATAGTAGCACTTCCTGTCTCCAACTTCATACAATGTCTTGTGAGGAAACGAGTAGCCCAGTGGTCACAACAATTCCAAAGACATGTAGTCACCACACCCAGAAAACATACACCAAACAATAGAAGCAATTATGTCGACGCACCCAAAAAACATACAAGAGAAACAAAAACAAGTACGAGAATGCTTCAAATGAAAAACCTAATGGTTTTTTTTCTTCAAAATGTATTAAGAAAAGATGTCGCTCAACTACCGTTTTTCGACGTAGTCTCCCCATTACTTTCGTTTTTCAAAGTAGTTTTCCCTCCATTGCTTACAAAATGCATGGATTTATCTACAACAAAAAAGTCTTTTATTGCGTCTTTTGGTCCTGCTGCACCTCTTGATCGAACCTGAAAGTTTACCCCCATCGCCTCTTTGAGTGGGCCAATGACTGGATAATCACTTGAGGCGAGGTCTGGCTAGTACATCACGCGTTGGAGACACACACAGTGCAAGTTATGTATGGTTGCAACCGTTGAACGAGCAGTATGGGACCACGCAGTGTCATGTTACAGGTCATCAACGGGCAGTATAGGACCATGCAGTGCCATGTTACAGGTCATCAACGAGCAGTATGGGACCACGCAGTGCCATGTTACAGGTCATCAACGAGCAGTATGGGACCATGCAGTGCCATGTTACAGGTTATCAACACAGTATGGGACCATGCAGTGCCATGTTACACGTCATCAACGGGCAGTATAGGACCGTGCAGTGCCATGTTACGGGTCATCAACGAGCAGCATGGGACCACGCAGTGTCATGTTACAGGTCATCAACGAGCAGTATGGGACCATGCAGTGCCATGTTACAGGTCATGAATGCTCAGAAGGACGTGTCCTCTGGATATAATTGTTTGCTGGAAATCATTCCTTAGAAGATCTGTATACTGGCACTGGTGACAGTGTTCCAAATGAGAATGTAGTGGTCTGAAATAACGCCTCGTTCATTCTAAAAGAGAAATAGAGTCAGCATAACCTTCTATGCAGATGGTTTCGTGCGGACTTCTTCGGTTTTGTGAGGGATGGTGCTATTCTTGATCGCTCTCTTGGGTTCTGGGTAGTTTTGGTAGTGGACCCTTGTATTATCGTTAAGAATCCTTAAGCTCAACCCCTGCAGACACGAGTGCAGCAGTCCCAACTACAGGGGTTTGGCCATGTCTGTAGAATGGAAGAAGATCGGATACCAAAGCGGTCATGGGAGATCAAAAGTCAAGGACGCAGACCCCCAGGACGTCCCAAAGTACGATGGGAAGACAACATACGACAGTCCCTAAGTGATATAGGGCTGGATTGGAAAGAGGCCGGGGAAAAGACGACGGATAGAGCAGTATGTCGTTCTCTCTGGCAAACCTCTACACCTCATGATAGAAGAGGATCGACTAAGTAAGTGATCCTTCACCTTCTGCTTGAAAGAGCCGTCAAAGTTCTTGATAGACACTAACACATCGTTGTTTCTATTCTGGAGTCAGCTGATGCGACGCCCATCTTGCAGACACTGTGGAATTGAAGCATATCATGGATGGTGTGGTGTGCTGAATTGCGATTGATATTCAGAAGTGCAGCTATCTCTTTAACAAGCAATTGACAATGTTTCATCACGCTGCAATCAACTTCTGCAACCAACTATGGTGTCACTACTCGGGCCTGCCTGGCCTGGTCGAGAACACAAAGCTCACGCCGTTATGAAACTGTCCACAAGTGCACCTCATGGGGTGGCAGACATGCACCACAGTACTTAACATTCATTGGTCGATGAATTTAGGGTGTCACGGCAGCTGACTCTAAAATTCAAACAATAAAGTGTTGATGCACGTCAAGAGCTTTCAAACAGGGCTGCTCAAAAGAAAGCAGATAACAGAACGCTGCTTCATTATGGTGCATGCCACTAGGGGGCAGCCATCGTCAAACCGCCACCATGGCGTAATGTGGCTCGTCTGCACCTGCAGGACACTCTTGATGTCCTTAGCAACCACTTTGTCAACTTATATAACAACGACATAGTGTTTCGAATTGTACTCCTGTATTGAACCTCGATCCTCTAGTGTGCTTACCCACCCCATCGTGAGGCCTCCGAGGAACAAGCGATATTCCAGTGAACAAACATTCAAAGACACGCACGAGCTGTCTATGTGGTGATGTAAGAACCAGGACATCCATTTAATTCGAATTCAAGACAACCCTTAAACCTTGGCACACATTCGTGGAAGGACTTCTAATTTATTGTTGATACTTTTCGGTTAGTCTGTTTAACATCTACACGGAGAGAATTCACAGACAGAATGAAGGAATTCCAGGATTAAACATCAATGGATGAATAATCAACACTCTCAGATATGCTGATGACACAGTATTGTTGGTTGAAAGAGAGCAAGAGTTACACAGGGATTGGACATGAACATTAGGAAAAAAAACCAAAATATGGCATTTAGTTAAATGGACTTGAAGCCTACAGTAAACATCACAGTAAGTGGGGAGACACTGGAACAAGTGAATAGTTACTTGTACCTGATAGTTTGTCCATCACAAGTGATGAAGACCACTCTCTTTGTTCAGCCGTGTGGACAGTCGTATCTCTTGCTGTGTCCGCTGAAATGGGTGACTTGCGCGGAGATTTGGATTAAAGTGAGGAAGAAACTGCGCCTTTTGTCAACCTCACTCACAGAGCATAAGCTACCTTTTGCTAGTGGCAAGACATTCATCGAGACGACTGGAGATAGCATAGGATGCAGATTTTGCCTCAGGGTTACCACCGAAGCCTTTCCGTAAACATGTAACCCGCAGGGTAGAAAGGTGGCAAGGCATCTAACGCAGTTTGTCGTGCCTTTTCGATAACCACAAGAGGTCGTATGGACAACAATGAGCGTGTGAGTGAGTCTGGCATCTCTCCCCAGCTGTATTCAGTTCATCATAGTAGCATCTAAAATTCCCACACGCCATATTCGTGAAGGTGAACCGGCAGAACTAACCCGTGAGATACGACACCGGTATAACTAGGTTAAGCGTAGCGCCATTCAGCCGGCGTCCAGACCAGGATAAACGGGTGGAAGAAATCACACAAAAAAAAAGAACGAAATAAGTCCAGACGGAAAACAACTCCACGTATCCGTGAACACAAGTGTAAGTCGTCGACTAGTGTGAATTCCAGGCAAATCCGTGGTCTGGCGGCATCCATAATGATCAAAAACAGTAGAGAAATGTAGACTCGCAGTCAGTTACGGCGCCATCTTTACCTAGTACAGATACTAAATAACAAGTGACGGCAGATGTGAAAGGTATGTGAAGATAATAAGACAGACCAAAAACACATTTAAGAGTCTAAATATATTGACATCTAGGCCAAAAAAAAGACAAATAAATCATTATATATATATATATATATATATATCTTCTTCTTCTGGGTTCGTTCTCAATCTCCCGCTACCAAGCCCTGAACAGGGCTTTGCAAGTAGCAGGATGTAGTTGGAAGAACGGAATGCGTTGTGGCGCTAGTTTACAGCTCGACTGTGATATTTGCATCTTTACGTCCGACACATCCGTCTTCGGCAGGATATATATATATATATATATATATATATATATATATATATATATATATATATATATATATATATATATATATATATATATACTATTACTATTACTGCGGAAACATGGCCGACCAGGAAACAGTTTGAGAACAAAATAGAGGCCCTTGAAATGTTCCCATACAGAAGAATAGGCCATGGTTCGTGGAAAGAAAAGTAAACAAATAGACTACTGACAAGAGTAGGGATTTGAAAGGAAATACTGAATGGTATTACCATTAGGTGAATCAGATTTGGGACACGGTACACTGCTGAAAGCACTACTGGAGGAAAACGTGCAGGACACGCGGGAAAGAGGAAGACAAACGTTGTATGTAAAATAGATGGACTGACAAGAGCCTGTCGGAGCAAATCGTCAAGAAACAGGATGTTAGAAGTCCGTTGCGGCCAATCTTCTATGACGAGACGGCACTTGACGTCCATCACCATAGTTAGACCACCAGCCAAGGTGCAACCTAACTTTATATATCGTCTGTTTGAAGGTTGTTATTTTTAGTCCATGCCTCTGTACTATTTCTTTAGCAATTTCAATCCTTTTTTTGTGGTCTTCCTCTTGGTTTGAAGCCATACTGTGTTATCAATGCCAGATTATCAATTAGGTTTAGTAGGCTGCGTAAAGATCCCGGAGGCCATGGCACTGCATGTTTTTTTTTGAATGATATTTTCAATTTTTCATGAACACTAACAAGATAACATACAAGTCTATTAATAAAACTATATTTTCCATCCGTCCGTTACCATTGTAAAGAACTTGAGAAAAATAATACCTTAGAAGAGAAAGCGGATATATATCACCAAGACTTCTGTGTACGCTTTCAGCTCTCAGTGTGTTTCCCCAAGACTTCTGTGTACGCTTTCAGCTCTCGGTGTGTTTCACCAAGACGTCTGTGTACGCTTTCAGCTCTCGGTGTGTTTCACCAAGACTTCTGTGCACCCTTTCAGCTCTCAGTGTGTTTCACCAAGACTTCTGTGTACGCTTTCAGCTCTCGGTGTGTTTCACCAAGACTTCTGTGTACGCTTTCAGCTCTCGGTGTGTTTCACCAAGACTTCTGTGTACGCTTTCAGCTCTCCGTGTGTTTCACCAAGACGTCTGTGTACGCTTTCAGCTCTCGGTGTGTTTCACCAAGACTTCTGTGCACCCTTTCAGCTCTCAGTGTGTTTAACCAAGACTTCTACGTAAGCTTTCAGACGTCTACTTCTATATATCTATTAAAAAAATAAACAGTATGTCAACCGGAGGCTACTGGTATCCACATAGAGATAATCCGGGAATGGTGCGGGTGCTGGCCATGTGAGTTATTCTGTTTCTCAGAGCAGATGTTGTGTAGTCATGTTGGCAGTTTCTAGTCACATCCATCGATAGTTCCTAGACACATCCATCGTTAGTTCCTAGACACATCCATCGGTAGTTCCTAGACACATCCATCGGTAGTTCCTAGACACATCCATCGGTAGTTCCTAGACACATCCATCGGTAGTTCCTAGACACATCCATCGGTAGTTCCTACACACATCCATCAGTAGTTTCGAGAGACATATATCGGTAGTTCCTAGACACATCCATCGTTAGTTCCTAGACACATCCATCGGTAGTTCCTAGACACATCCATCGGTAGTTCCTAGACACATCCATCGGTAGTTCCTAGACACATCTATTGGTAGTTCCTAGACACATTCATCGGTAGTTCCTAGACACATCCATCGGTAGTTCCGATAGAGACATCCATCGGTAGTTCCTAGACACATCCATCGGTAGTTCCTAGACACATCCATCGGTAGTTCCTAGACACATCCATCGGTAGTTCCTAGACACATCCATCGGTAGTTCCGATAGAGACATCCATCGGTAGTTCCTAGACACATCCATCGGTAGTTTCTAGACACATCCATCGTTAGTTTCTAGACACATCCATCAGTAGTTCCTAGACACATCCATCAGTAGTTCCTAGACACATCCATCAGTAGTTCCTAGACACATCCATCAGTAGTTCCGAGAGACATATATCGGTAGTTCCTAGACACATCCATCGTTAGTTCCTAGACACATCCATCGGTAGTTCCTAGACACATCTATTGGTAGTTCCGAGAGACATATATCGGTAGTTCCTAGACACATCCATCGGTAGTTCCGATAGAGACATCCATCGGTAGTTCCTATACACATCCATCGGTAGTTCCTAGACACATCCATCTGTAGTTCCGATAGAGACATCCATCGGTAGTTCCTAGACACATCCATCGGTAGTTCCTAGACACATCCATCTGTAGTTCCGATAGAGACATCCATCGGTAGTTCCTAGACACATCCATCGGTAGTTCCTAGACACATCCATCGGTAGTTCCTAGACACATCCATCTGTAGTTCCGATAGAGACATCCATCGGTAGTTCCTAGACACATCCATCGGTAGTTCCTAGACACATCCATCGGTAGTTCCTAGACACATCCATCGTTAGTTCCTAGACACATCCATCGGTAGTTCCTAGACACATCCATCGGTAGTTCCTAGACACATCCATCGGTAGTTCCTAGACACATCCATCGGTAGTTCCTAGACACATCCATCGGTAGTTCCGATAGAGACATCCATCGGTAGTTCCTAGACACATCCATCGGTAGTTCCTAGACACATCCATCGGTAGTTCCTAGACACATCCATCGGTAGTTCCTAGACACATCCATCGTTAGTTTCTAGACACATCCATCAGTAGTTCCTAGACACATCCATCGTTAGTTCCTAGACACATCCATCGGTAGTTCCTAGACACATTTATTGGTAGTTCCTAGACACATCCATCGGTAGTTCCTAGACAGATCCATCGGTAGTTCCTAGACACATCTATTGGTAGTTCCTAGACACATCCATCGTTAGTTCCTAGACACATCCATCGGTAGTTCCTAGACACATCTATTGGTAGTTCCTAGACACATCCATCGGTAGTTCCTAGACACATCCATCGGTAGTTCCTAGACACATCCATCGGTAGTTCCTAGACACATCTATTGGTAGTTCCTAGACACATCCATCGGTAGTTCCTAGACACATCCATCGGTAGTTCCTAGACACATCTATTGGTAGTTCCTAGACACATCCATCGGTAGTTCCTAGAGACATCCATCGGTAGTTCCGAGAGATATCCATCGGTAGTTTATATCTTATTTTGTTAAACGCACAGAATATCAATCTGGTGTGGCTGTATGGAGGCTATAAAATGACCAGTAGGTCACCTCTGCCAAACTGGTACAAAGACAAGACATTATGAATACAGTATGAAGTTATGAGAAGACAACTCGTATTTTATCTACCGGACTTGCGTTGAAATGTTTCCTTTCTTATGATTCAGCTCATCTCAGCCGACAGCCACGACTGATATTCACGTATTTAAAGCACCAGAAGACACAGGGACGATAACTCCAATGACACAACAGTTCGACAGACCACGTACAAACCGCAAGCAGGCCACATCGCCGTGTTTATATTTTTTTAAGAACTTATCAGACACGCTCCAAAAGAAGTCTTCAAAAATACAAAATACATTGTGACATAGTGTCCGGCGGCAACAGCACATACGTGTTACAGTTCGACAGAGTGGCAGGTGCCCCAGTTTGCAAACAATGCAGCCCTTTAAAGGGCTAACGAAATAGTAAAGCTACAAAAATGAAAAGTGGTTTCAAACACAAGTCAGTTTATAGCCTAAACCACAAGGGCAGACAATCGTGCTCATTTAAACAAACAACAGGTTACAAATAATCACGGTTGAACGGGCGACGACCTGGCTACAAGCAGACAATTTAAACAAAAATGAAGCCAAAAAAAACCGATAACCTAGCCCTTATATTCATCGTTCCGTGATGCAATCAGTGGCTGGGTAGTGCAATCAGTGACCGAGTGATGTAATCAGTGACTGAGATGCAATCAGTGACTGTGTGATGCAATCAGTAATGGGTTTAGCAGCCTACCTAGGATTTACCTAGGGTTTCGTGTGTTTAGGACCTCGGGCTTAGATAAGATGTGGACTAATCAATGTAGGGTGATCTCAAACGTGCAGATTTTATCTTATCGCATAATTTCCACTCGTCATGTAGACATTTGCAGAATGGTTGTTAATGCGCCATAAAATAAGATGTCGCAGGTCTACGTTTAACAGCGCGTTTTCTCGCCTTATAGGAAATGTTGCTGTACTAATGCTACCAAGATGTGGACAAGTGATCGGTCAAGGTTAACATTGCAATGGCGTGGTTTTATCCCCGGATTAAAGCCTCGACGCAAATAATAGGTTCATTATTTCGTGAACTATCACGAACTTGTGTGTGTCTGTTATATAATCGGTATCCGATGGTCAGAGGTTATCACAAACGTATGCCATATCAGGTATCAGATGGTCAGAGGTTATCACAAACGTATGCAATATCAGGTATCAGATGGTCAGAGGTTATCACAACCTTATACCATATCAGGTATCAGATGGTCAGAGGTTATCACAACCTTATACCATATCAGGTATCAGATGGTCAGAGGTTATCACAAACGTATGCCATATCATGTATCAGATGGTCAGAGGTTATAACAAACACAAACTTATGCCATATCAGGTATCAAATGGTCAGAGGTTATCACAACCTTATGCCATATCAGGTATCAGATGGTCAGAGGTTATCACAACCTTATGCCATATCAGGTATCAGATGGTCATGCACTGCTCAGTATTGCTCCCTAGATTTGATTCGAGCATGAAGAGGCTGCTATGCGGACGAGGTCGGTGTGTGTACAACAGGCGAACTGTGGACGAGATCGACGTGTACAAGGTCGACGCGTGTACAACAGGTGAGTTCGGGAGGACGAGGTCGGTGTGTGTACAAGGTGGGCGTGTGTACACCAGGTGAGCATACATATCGGCCTAGAGACAGAGCGTGTGGGTCTGCTCTAGATGCAGTGATGTCGTTCCTCCACAACCTAACGTGACATAAATATGTGATAGCTCCCAACCTTGGCCGACACGTGGCTGTCGTTTCCCAGCAGATCCAGGTTCGATCATTCACGCCTGTGTTATCTTGGGTTATAGATCTGCCATTCATTCGGTCAGTCGCCAGCTGCTCAAACATTGACAAGCAATGATCGGTGGTTTAGTCATGGCAATCTGCCGGGCTCTTGTTTGGGTTTTTCTTTTTTTTGCGTGCCCTTTATTTCTCTATTGACACAGGGCGGTGTGCGTTGCACTTTGTTTTTATTTTGCTCCTGTCGGCCCAGTGCATCCAACTTCGGCATACATTTATGTAAGGGTCTGCTTCCTCCAGCATTTTCTAAGGGTTTGCTTCCCCCGGGTTACGGCCGGTGTTGTAATGTTGAGCGAACCCAGAGCCTTCGGATTGTGAGCCGTGTCACTTAACCACTAGCCCACGCTGTCCCTAATCCGGTCACTTCATAAAGGGTGACTGGTGGGCTGATTGATTGATTAATTGATTGATCTCCCTCTCATGATCTACTTAACACACACGCGCTGAGTTTTCGCAGATTTTTCTCACCTTTTGCCTGCTTATCTCACGTTATTTATGCATATCTATCTGATCTCTTTCGCAATGTTTGTCTGTCTTTCGGTACGCCTGTCTACCTCTCCTGTCTCTCATGATATGTCTACATATCTATTTGACCCATATCTTAGCTCGCGCAATTTTGCGTATCTATCTAATCTCGCTAGATGTATATATATATATATATATATATATATATCTCTTTCCTTATGTCTGCATATATATATATATTTTATATATATATTATATATATACATACACACATTATATATATATATATATATATATATACATACACACATTATATATATATATATACATACACACATTATATTTTATATATATATTTCGATTCTTACAACCACCGTCCCATTTGTCTGTTATTAGTTTATTGGTAAGTGTGCAATACGGTAGGTTGCCATTACTTTCCGCACGCGGAAAAACCATGTCTGCCAACCTGGACACGAACATGATTCGAACCGGGTGCGTTGGGGTTGTGAAACGGAAGTTTTACCCCTAGGCCACGCAGTCATATATATATATATATATATATATATATATATATATATATATATATATATATTGTTATATCTGCATACACATCTTATCTTTATCTAACTCTCGTTATGTCTGCTCTGTCTGTCTCTCTCGTTGTCTCTGCTGTCTCTCTCTCGTTGTCTCTCCTGTCTCTCTCTCTCGTTATGTCTGCTCTGTCTCTCTCGTTATGTCTGCTATTTCTCTCTCTTTCGTTATGTCTGTCTCTCTCGTTGTCTCTGCTGTCTCTCTCTCTCGTTACGTCTGTTGTCTCTCTCGTTATGTCTGCTATGTCTCTTTCTCTCTCGTTATGTCTGCTCTGTCTCTCTCTCGTTCTGTCTGCTCTGCCTCTCTCTCTCTCTCTCTCTGGTAGAATCAGGTCGTGACCAGATAGATTCACTAACATCCGCCAATAACGTATTAAACCAAATCCTACCAAACATAAAAAGGAAATATATTTATGACAGCATTACAACGACTTAATCCGCACGTCAAACACACGACTAAAACTGATGCTCCCTATCGGTTTCAACTTCTGGAGATGTCTTGACCCCAGCTGCTCGTCCATTTTGTTTTGTCACGTTTTCTTTGGTCGTCCTTCATCACCCCTTATATGGGTCCCAATTTCTGCTACTTCCATTGCGCGTGCGCGTGGTAGGGAGATGAAACCTGGTTAGCGATCTTGTCACCAAACGCTCCAGTCTAGTCAGCTGTAAAATGGTACCTGACTTACCGTCAGAAAATGGAAGGCAAGAAAGAGTATAAGGGGACTGATCACCACATCACACAAACAGCCGAGACTTCATACAATAACACCTCATCTTCGACGAAAATGCCTATCGTGACCCTATCTTTACCTATTTCTTATAACCAACATTGCCGTGCGACATGAGATAACGTTGGCGGCCATTATTACAGCGCTGCAGAAACTGACCGAAATGTCCGCCCTTATCAGAGCAGTTCTGGCAAACAACCGACAACAAATCCCTTATCTCATGTTTTGTGAACACTTTCACGGCCGGTAACCGACATTTCTTAAGACACAGCCCTCGCCTACTAATCCAGATATCAGAAATCCTAGGTGGTAACCGACTTTTCTTAAGACACAGCCCTCGCCTACTAATCCAGATATCAGACATCCTATGAGGAGGTAACCCACATTTCTTAAGACACAGCCCTCGCCTACTAATCCAGATATCAGACATCCTAGGAGATAACCCACATTTCTTAAGACACAGCCCTCGCCTACTAATCCAGATATCAGAAATCCTAGGTGGTAAACGACTTTTCTTAAGACACAGCCCTCGCCTACTAATCCAGATATCAGACATCCTAGGAGATAACCCACATTTCTTAAGACACAGCCCTCGCCTACTAATCCAGATATCAGAAATCCTAGGTGGTAACCGACTTTTCTTAAGACACAGCCCTTGCCTACTAATCCAGATATCAGACATCCTAGGAGGAGGTAACCCACATTTTTTAAGACACAGCCCTCGCCTACTAATCCAGATATCAGACATCCTAGGAGGTAACCCACATTTCTTAAGACACAGCTCTCGCCTACTAGTCCAGATATCAGACATCCTAGGATTGACAAGCACTAAGTGTAACTAATATGTGAAACCAGTGTTACTCAGCAATTTGTAACTACATCCGCTAAATCACAGTTAATTCACTGCCGTATCGTTAGCCCCACACTGAAAACATTAGCATAGCATACCTTATACTGGCACACAATCTGAAAATACAACTCTATGAGGCATATTCAAATAAGAGGGTCGAAGATGCAGTACGGCGAATGAGCTGACAGCAGCTGGCGACTCACAGATGGTTGTTTGCGTCAGGGTCAGCGAACCAGAGCTAACCAAAACCATATTCTACATCCAAGCGGCGGTCCTGGAAACAGACTGCACTAGTATAGTCTGGCTAAGAGAATAGAGATAGCAAACCCAGTACCCAGAAAAAGCCAGCTGGGATCGGATGTGTTCGACCGAAAGGCGCAGATATCGCATCCTCGCTGTAAACTACGATATAGCATCCTTTTCAGGACGAAAACAGAAGCAGAAAATATTCAAATACAATTTAATTATTAATCAATCTAGAATACGCTTCAAAAATAATGATTGTATTATTATTGCTAGTGGTTAATCTTATACAACATTTGTGAAAGTTTGTATATTTGCCTGAAGACGGCATATCTCGCGAAATGAACGACAAATTTAGCTGAAACTTTCATTGAACATAATATGGTCGATTTATAGATCAACACAACGTATTTCAAGTCGCTATGTCGAAGCCTTCCAGAGTTATATGCATATGATTATATAGTTGCATGAAGAATATTGTTTACCCGGAGAAAACACGATCTGTTCTTCGTGTACATGTTGTACACATGTTGTTAGATAGGACGTCACTACAGATTGCACATCGTCTTTGGTTCGTGTGCACGACCTACTTGGAAATTGCGTCCATTTTCATTGCATGCACGACCGGAATCTTCCCTCAGCCATGGGTTAATGGTCCCTCATCTAGATCTACAGATGTGGGCGCTGGTCAGCAGCAGCGACTTCTAGTCTTCGCGATGGGACTGCTGCTGTTGAGAGATACGACATTCGCCTTTTAAATCGTAAAGGAAACAGTAGACGATCGACTCTCACAAGTTTCAAGCGACTCACGGATTGCACGACCTGAATGTCTGCATCTTGAGCTACTTCCAGTCGTCTTGATTGTATGTCTTGCCACTGGTTCCCGGTAATTCAGGACAAGAAAGTGAGATTGATGTCCAGCTTCGTTCTCACTTTAATCCAAATTCAGCACGTCACATATTCAGGACGAAGACAACCTGGTGATGTTTCATCTTCGCTTGCGATGGGCACTTACTTACTTACTGTTTACCGCCAAATACTGACACGATGAATATGATCCAATGTGCTTGGGAAAATGCGCATATCTGATAACTTGTGACCTTTAAATTTAACACAACTTAACGATTTATACTGGTTTAGAAGACTCTACAGAGTCTGTATACAACCAGTTTCATTTACATTTCCTTGCTCTAAAAGCTATGGGCATCCAAGTTTTCTTAAATGCTTTAATTGTCCTTGCCTCCACTACTTCCTTTTGGCAATGCATTATAAGCATTCACCACACTCTGACTAAACAAATATTTCCTAATATCTAATCTGGACCTTTCTCTAGTTAGCTTGTAGCTTTGCTCTCTTGTTCTTGTAGGTGGTTGTATTTTGAAAAACGTGTGATAGTCTTAATTTATCCTTTCCTTTGATAATTATATAATCCTGTATTGTCACATCGAATTCTCCTCTTTTCTAAACACTGTAGGCCGGTAAAGTTATAGTACTAATAGATCGTAAGTTCCTGGCCAGTTGTTCACAACAATCTCATTAACTACTCACCGCATAAAAACATAATTTCTTCTTCTTCTTCGTTCGTTATCAATCTCCCACTACCAAGCCCTGAACATGGATTTGGAAGTAGCAGAATGTAGTCCAGAGAACGGAATGCGTTATGTCGCTAGTTTACAGCTTTACTGCGATATTTACACCATTCTTATTCTTCTTCTTCTTCGTACGCTGTCAGATGACAACTTGTATTTGTTCGAAGAAAACAGCAGTCATCCTGAGGCTGTCGACACTGCCATAGAGCTTGTCTAGTGTTGGCACTGGTGATGGCCACACATGCTCTCTCTGGTCCTCGTATGTCGGGCAATTTCGGAGCAGATGTTCAGCGGTCATTTTCCCTGTACCACAGGTGCATTCGTCAGTGCCACCTATCTTCAGTTTATTGAATAGATGGTACCTCAGTCTGTTGTGGCCTGTGCGGAGTCTGAAGACCACAACCTGCTCTCTTCTGCTCAAATGGTAATAGGCATCATTTTTTGTGTAGCCAGTATGCTCTGTTTCCAATTTGGCCATATATCTGGCCCTAATAAACCTTTTGGACTCTTCGTAGGTCACACTAGAATCTGGTGGTGGTAATCTTGCATCTTCTTTTGCCAGTCTGTCTGCCTCCTCGTTACCTTGAATGTTACAGTGGGATGGAACCCACTGTACCACTGCTCTTTTTTGGCGCGGACTGTTGGCATAGTTGACAGAGTACTGCTCTTAAATCATTAAGTTATTTACACCATTCGATCCGACATATCCGTCTTCGGAATGGTAAAGACATCAATTTAAGCGTGGACATATAACGGCCCCAACAATGGCCACAACGCACCAACCACTGCACACGTGACCAACAACAACCACGACAAACAGACGACCACAGCAAGCTATATTGTATGACGTACTGATCATATTGGTGGGTTTCCACAATCTAATCAAGACATATCTAATATCTATTCGAGCAAACGTTTCAAGTGCCTTTATATTTCTTCTTAAAGCGCTGTTAACTGATGACGGTGACCATCCATCTTCTTCCAATGGAAAGGCTGATATCGTGCCATCGAAGGCATCTGTATTAGGGAACACTGGATACGGAAACATGCTGATGCCCATCAATGACCGTCTCTTCAGTGATGGCACTGCAATAGATACACCAGCAATCCATAGATTGCAACATTCTGAAATCAGACGCGAGTCCAGCAAGGAGGGACGTATGAGAGAGACGGTGAGTAGAAGTGTGTATCCTAAGCGAAATACGAAAACTACCAGTAACCAAACCACTTCCCATTTTCTGTGAGATACTGATAACTATGGGTCAGCACGGAATGACGTGACGTCGATTCCTAGTAGAATATTCTTCTTCGCCAATTTGTACTTGAAGTCATACTGTAGTCCGTCTTGTCCCAGTTTCGGGTCGCCAATTATGTCTTGACATCAACATATAGTGTATGGTGACAAAAGTGTGGCGAACGTAAGCTCAGGCAACGGTCCTCCCTAATGTCTGCATCAATTTTGGCGCAACAGTATGCGCCTGACCTAGTCTCGGAAGATCTTTCGTTAACTCACGTCCTTCTTTAAACATCGTTGTCCAGTTCTTCACTGTTGTCTTCGACACACTTTTGTTACCATACACTACCTGCATTCTACGATGGATGTCAGCTGGTCGGCATCCTTCAGCTAATAGAAACCGAATCACCTCTCGCTGATCAACCATAGCCGGATTCCGTATCACACCCGCCATGTTTTCAACAATCCGCTGAGTTGGAGGATAATGAAACTTTGCAAACTTGAAGGTTGGTATGTGCCGTTTACATCAGAAGTGACGTCATCATGCGTATCGTACGTATGTTCGCTTGGTGCAGTTAGGTTTGGTTTCATTTGAACACGCCTCGTAATACAGGGATGTCCAACTTCAAGTTATCTAAGGGTCTCGTATTATATTCCTAGACAGAGTGCGGACCCGCACATGTGCAAATTAGGCCTATACAGAATCAACATTTTTAAAGTTAAAATTCTTAAAAAGAGAATCACTTGCTGTTTTACTAAGTTTTTGGTTTAATTTGTAATTTATTCTATTTTTCTACGTGTTATAAACATCCGATTTTTATGCTAGATTTTGCGTCTAGTTACTATAGTAGACTTTCTCATTTTGCTAGATTTCACAAATGTTTTAAAAACTCTAATTACTAACACACACCTTGGTATTTGAACTTCCGTACTTGCTTGATTACAATGCCACTTCTGTGGAAACTTCTCTGCACGTGTTCACATGATATCAACATCGTTTCTGTCCAGTCTTTGTTGATCTTCATGTCATATTCGTTATGGGATCAGTGCATGAGCTGCAGTGGTCAGCGACCCAAAGCTGACTGCTAGTGTCAGGGCCAGCGAACCAGTGCTGCCCAAGACCCTTCTACACCCACACGGTGATTCTGGATAACAGGCTGCAACAAGATGAACTGGCCAAGGAGAAGGAATCGAAGAAGGAAGGCTAACCAGGTACTCAAAAATGCCTGCTGAAGTCGGATGTGACCGAAAGGTACAAATATCGCAGTCAAGCTGTAAACTACAACACAACGCATTCCGTTCTCCGGGCATCATCCTGCTACATGCAAAGCACTTTTCTGAGCTTGGTAACGGGAGATTGAGAACGAATGAAGAAGAGGATATTCGTTACAAGCGAAACAGGGATAGGTTAGTTGGTGTAGGTCTTCTTCATTTTGGTTAAAAGATGACCTGATCATCAGCAAACAGCTCATTTAGGGACTCCTCATGGAGGTTAGTTACCTGTCTGATTTTATCCATGGAGATTATGAACAAAATGTGGAGAAAGAACCCACCCATTTAATACACCACTCAGCACTGGGAAACCGATTTGTCATACCGGTATTCGGTGATGCTGCACGTTCATTGTTGACATAAGGCACGAATGTCATCCTTAATTCCCCCCTCCCCTCACACCTTATTTCCTCATTACCTACCAAAGCCTACATCGGTTTACTCGGACAATTCGGGTATTCCTGTTCAATAAAGACTACATGGAGATTATTACTGTATTCTATGCATTTTCCCCAATTAACTGCATGAGCGTAAATATAGCATCTGAACACTCACAACTTTTACGAAATCCAGATTGTGAAGCACTGAGCAGTGACTCCCCTGTGGATACGAAAGATAAGAGAACATGCACATGCAGAGGTAAAGCGAACGTATCTGTAGTCTTCACAGTCAACACTCTGATCTGTGAGGACAAAAGATAAAGAGAACGTATGCATGCACATATAAAGTGGGTGCATCTTAAGACCTCTCAGGGAGCACGTGCACGAACGAAGTAAGACGTTATCATTAAAACGATGCAGAATCACCGACCACCAACATCAGGACCAACTGCCAAAATGGACACGCCAGATTCAAAAATAAGATAGTATTAAGTAGATATAACATGATTTGTAAAGCGTTTCATATGAATATTAGACTACAGAACTGGGTTTTATAGTTTCATGGATTCCATCTAACTCATACTAATATTCTCTGAGTTAGAAAGATTCATATTTGTTTAGTAAGTTAGGTTAGGTTTTTATCGATGTGTAACAATGAATTTTTTTAAATAAATTCATATCTTGATTTTATGTTTAACGAAAGTTCTAGTGTTTTGCCTATGTGGAAGTCTTAACGTCCAGTGTTAAATTGTATAACACTCTAGCCCAGTCTTAAACAGCTTTGATACAGGTGTACACACTGCTAGCCAGATCCAAGCCTACAGACCGTTCAATGGTGTTCACACTGCTAGCCAGATCAGAGACTAGATTCACAGCCTCTATCTCAGAAAGCAACGTCGTCTGAGAGAGTTGAGGTGTGTAAAGGTTACAAGGAAATAGGCAAATCGGATGGTGAAAATCGCAAAATGGCACGACATGTGAAACCGAATTGAAAAGAGGCCAGAAATCTCGACTAAAGCCACGCTCGCATGTTCACGTGGGAATTCGTTCGTTTGACGCGAAGCTGTGCGGGAGGGGGGAGAAACAATCACCGATGACAGCGTCCATTAACACCAAACTACTTTCAGGAGGGAAGATCAATAGCCGATAATTGGACATCATTTTGTGATCTCAACTGCTAATGGAGACTGGTGGGAGAAAAATCGAAAAATTCTTGAAAATATATTTTCATCATTTATTTCATCCATCCTTGCGTACCCTGATCTTTATAAAAGAAACACTCCATTCAATTAAAATAAAAACTTATGTCTTTGCGTCGAGGGCTTCTGGAATTCCGGCGGCTGACACTTCAAGTTTATTCCAGACATTTTTTCTATTTCCTTTCTCAAGAAGCACTTTCGTCTGCCACGACTTGCCGCCAACAGAACAGATTTGGAGCAGACAGTGAATGGAGTTCTGGAAATGATCTGCTTCCACCAGTTAATGCATTTTATTGAGTTCAGATGTGGAGATAATGGATGTGGAATATTTGACAGACGCCCAACAAAAAGGTACTGGATTAGGTAGTCAGCAAACCTAGCAGAGCGAGTGAGGAGTTTACAAAGAGCAACTGAACTTGGAGGGTTAAGTAGACAACAAGCGTATAGGCTATGAGTGTCGATGTAGCGATCTGGACAAGACACCGTGACCTAGCCGTTTAGCAACAGAGGAAACTGTAGTATTGATGCTAGGGACAAAATGATAATCAATCAAAAACCGCATTGGCTTTAGAGTCATATGATTTATTCGATGTTCTGTTCATCAAATATTATTACAAGAACTACAACTGTACACGTAAAAGAGGTAGAGAGATATTGCTCTGTAGAATAACTAATGCTATATACGATGACGACAAAACATGAAAACTGAAGTATCCTGGACAAAAACATAATTTGTGTTCAAAAACAGGCAACTTAATAATCAAAGGTTAAGTTTAAAAATCACGGAGTTGGACAATAATTTGTACAAAGCAAACAATAAGTCTCCCCGAGAAAATGCCTGGAATATCGGGAGTGGGCGTGGCATTGCATCAACCAACAACTCGCGATTTGGCCGATGGTTCTTCGTATTAAGTATTTGTCTCATAGACCGACAAAGTAATCACTGGCCATCGCACCGAATGGTTTTTTTCGGTAGCAACAAACTCCCTCCACTACACCCAGTATGTAACCATTCTTCCTACTGTACCCCTTCTCTGACATCAAGTAAAAAGCTCGTCTTGCGTAGCAAGGAGGTGTTAAGTTAAGTGGTTATCTTTAAGATGCAGAATTCAAGTAATGAGGGGGGGGGGGGCTGGAGAAAGTGTGAGAGAGAAGTAAGAAGACTGCCACACTGTTAGCAACTTCACATCGCGTGCGCCAAATGGGTGCAGCAAACGCGTTCAGGAAGCCTGGACCAAAGCATTATTGTGTGTTCTTGCAGAAATGGTTAATGCAGCAATATGTTTAACATGAGCTTGCTAGTTTCATGCACAATCATCTTTAGTGACAACTTATAACATAATCGGAGACGCAGAGGTTCCTCCCACAACAAATGGCGCCAAGTTCTAGACGTGATATTTGAATAACTAGCTACGCCTGGCAAACAAACGGACTATGAAACATTTGCAATACGAAAATAACAAAAATTTATACCAACGGATGCTGTAATGTACAGAGGGCGGAAGTCTGACCATATTGAAAGGGATCCACTTTCCTTCAACGGTGTTGTGGTTGCCTCTGACTGTGACGCGAGTTTATCCAACTACCCTCCATCAGAAAGACCAATCGACATCTACTGTAAGCCACAGCGATGTGGTGTTGTGCCAAAATATTAGCTTTCGCACCAGAACGGACAGTGACTAATAAAGATCTCACGAGAGGTCAATATGTCCGGGAGGTCACATACATAACACGGAAGCAGTTTAGCTTCATGACATTTCTTATAATTTTTTACAGAACACACAAATTATAAGTTTTTTTTCGCGGGAAGGGAAGGGTGTGGACGGGGCTGAAGAATATAGACCGCTTGTCCTTCAGTCATTCAGAAAAAAAGCTGGCTAGTTGTGTTATCAACACGATATAAAAAATATAGGATTTGCAAAGTCTGCAAAAGACATGTGTCGACACCGGTAGTCCACACTCACCCCGTTACGGTAATAAAAACAGCCAATATCGTGGCCAACTTGATGATAATAATAGCAGTCAATATCGTGGCCAACCTGATAATAATTATAGCAGTCAATATCGTGGCCAACCTGATGATAATAATAGCAGTCAATATCGTGGCCAACCTGATGATAATTATAGCAGTCAATATCGTGGCCAATCTGATGATAATAGCAGCCAATATCGTGATTTCTATGAAATCTATGAAAATCACCCAGTATCTTCAATAACAATCTCAAGGGGCAGCGAATTTCCAAGTAAGCAACATAGGGAGGAGGCAGACGGATTCGTATGCAGCCGGGCGGAACTAGTAAAACCCTTGTACCTAATCAGTAATGACCAATGACAACCCCAGATCCATCAGCCCAGATCTTTATAGCGCCAGCATGACTGCGCGAGAGTGACGTCGGGGGTTATGAACATCCCAATCGCCTGCTGGTCACTTTGTGACGAAACAGCACGACTGGAAAGTAACACTGGTTGTCTAAAGACTACAGAGCCTTTTTTGGGTCGCTGTGGTCAAGAGGTCAGGGACTCGCCTCCCAAAGCGATGAACAAAAAAGGTGGACTATCGAATCCCACAAGTTTTGAAGTGACCCCTGGTCTCACGGAAGGTGGGACCAGAGTGCCTGCATCCTGAGTTGCCTCCAGTCGTTTTGACTCATGTCTTGCCACTGGTTCAAGGTAGCTCGGGACCAGAGAGTGAGGTCGATGACAAGCGCAGTTTCTTCCTCCCTATAATCCAAATACAGCGCAAGTTACATCATCAAGACAAAACAGTCAGTTGATGTGGATATCATGGTTTGCGATGGGCAACTAATAAACATCGTGACCAGCTTAATAATAGCAGTCAATATCGTGACCAACCTGCTAATAACAGCAGTCACTTTCGTGACCAACCTAATAATAGGTCACTATCGTGACCAACCTAATAATGTGTCACTATCGTGAACAACATAACAATAGACGTCACTATCGTGACCAACCAACTGAACCAAATAACAGATTATTAACGCGTCACGGCTTCATACTAATGCTAGTCTCAATGATGTGTCCTTTCTCACCCCAGTAGGAGCATGGGACCACCACTACAGGTGGCCTTCTTAAAGCAAGACAGCGTCAAAGCATATGTTCTTGTGGATGTGACTTCTGCGACAGGTTGTGTTCTACGTGAGATTGCTAGTGCCATGCACAATCCTGCTGGCTTGCAAAGAGAATACTAATGACAGAAAGCTACAAATATTGACCGAGAAACATATCAAAATAAGCAGAAATGTGTTATGTAGCAGCACACTGTCGTATATGGGGACACACTTCGTGTCATTAACCACAAATCGGATGTCTGTTTCCCTGCGAGGGTTTCTGGTGGGGAGAGATGTCCTTATTAAGAAGGAAAGCGTAGGCTGCCATTTCGTCCTACATGCAAGTCGTAAATACGACGAAATAGCACATACATTAACGGTAGTGGTGCACCACGCTCCTAGTGGATTACAAAGAAACATTTCCTGTATGAGTGCGCGTGCGTATTTGATCAGTTAGGTAAGCCTGGCGCAAACCCTATTGACACACACGCCCATCGTATGGCCTGTGATTCCGGTAAAGCTCATCTTTCCCTCTCACGTGATACCCACGTCAATTCTGGTTGGGATTCCCAGCTCTGATTGGTCAATATTAGACAATCGCCCAAAGTCAACAAATGACGTCTAGTCAACCATGGCCTCAATTTGTGCCAGATTGGTTTGGTGCCCGACCCCATCAGTTAGTTTGACCGCTAACATGTACTGGTACTACCACACGTCAAGCTCTACCATACTTCAATAACAATGGTTTGACAGCAAGAGTTTGCTAGCCAAATAGGAGCAGAGAAATAATTGTCAAATTGTATTGAGCGTTAGTTAGACCTAGATTGGATTACCTGGTACATGTGTGGAGTCATTATCATAGAGGAGATGTAAACATATTGGAAAGGATACAAAGAAGAGCGACAAAACTGATAGATCGATTCCAGAATTAGTTATGAGGAATGACTCAGAAAAACCATCCTACAGTGTCTAGAAAAGAGAAGAATTCGAGGTGACAATACATGTTAAAGGAACGATAATCAAAGGAACGGATAAGTTAGACAATAACAAGTTTTTAAAAAAAATACAATCACCTACAAGAACAAGTTGGCACAGCTACAAATTAACTAAAGGTCCAAATTAGATATTAGAAAATATTATTTTAGTCAGAGAGTGGCGAATGCTTGGAATGTATTGCCACGGAATTTGTGGAGGCAATGACAATTAATGCATTTAAGAATAGATTGGATGCGCATAGCTTTTAGAACAAGGAAATGTAAACTAAACTGGCTGTATACAGACTCTGCAGTCTTCTAAAAGAGTATAAAGACGTTACGTTAAGTCAAATTCCCAACTGTCTTTCGTCGCCTTGTACGGCATTCTAGGAAGGTTTAAGTTGTTCTGTCCTTTCCACCCTGGGTAGAATGACGTTCATTTTTTTGGGAATGAAAAATGATTGATTGAAAGAGTATTATGTGTTTGGATCCTCGGGTCCCTTACTCGAGAGCAAATAATAGGATGACTGCACACATAAACAAATTTCCTACTAAAACCACCAATGTGTTGTATTATGCCGTCTTTTAATTAAAAAAAATTTTAAAGACTTATTTATCTTCTGTGAAATACAAATTCGAATACAGTTTTCACATTTGGTGCAATTTTTACATTTCAATTCAATAATGAAATTTGAACAAAAAGCATAAGAAGGGAAGGAAGAAAAGAACTGAGAAGGAGAAATAGTGAGTGCGACAGATTAAAGAGAGAAAAAAGAATAAAGTGGAGCAAATTAAAAAAAGCTAAATTTGATGTAAAAACTATATTTCTAATTAATGAAAGGAATTGATTTTTTTTAAAATGAAACAGCAAAATATGCTGTTCAATTTTTAAAAAAACTTAATAAAAGAGGTAAAACAAAACAGAAATGTTAAAAATACAGTATCCAATTACATGTGTCTTATATTTTGTGTCTTTGTGTGTATATGTAATTGAAGAGTTGTGTAGTGTATATTCTCCGTCCATAACATGCGTTGTTCCTTCCTGCATGTCCCAATTGAATATATTTAAATTCTGCTAACAGTGCTAATAATCTGTGATGGATGTTTCTCTCTGTTTTGCTGATAGTTTAGCACCATTGCTCTTTAGATATCTATTTTCAGTTGTGTGTGTGTTGTTGTTGAAGGGATGGGGGAGGAGGGGAATAGTTAAAGATGTTGGATACGTATATTCATTTGGGGATGACAAAAGTATTTATTATGACACTTCTTCCGAATATTGTCGTGGCTTTAAATTGATATTTATCTAATCTATCTTTAATTTGTTCCGCCACTTTTTTGTCACATCTCTTTTTTTTCCATCTGAAGGGTTTGATGAGTAATCTATGCCATAAATTGTTAATTTATTTACCTGTATTAACTGAAAGGTGAAATCAGTTTTAGGCCGTCACTTACCTATTCCTATTATTTTTTTTTAAAGATATTTAATTTAGAACCAGAACCACTCTGTTTGCCGACGTTGTGAAAGTATTGAGAATGCGTGGTATAGATGTTTGAGGAGATTGAAAAAATATTGTGGCATCTGCATAGGATATTTTTTTTCCTCCTGTGCCTGGTATATTAGTTCCCTTAATGGTTTTATCTTATCTAATTTCCTCTAAGATTTGATCTAAAACTAAAACGTATAACAGTGGCGATAGAGGACAGCCTTGTCTCACTGATCTGATTAAGTATGTTTTTTTTTCTGTACGTGTATGGTTTATTAGTCATTTGCACTCTGGTTTATTGTAAAACATTTAAAACCAGTTAGTGAAGTTTTCTCCCATGTTATTTCTCTGTAATGTTTTGTGTAGGCATTCGTGTGGAACCCTATCAATCGCATTTTTCTTGATCTATGATTAGTATTGCTGTCTGTATGTTTTAGCATGTACATACTGTATAGTATTGCTGTCTGTATGTTTTTAGCATGTACATATTTGATAGTATTGCTGTCTGTATGTTTTTAGTATGTACATATTGGATAGTAATGCTGTCTGTATGTTTTTAGCATGTACATATTTGATAGTATTGCTGTCTGTATGTTTTAGTATGTACATATTGGATAGTAATGCTGTCTGTATGTTTTAAGTTTGTACATATTGGATAGTATTGCTGTCTGTGTGCTTTAGCATGTACATATTGGATAATGTCTCTCAAGAAAAGTGCGTATTTATTAATGTTCCTATTTTGTACGCTGCATTGTTGGTCTTCGTGTATTATGTTTTCACAAATGCTATAAAACCAAAGCTACATCTTTTACGATTATGTTTTTATGAAAATTCAAATATTTACTCAATTTTGTCAAACAATTTCCTACTCCAAATTATAATAATTCTTACGCGTTGTAAAATAACTTGATTTCCATGGTTCACAACTAAACCATTGTTATCTGGAATATATGTTAAAAGTTGCAGGACAATTACTTCACAAAACAAAATAATTATCACAAAAACCGCCTGTAAATTGTGGTTTTAAACAAAAAAGTTAAGTACAGTATTTTTTTTTCAATTTTCTGATGATTAAATACCTTGATTCTTATCAATGACCTCTAACCTGATATCTAAACCCTTCAGTAACTGTCTACTAATCATCCAGTACAAATCTCCTTCTTTGTTTTCCTCCTGGCATCATAGGATGTGTTAACAGCTTTTCTCTCTGAGTTCATTTTTTGCAACAAAATGTTATTGTGTTCACAGGACTCTGTCCTGTCAGATACCTGCAAGTATGTCATTCAATTTCCTCCCTTACCAACATAGATTTTGTCCCACCATTACCAACATAGATTTTGTCCCACCATTACCAACATAGATTTTGTCCCACCATTACCAACATAGATTTTGTCTCACCATTACCAACATAGATTTTGTCTCACCATTACCAACATAGATTTTGTCCCACCATTACCAACATAGATTTTGTCTCACCATTACCAACATAGATTTTGTCCCACCATTACCAACATAGATTTTGTCCCACCATTACCAACATAGATTTTGTCCCACCATTACAGACATAGATTTTGTCTCACCATTACCAACATAGATTTTGTCTCACCATTACCAACATAGATTTTGTCCCACCATTACCAACATAGATTGTGTCCCACCATTACCAACATAGATTGTGTCCCACCATTACCAACATAGATTTTGTCCCACCATTACCAACATAGATTTTGTCCCACCATTACCAACATAGATTTTGTCCCACCATTACCAACATAGATTTTGTCCCACCATTACCAACATAGATTTTGTCCCACCATTACCAACATAGATTTTGTCTCACCATTACCAACAGAGATTTTGTCTCACCATTACCAACATAGATTTTGTCTCACCATTACCAACATAGATTTTGTCCCACCATTACCAACATAGATTGTGTCCCACCATTACCAACATAGATTTTGTCTCACCATTACCAACATAGATTTTGTCTCACCATTACCAACATAGATTTTGTCCCACCATTACCAACATAGATTGTGTCCCACCATTACCAACATAGATTTTGTCCCACCATTACCAACATAGATTTTGTCCCACCATTACCAACATAGATTTTGTCCCACCATTACCAACAGAGATTTTGTCTCACCATTACCAACAGAGATTTTGTCTCACCATTACCAACATAGATTTTGTCTCACCATTACCAACATAGATTTTGTCTCACCATTACCAACATAGATTTTGTCCCACCATTACCAACATAGATTTTGTCCCACCATTACCAACATAGAATTTGTCCAACCATTACCAACATAGATTTTGTCCCACCATTATCAACATAGATTTTGTCTCACAATTACCAACAGAGATTTTGTCTCACCATTACCAACAGAGATTTTGTCTCACCATTACCAACATAGATTTTGTCCCACCATTACCAACATAGATTTTGTCCCACCATTACCAACATAGATTTTGTCCCACCATTACCAACATAGATTTTGTCCCACCATTACCAACATAGATTTTGTCTCACCATTACCAACAGAGATTTTGTCTCACCATTACCAACATAGATTTTGTCTCACCATTACCAACATAGATTTTGTCTCACCATTACCAACATAGATTTTGTCCCACCATTACCAACATAGATTTTGTCTCACCATTACCAACATAGATTTTGTCCCACCATTACCAACATAGATTTTGTCCCACCATTACCAACATAGATTTTGTCCCACCATTACCAACATAGATTTTGTCCCACCATTACCAACATAGATTTTGTCCCACCATTACCAACATAGATTTTGTCCCACCATTACCAACATAGATTTTGTCTCACCATTACCAACATAGATTTTGTCTCACCATTACCAACATAGATTTTGTCTCACCATTACCAACATAGATTTTGTCCCACCATTACCAACATAAAATTTGTCCCACCATTACCAACATAGATTTTGTCCCACCATTACCAACATAGATTTTGTCCCACCATTACCAACATAGATTTTGTCTCACCATTACCAACATAGATTGTGTCCCACAATTACCAACATAGATTTTGTCCCACCATTACCAACATAGATTGTTGCCCACCATTACCAACATAGATTTTGTCCCACCATTACCAACATAGATTTTGTCCCACAATTACCAACATAGATTTTGTCCCACCATTACCAACATAGATTGTTGCCCACCATTACCAACATAGATTTTGTCCCACCATTACCAACATAGATTTTGTCTCACCATTACCAACATAGATTTTGTCCCACCATTACCAACATAGATTTTGTCCCACCATTACCAACATAGATTTTGTCTCACCCTTATAAACAGAGATTTTGTCCCACCATTACCAACATAGAGTTTGTCCCACCATTACCAACATAGATTTTGTCTCACCATTATAAACAGAGATTTTGTCCCACCATTACCAACATAGATTTTGTCTCACCATTACCAACAGAGATTTTGTCTCACCATTACCAACATAGATTTTGTCTCACCATTACCAACATAGATTTTGTCCCACCATTACCAACATAGATTTTGTCCCACCATTACCAACATAGATTTTGTCCCACCATTACCAACATAGATTTTGTCCCACCATTACCAACATAGATTTTGTCTCACCATTACCAACAGAGATTTTGTCTCACCATTACCAACATAGATTTTGTCTCACCATTACCAACATAGATTTTGTCTCACCATTACCAACATAGATTGTGTCCCACCATTACCAACATAGATTTTGTCCCACCATTACCAACATAGAATTTGTCCCACCATTACCAACATAGATTTTGTCCCACCATTACCAACATAGATTTTGTCCCACCATTACCAACATAGATTTTGTCCCACCATTACCAACATAGATTTTGTCCCACCATTACCAACATAGATTTTGTCCCACCATTACCAACATAGATTTTGTCTCACCATTACCAACAGAGATTTTGTCCCACCATTACCAACATAGATTTTGTGTCACCATTACCAACATAGATTTTGTCTCACCATTACCAACATAGATTGTGTCCCACCATTACCAACATAGATTTTGTCCCACCATTACCAACATAGATTGTGTCCCACCATTACCAACATAGGTTTTGTCCCACCATTACCAACATAGATTTTGTCCCACCATTACCAACATAGAGTTTGTCCCACCATTACCAACATAGATTTTGTCTCACCATTATAAACAGAGATTTTGTCCCACCATTACCAACATAGATTTTGTCTCACCATTACCAACAGAGATTTTGTCTCACCATTACCAACATAGATTTTGTCTCACCATTACCAACATAGATTTTGTCCCACCATTACCAACATAGATTTTGTCCCACCATTACCAACATAGATTGTGTCCCACCATTACCAACATAGATTTTGTCTCACCATTACCAACATAGATTTTGTCCCACCATTACCAACATAGATTTTGTCCCACCATTACCAACATAGATTTTCTCCCACCATTACCAACATAGATTTTGTCCCACCATTACCAACATAGATTTTGTCCCACCATTACCAACATAGATTTTGTCTCACCATTATCAACAGAGATTTTGTCTCACCATTACCAACATAGATTTTGTCTCACCATTACCAACATAGATTTTGTCTCAATATTACCAACATAGATTTTGTCTCACCATTACCAACATAGATTTTGTCTCACCATTACCAACATAGATTGTGTCCCACCATTACCAACATAGATTTTGTCCCACCATTACCAACATAGATTGTGTCCCACCATTACCAACATAGATTTTGTCCCACCATTACCAACATAGATTTTGTCCCACCATTACCAACATAGATTTTGTCTCACCATTACCAACATAGATTTTGTCTCACCATTACCAACATAGATTGTGTCCCACCATTACCAACATAGATTTTGTCCCACCATTACCAACATAGATTGTGTCCCACCATTACCAACATAGATTTTGTCCCACCATTACCAACATAGATTTTGTCCCACCATTACCAACATAGATTTTGTCTCACCATTACCAACATAGATTTTGTCCCACCATTACCAACATAGATTTTGTCCCACCATTACCAACATATATTTTGTCTCACCATTATAAACAGAGATTTTGTCCCACCATTACCAACATAGAGTTTGTCCCACCATTACCAACATAGATTTTGTCTCACCATTATAAACAGAGATTTTGTCCCACCATTACCAACATAGAGTTTGTCCCACCATTACCAACAGAGATTTTGTCTCACCATTACCAACATAGATTTTGTCCCACCATTATAAACAGTAACTGCAATAGCAACAACAGCTTTCACAAAAGTTAGACCAGGATTCTTGTTCTTGGGACATCATTTCAAGATATCACTGTTCAGTCAATCATTGACAATTTGTGTTTTTCCTTCAAGACACTTTTTAATAGTTCATTCCTGTCTCGGTCCTAAAATACTGGTTTTATATTAGCCATAACAACAGCAGGCATGTTACTGGTATGTTTGTGTGAATAGTTTAATATGCTAAAGCAGCTTTCTTATATGGACACCATTTGTTGCGGCTGTTTTTCTAATTTGGTAGTGACAAGTTCATAACACCACAGAACGTCTGCAGGTCTGTAAGCCCTCATTCAACACATGTCAATGCTAATACAGCCCACCCGTTTATTGAATTCACACACAAATTACCCACATATATTTGATTACTTGAAGAAAATGATGTATATTACAATTGTTTCAATGAAACTCAAACTCACTGCCTAGACCTTTCTTCTTTGTCTCTAGCAATTGTGCATTGGAATAACAAAATTGGCAAACAAGTTCTGTAACCTATAGAATCTAAAGCACGTGACGGTTAATTTGTTTTGCTCGTTCAAGTGCTCTCCGCTGAGTACAAGTGTTGGTAAAACTCTTTGAACTCGTGACCTATTTTATCGACATCAGTTGTGATATTTCCACCTTTCCCCTTAATTATGTGTATCTGTCTGCTTCGTTGTATGTTTTGCACTAATGCTAGATATTCTTTGCTAAGTGTTTCTTGTGACATTGCATTCCATTTAACCCTTAACAATCATGCTCTGTCTAATCTATGGGTTCCCAATCTATCTAATTCTTCCTGAAGCAAGTGTGTATGGCAGGGGGGGGGGGGGGGGGGGGGGGTTTATCTAAAAGTTCAGTTAACCTTATTGTTTCCTTTATAACTCATTTTTTTCTTCTTGTTTGTTCATGTATAATGTTTGATATTATTTGAGTTCTTTCTCGAAGTATGGTGTCTTTTTTCTCTCGTTCATCAACTCTAGTCAGTGATCATATACAGCGTGTTGTGGATACTTAAAATGGCGCGAAATGGAGAGGAAGACTATTGTTTCCGGAACAGCCAGATAAATGAAGCGTCGAGGTAACAAAACATTGGTCAAAATCTCGATTATATTGTCTATTGCACGCCTCTCCAATTACTACAACAGTATTTGGAAAACTTGAGTATGATCTATCTCTTGCTTACAATATTCCCAATTGAGAACCGTTGTGAATAGTTACTCCAAATGTTTAGAAAACAAGTGAATATTTATGGAAAGGTCTGAAAGCCTGAGGTTCAAAATTAGAAGCATTCACCAATTCTTCAAATGCCCATCGTTGACCGTCGTAACAATTTGTTGACAGTTAACGAAGTGTCGATGTCACTGTACGTCTGACCTTTATACCGCCATCATAAACATGTCAGTGCCCTCGATAGACGTTAACAGAGAAACGGTGCTGGACTCAACTCGATCCATATATATGCCGTATTTTTGCTATACTCGTATTAAAGGTAATTTTCTGTTTCTTAGAATCGACGTGACTGCACTCTGGGCATACCCATATGTGCAGTCTCTCTCAGCAAATGACGCAGTTTATGGATGGTGATGGTCCCGGTAACTCACTGGTTGTACACTTTCTTGCTTCCTCTCATGCGTCCTACTCCGATCGAACCTGGTATAATGTGAAAACTTTGCAGCCTGTAGATTGCTGCTCCATCTATTACAGTGTCCTCATCTAACAGGCGGTCATTGATTGGCTTGAAAATGTCATTCCTATTCATCACTAATCAACGACAAGTCCTCTCACTCTAGCCGAGAAGCCCCAGTCTGATGCCCCACTCGGCAACGACCTCTCCTCTCACTCTAGCCGAGAAGCCGCAGCCTGATGCCCCACTCGGCAACGACCTCTCCTCTCACTCTAGCCGAGAAGCCCCAGCCTGATGCCCCGTTGAGCCGCACTGATCCGTCGGTGTATATGACGGCATCACTTTTCTGCGGGTTCTCCTTTGTTAGCCGATTCACCTCGTGCCCTGCTCTCCCGTTGTCCCATTCTCTGCATTCCTTGCCTCGGTTATGCTGATGACTCTGGTACTCTATCATTATATCACCAGTGTGGACTCATTATTTCCTCTTGGCTATTGTCTCAGCATGCTTGACATCTCCGATTGTTTTCTCTGCCTGTGCCATCAATGACGCCCCTCTCTTGATTCTTGATGTCTGAGATACTACTGTACAAAGGGTGTCGGGTTTCTGTGGTGACACGCAAATAGGCTTTGGTGTGTTTATGTCTGGAGGTCACCAATAACAATCCCAACATGTACCGCATAATAACAATCGGGGTATCTCTAGTGCAGTCCAGAACCAGTCGCATACCTTCATTCTGGATGCGTTCCAACCTTTCACGCGGTGTTCTTGGTAGTGTCAGGATGCCCAGCCCGTAATCGATAACCGACAAAACAACCTGAAGAAATAGGATGAGCATGAGGCGTTGTTTCAAGTTGGCAGCAGCCATAGTCTTGAGTGCTGCTAGCCCTATCTTACATCTTTGAACGGGTTTGGTCAACGTGACAATTATAGGAGAAACTGCGATCAAATGTCACTCCGAGGTATTTTAAACTGTCACACCTGCCAATAGTGCATCCCTCGAATACGATGACATGGAGTTCAGCTTTTACTATAGAATTATTCAAAGAGCACCACGTCATACAGGCCTTGTTCGGATAGATCTTGTTGTGCTCCCGTACTAGGTGGGACATTATTTTCCTAGCCACCACCTTCTCGAGCAATTTGCCATATACATTCTGTGTGATGATTATTCGATAGCTGCTGAGAAGCGTATTTACCAGGTTTAGGCACTGTGCACAGATAGCTATGAAGCCAGTCCTCCGGCACAGATGCCTTTTCTATAGTGTGATTGAACTCATTCATCATATTACTTATCTGTCTTATCCAACCTCAGCCTCGATGACGAGGTCTGCATAAGCCTCTTCCCTGCTGGTTGCGTCTAAAATGTGTTCTCAAATTTCCTGACGGTCACCTCTGTCAGTCTGGGAAACATATCGAGTGAAAAAAACTCAGACCCTTCTCTTCATCTGTCTGCAGGTGAGTTCCTGTGGTGTCTTTAAGGTTGGGGATACGCTTGCTTGTGGTCTTTACATTTATCTTTCGATGCATATGCCGGAACGTCTGGAGAGTCTTATCATTACCCACTCCCTGTAATGAACTCCTCCCACCGCTCGTTTTTGGACTCACTAGCTAACGCTTGAAAGAATTGGTGGCATGGCGATTTATATACTTCTCATTCAACGCGTCGATATTAATGCCTGATCTCGTTCTGACTTTCCGCCACTAATTTGTTGCCGCCTCCCTTTCTCTCCAGGCCGTATCAACCACTTGATTCCACCAGGGTGGTTGAACAAAGGGGGATCTAGTGACGCTGAGTCCGATCGCCTGACGCAGCTTGTTCAATACATTATCATGTTCATATGTATATATTAGCACCTGTTTGGCTCATTATACACTAGTGTATTTTCCTCTTGTGCCCTTAATATGTCCCAGTGTGTGGATGGAGCAACATCACTTAGTATAAGTGCCAGATATCCCTAGGTTGAGATGCTATTCTTGTTAGACGTCCGTCTTTTCCGATAGTGAGGTTTGTGTGAACTAATGCCTGGCTCAAGGCGACCCCTTGCCTATTTTCAGTGGCATTTCCCTTACTCCTTTGACCCAGCATTAAAGTCGCATGCAATGAGGCACTTTTTGCCCTGCGACTGACAATTCTGACAGACATTCCCACTTTACGTCCTCGAAGAGGTGATCTATGTGAGCGTATACGTTGTATATTCTTCAATCTTGGTGGTTGATTGTTACTACAATCCCTTGTAGCTCGACATCCTCAATTTTACAGGTGCTAGTATCTATCCATGTACGGGGGATTTCTTGCTTCACATACATCGCCAGTCCCCGCTTACCGGGTCCGCATGGATTACTTTACTGTAGCACCTGTATCCTGGACACTTGATGGCAACATTCTCCTTCAAGCAGGTCTCCTGGGTCGTGAAGATGTCGAAATCGTATACCAATTTTTGGAGAATGATTTGGCGTTGGGTATCGCTGCGGCAATTCCAGTAGCCTATACGGACATTTTCTAACCCAAGTTTATCTGACTTTCTTCTACCTTTTCTCTTTCCATTCTCTCTCCCCTCTTGTCTCCCTTTCCTCTCCTTCTGCATACACCTTCCTTGGCGCCATTTGCTGGAGACATCGACGTCAGATCCCGACCATCGTGGCTCTCGCGATGACTCGTGTGTGTGGTTTGTCATCAATTTTTCTTCTCCTAGAAGAGTTGCCTGCCGGACTAACGAGTCTCCTCTACTCAGTTTGTGGTCGGTTGTCTCCGCCATTTTAATTGTGGTTTCATATCATGGAACCGGCAACAATGGAAACCGACCAAGCGTGTCTTTCCCTTCGCGGTAGGTATGTCCCTTCGCGGTAGGTATGTCCCTTCGCGGTAGGTATGTCCCTTCGCGGTAGGTATGTCCCTTCGCGGTAGGTATGTGGGACATTGCCGTCACAATCGTCCGTGTAATATCATAATAATTGTGAGAAATTATACGTATATTTTCTTGATCATCTCCCTGGTATGTGCACATATTTTTTTGCCCTAGCTCCTTGGTATGTCCACATTTAGAGGAATTAAAATGGTATGCTAAGATCACTAATGTGGAACTGTTGCAGAGAACCAGACAGAATAGAGAGATTGGAGTGGTATGCTAAGATCACTAATGTGGAACTGTTGCAGAGAACCAGACAGAATAGAGAGATTGGAGTGGTATGCTAAGATCACTAATGTGGAACTGTTGCAGAGAACAAGACAGAATAGAGAGATTGGAGTGGTATGCTAAGATCACTAATGTGGAACTGTTGCAGAGAACCAGACAGAATAGAGAGATTACAGTGGTATGATAATCACAAATGTGGAACTATTGGAGAGAACCCAAACAAATATCGATAGAACAGGACATGAAAATGGGGCTTGGCTTTCGATAGCTCATACATTAAGGAATCCATTCCCGCATTACAATGCAGTTTCTATTCTGGAAACACAGAGGCAAGATAAGTAAAGATATGTTTACTCATTCATGACAGAGTGTGTTTGAGGCAAATGTGAAAAGACACCGCGAAGTCGTACATTGAGCATGCGCAGAAGACCCATTATAAAAAGACTTGGCGTGTATTTGCTGAAGACCTATGCTCCACAGGAGATGGTGAAGGGTTTGATTGATTGACGTGTGGCTGTTGAGCAGACAGTAGCATTGTCATGGTAGATAAATTTTAACTGGCACTTGTCAGATTGATGTCTACCTCGAATTAGAATAGATATTAAATTTGTTAAAGCTATTTTGGATCCGTCGAAACTTACTACTGCTCTGATCTCTGGAATGCTGGCATTCATTCGGTCAAATCATCGACTGTTGCCAGGTAGCATAAAACGAATAAGTCAAGTCATTATCTCATGACAGATAGTCAATGCTAAGTTGTTGTTTTGAAAATTCATCTGGACGGCATGTGACATATTTAGTCTTGCCAGACAAATCGTGTTTCAGACTAGACAGCTTTTAGCTTTGTCAGAATTACACAGCAAACGCAATTCGATTTTAAAATAGCGAATAGAATTAGGGACGGGATTTTCCACAGAACCTGTCCACTCACAACATTAGCAAATACCGAGACAGTGAGCGGAATAATCTAGGATACACCAAAGCAGAAGACAGGAAATGACGCCATCTTGAAATTAGGTAGCGCGTAGGAAAATATAGTCCGTGGGTTATAAAAACCAAGGCAAACCGGGAAAACGAGGCAGTCAGAGCGAAAACGCCGAGAGAGTGAACGTTAGTTTATATCAAAGGACAGTAAGAGAAAACGCCGAGATAGTGAAGAGTAGTTTTATAGCCAAGGACAGACTGATTCCGACAAGAATTCTACCTACAGTAGTTGACAATAGTTGCATTCTCAGTTCACAGAAGAAAGATATTACAGATTGTTGTCAAAGTAATTAGAATTGTGTCAGAGCCATCCTAGATCTGACAGAATCAGCCTAGATTTTTGTTATAGGTACCACGCTATAGAGGAGTGCAGCCCCTCTTCAAGATTTAGATCGGCTAAGAGATATAATTTCGCCAGATTATTTGTAGCCAGCGACGTGGCCGACCATCGCCATTTTATAGTCATCGCAGATCTGACAGAAGCAGCCTAGATTTTGATATACACCACACAGATTGACAACCATCGTAGACGATTTTCTGGGTTAGCCAACGATTTTACCATCTGTGTCAATACAGGAAAGATTCGTCACAAAATTACAACAGACCAAGTTCGGAGAGTAGACTGATGACAATAATTATATGGTCAGCTGTAGTTAGAGTTTTGTTTTAAAAGTCATAGATAGCCATTAGATAGGAGTGTGTAGGCTGTGAGATAGTAAGCTTTGTATGATAGAAGAGTGGACGAGAAATTGTAATTTTTAGGAATAAAGAATTTGTTTTTAATTGTTGTGAAATAGTGTCCTTACTTTATTGAAGTGATAGAATGAAGAGTGTAGAAGTGGAGAGTAAAGGAGAGGCATCAGTGAGCCAGAAGAGCAGAGCCCCGTACCGTCTGCTACAGGCCATTAGATAATGGCTCCCTGTGCCTTCCATACTTGTGTGTTTCGATTCACTTAGCTCAGGTACAACGCACAAGACTCAAATCCAGACATAGCTTCCTAAAATCCACAACGCCATGAAAGTTGCCGTATCGAGAGATGGCACGAATTGATGCAGACCCCCAGAATCGAATTTTGGTAGAAACACGTCCCCGGACATCATCTACCATACACATGGAATTCGATGAATATACTCCAAACTGGTGTATCACAGCGCAAAAGGGACATGAAACGATGGGGATACACAGATGATGATGACACATTTGACTGATGCTTACATGACCCAGATCACTTGTCACAACCTCCAGGAAACATGCAATAAGTGTGACATGCTGAAAGCAAATGGAATGGCAATTTATGTCGCTTAATACTGGATGCATGCTGTATGACGTGGTGCTTGGATACGGAAAGTATTTGTAGTAAGCTTGTAGACGGTTTATTTCTTGTGGTGTGCTAGTCACTGAGAATGTAGCGGCTTGGTGCGTTCAGATATTCTCCCTGTTAGCATCACCAGTAGTGCAGGATCTGCTATTATTGCGTCAGGTTTTGCTACTGGGCGTTTCCCACTATTGCCTTTAGAAAGTATGTCAACCTCGATAGCACTGTCATGAACGCTAGACATAATCCACGTGGATTCCCCTTGAAACCAACAAACGTATGTCTTCAACCGACGCTCTCCATCCATTCCTATTTGGGATCGTCTTCCTGACCTCTTCATACACTGTTGTTCGCCAGGCACACGTTGACTGTCCACTTCCCAGTTTGATTGGTTGTTGGCGTGCTTGTTTCTACCGTCTTTGTTGATCTTCAACGCCATATTATTTCAGTCAAGTCCGCTAAGTAAAGAAAATGATACATTCTGAAACATATTACCGGTTCTGCTTCTGACGTCTCAATGTGGCTAGCATCTGCTGCGATGTTGTCCGGCTAGATGTTGAACAGCAGAGGGGAAAGCATACACCCCTGCCTCTTATCAGTAGTGATTTCAAAAGCATATGTGACACCATCTGTCGTTCTTACGACGTTGCTGCCTACCCGATAGTGTTCTTACATAATCAAGTAACTGATCTTGTACACCATAATCACATTGTATCGTCAAAAGTATAATCATGTATATCGTATGAACTTGATATATGCAAGCAAAATCACACCAACGCACGTGTCAAATACAACATGGAAATTAACCGAGACAGACATAAGCTATGAAGGTTTCCAAAACACCTGGGCCACTCAACATAAGTGTCAATGATATTGCTCTTAAACGGGCCCATGTGTTCAGGTATTTGTGATATTTTTTTCCAGCAGACGGTAGACGACAGGGAAACCTAGACAATGTGTCAGAAATCATCTGTATCACCTACAAGCTGTCATCACTACTTAGACACGCGAGCATTAGTTTGACAACAAAGCAACAGCTGAGGATAAATATAGTTATGTCGTCGACTCTGTGCTACAAGTGCCAAACATGGCATATCCAAGGCGTGAATGAAGGCTTTTGAGGAATGTCATCGGTGTAACAGGAAAAACAGATTGCGAAACGAAAACATTGGAAGTATGGTCGGCACTACGTCTTGTGTAGAGAACATTTCCAGGCACAAAATATACTGGATAGGTCATCTCATGAGGATTCATCAACTTCCAATGATGGCTTACACAGCTGGCTACAGAGCTAGAGGGCGGCCACGATGCTGGTGGATAGATGGAGTGATTATGCAGCGACATGAACTCACAACGAGCAACGCAACGTTTCTCATGTCGCTCAACAACATGAGTGGAAGGAAAACGATCACCACATTAACTGGGACACATATTTAGTATCAGCAGATGAGAGACCACGAGGCAAGATGGAAAGTGTGTGGCCTATTTTTAATAAAAATATGGTTCACAATTTTGGTACCGGGTTGAATGCAGACAAATATGAGTTAAATAGCTCATGTTCTGTGTGAAACTATTATTAATTTAGCCATATTTTATCTTGAGAGAACGCTGTGTTTTGTTGTGTACTTTGTTTATGACCGCTGTGTGAACCTTCAACAACAACAAAAAATCCCGATTTCAGGCCTGTTTGGCATATTTGGAATATGGTGTTCATATGTGTCTTGACCAACAGCACACTAGAAGTGATGTGGTCAACATTACGCCGGCGGCCTTTTCTTTAACAGAAAATTCTGGTACCTAATTATTTAGGTGGGTTTAACTCAGGAGACATTTTCCGATCTGGAAAAATGCCACACCAGCTGGGTACCGAACCCCGATCGCACGGCTGGGAAGACAGTGCACTAACCACAGCGCTACCTCGGCTCCCGCAAACGGAACACCTAATACGAGGCCACCATCTAGTCCCGCTCCTCCTCGAGGAAATATTGAGCCCTTTATTGATATACTTTGCTGTTGTTTCTAGAGTTTCCGTATCTCGCCACACACATGTCCGCTGAAAAACACACGGACACGAAATTATCCGTGCACAGATGAACTGTTTTTACTGTTCATAGTTATCTGGATTCTGTTGTTCGATTGAGGAGCCGCCCACTATCAGGTCTGCTGTCAATCATTGTTTAACACTTGTTAATGAAAGCTATAAAAAAAATATACTATTTATGATACGTTTTCTAATCTCCGTTACACCGCTTTACAAAGAGATCGCGTGCATTTAGCAGATAGGTACGATTCGAAACAGGCAACTTTCAGACGAAAGCATTCATCCAATATTCGGCGGGATATTTGAATTCGTGATTTGCCGATATTGTTTTAAGATCCTGACCATTATGGTAACAGTATTAGTCTTCCAAAAACGAATTAATTATTTGTTATATTCTCAGAAATTCGTACCCACGGAAGGAAAATATCAATATTCAGAATATCTAAAATGTGGTTTTACAACCTTGATCAGCAATGCAACTGAGAAGCCACGATATGTTCTGTGCGATATTGTTCTCAGTGCTGAATTGATGAGACCTTGAAAGCTCAAACCCCACGAAGAGACAAAGCTTTGTCTTAGACGTCATAGACTTGATTTCAGTAACAAAGCACTAGTTCGTGCTGAAGTCGGATGTGTCGCAGTCAAGCTGTAAACTACTCTCCATTCTCTGTATCACACCTTGCTACTTGCAAAACCATTTTCATAGCTTGGTAGAGGGAGGAATGGAAGTTCAGGGGACCCATGACCTTGCTGGCTCAGTTCTGACGCGCTAAGCATCAGTCATATATCATGATTGACTTCCATTTGGGTCTACGTATCTTTGTGAGAGTGGCTTGTCAAAGTTTCTTCATATCAAAAACATGGTAAAAGACAGACCAAATGTTGAAAAAGACACTATGTTGGCTTTAGCAAACACGCATTTTGAAACTGGTAGCCCAGAAGCAAGTACAACCATCGCATTAAATATTAAGTTGGAATTAAATTCAGAAAAATATAATTTTATGTGTTTTATTTTAGCTATACAAAAAAAAAATGCCTTTTTCTGCTTACGTGGAGGGAGTCGCAGGTTGCATATCTGTTTTAAATAGGGGATAGCAGGTTACATGGGGGTCATCAGGGAAAAAATTTTGGGATTCGCCAGACTGGTGTAAATTGTGCCTAAATGATTATGTGAATGGGGGTAACAATCTGACTAAGTAAATAAATGTATATACATAGTGCCAACAGTGCCATTACGTAAAATGCTGTCTGTGGTGCCAACAGTCCCATTACGTAAAATACTGTATGTGGTGCCAACAAACCCATTACGTAAAATGCTGTATGTGGTGCCAACAAACCCATTAAGTAAAATGCTGTATGTGGTGCCAACAAACCCATTACGTAAAATGCTGTATGTGGTGCCAAAAGTGCCATTACGTAAAATGCTATCCGTGGTGCCAACAGTCCCATTACGTAAAATACTGTATGTGGTGCCAACAAACCCATTACGTAAAATGCTGTATGTGGTGCCAACAAACCCATTAAGTAAAATGCTGTATGTGGTGCCAACAAACCCATTACGTAAAATGCTGTATGTGGTGCCAACAAACCCATTACATAAAATGATGTATGTGGTGCCAACAAACTCATTACGTAAAATGCTGTCTGTGGTGCCAAAAGTGCCATTACGTAAAATGCTATCCGTGGTGCCAACAGCCCCATTACGTAAAACAATGTGGTGCCAACAGTATCTTACCACTAATGCAGCTGTCGTCTCCAGTCAGAGAGACGGTCGCCGTATCTCTAACATATTGTATTGTCATTTTCTTCTTCGTTCCCAATCTCCCGCTCAGCATTTGATCTTTCTTATTTTACGTGTTACTAGTTTCTACTGGCGGAGGCGCGCCTATTCCACCCCAGACCGTAGTCAATTGGGCGATATTAAGACGCATAAACCAGTGATTGGATGTCCCATCCTGTCATTCTACTTTATACTCGACCTCCCAATGTTGTATCTGACATTGACCTTGGTCAAGGTGTGTAACGGCTGCCCTGTAGTGGCCCACGTATTGTCAAGTCCAGGAGCAAGAGCGATGTGTGCTTGGTATCTCTTCTTTGTTCATTGACAGGAGAGAAATATAAGTCCCAGTAGGAAATGTCACAAACATCAGAAAAGCAACTGACACTTTTAGTTAGGCTGACAATAAAACTAACCCCTTAACACAGCTTCACAGCTTCAGTAAACAATAAAACTGACCCCTCAACAGGACGGCTCACAGCTTCAGTCAATAAATGAACGTAGTTTGAAACAGGTAGATGTGACTTACATGACTGCTACCCGCGGAAGAAAAATAAAGATAACTGTATCCTTACAAGCAGTAAAAGGTGACTAAAGAGGGCTGTGCGTGGAGTTAGGAACCTCATCATACAAAATGAACTGCTACATAAACCACCAATACAACAGCACACATGCTACCTGTAAGTGGGTCATCTGCTATGGTCATATTATGCTGTGAGAGAGGGAGACAAGTCACCGAGCTGATATCAGGTCACGTGGCATATATATTCAGCCATTTACAGCATGAAAACACATGAAAGTTACAAACACTCCTACAAATAATCACTTTCATCGGTGGTTAGACAATGTGTTGATAAAACGTCGTCTTTATTATATTCTCTCTGCCAAACAAAAACAACAAAAGTGTTGATTTTAGAAATGAACAAGGTCAATCAACATTAATTAAATACGCATGCATTTGTTTGAATCAGCAACAGAAGGAATCACTGGGACACCAAAGTATTTGTAACTTTGCTTATGTTTGAAATATCTTGGGAGTAAAGGTTCATTAAATGAAGCCATACTCGTACTGTGCCGACCAGACAATAAGTGTGCCAGTTAGGTCTTTTCGCACTTAAAGGTAAAGCCGGCTGCTTATGTTGTTCCACATTCTATACTAACTTTCCTCGTGGAAATAATTTGAAATAAGTGTCAGGTCTGGTGAACAGCTGCACACAACATATTATACGCACAGATCCATGCACACCAATGTGTGTGTGTGTGTGTGTGATCAATCAATTATCGATATGTGCAGCAAAGATGGCTCCGTAAGCGGCTGATGGTGTACATTGCTCTGCTTTATGTATTCGGTATATATTTTATCATCCTTCATAATCACTCCATTTCATTCTTCACTGTTATATATCTCACTACATTGCACCTTCACAATGTTTTGTAAATATATGATGATGATTAAAATATTTATTTTATCATTTAAATATGGACACACAAAAGTTTGTAATAAACGAAAGGGAGGATTATCATTTATGGAGGAAAAAAATATATACCCATTCCTAAAATGGTCCCATGAAAACAATTGTGCATATTTAGCCTCCGAAGCCTGACAGGGCACACCAAGGAAAAGAAGAAAATAGCAACCTCCTATCTACGAGCAACAACGAGAAGACCATCAAATGACGAGGAACAACGAGAGGATCATCAAATGACGAGGAACAACGAGAGGATCATCAAATGACGAGGAACAACAAGAGGACCATCAAATGACGAGGAACAACGAGAGGATCATCAAATGACGAGAAACAACGAGAGGATCATCAAATGTCGAGGAACAACAAGAGGATCATCAAATGACGAGAAACAACGAGAGGATCATCAAATGTCGAGGAACAACAAGAGGATCATCAAATGACGAGGAACAACGAGAGGATCATCAAATGACGAGGAACAACGAGAGGATCATCAAATGACGAGGAACAATGAGAGGACCATCAAATGACGAGAAACAACGAGAGGATCATCAAATGTCGAGGAACAACAAGAGGATCATCAAATGACGAGGAACAACGAGAGGATCATCAAATGACGAGGAACAATGAGAGGACCATCAAATGACGAGGAACAACAAGAGGATCATCAAATGACGAGGAACAACGAGAGGACCATCAAATGACGAGGAACAACGAGAGGATCATCAAATGACGAGAAACAACGAGAGGATCATCAAATGTCGAGGAACAACAAGAGGATCATCAAATGACGAGGAACAACGAGAGGATCATCAAATGACGAGGAACAATGAGAGGACCATCAAATGACGAGGAACAACAAGAGGATCATCAAATGACGAGGAACAACGAGAGGATCATCAAATGACGAGGAACAACAAGAGGATCATCAAATGACGAGGAACAATGAGAGGACCATCAAATGACGAGGAACAACGAGAGGATCATCAAATGACGAGGAACAACAAGAGGATCATCAAATGACGAGGAACAACGAGAGGATCATCAAATGACGAGGAACAACGAGAGGATCATCAAATGACGAGGAACAACAAGAGGATCATCAAATGACGAGGAACAACGAGAGGATCATCAAATGACGAGGAACAACGAGAAGACCATCAAATGACGAGGAACAACGAGAGGATCATCAAATGACGAGGAACAACAAGAGGATCATCAAATGACGAGGAACAACAAGAGGATCATCAAATGACGAGGAACAACAAGAGGATCATCAAATGACGAGGAACAACAAGAGGATCATCAAATGACGAGGAACAACAAGAGGATCATCAAATGACGAGGAACAACAAGAGGATCATCAAATGACGAGGAACAACGAGAGGATCATCAAATGACGAGGAACAACGAGAGGATCATCAAATGACGAGGAACAACGAGAAGACCATCAAATGACGAGGAACAACGAGAAGACCATCAAATGACGAGGAACAACGAGAAGACCATCAAATGACGAGGAACAACGAGAGGATCATCAAATGACGAGGAACAACGAGAGGATCATCAAATGACGAGGAACAACGAGAAGACCATCAAATGACGAGGAACAACGAGAAGACCATCAAATGACGAGGAACAACGAGAGGATCATCAAATGACGAGGAACAACGAGAGGATCATCAAATGACGAGGAACAACGAGAAGACCATCAAATGACGAGGAACAACGAGAAGACCATCAAATGACGAGGAACAACGAGAGGATCATCAAATGACGAGGAACAACGAGAGGATCATCAAATGACGAGGAACAACGAGAAGACCATCAAATGACGAGGAACAACGAGAAGACCATCAAATGACGAGGAACAACGAGAGGATCATCAAATGACGAGGAACAACGAGAGGATCATCAAATGACGAGGAACAACGAGAGGATCATCAAATGACGAGGAACAACGAGAGGATCATCAAATGACGAGGAACAACGAGAGGATCATCAAATGACGAGGAACAACGAGAGGATCATCAAATGACGAGGAACAACGAGAGGATCATCAAATGACGAGGAACAACGAGAGGATCATCAAATGACGAGGAACAACGAGAGGATCATCAAATGACGAGGAACAACGAGAAGACCATCAAATGACGAGGAATGACGAGAGGATCATCAAATGACGAGGAATGACGAGAGGATCATCAAATGACGAGGAACAACGAGAAGACCATCAAATGACGAGGAACAACGAGAGGACCATCAAATGACGAGGAACAACGAGAGGACTATCAAATGACGAGGAACAACGAGAGGACCATCAAATGACGAGGAACAACGAGAGGATCATCAAATGACGAGGAACAACGAGAGGACCATCAAATGACGAGGAACAACAACAAGACCATCAAATGACGAGGAACAATGAGAGGACCATCAAATGACGAGGAACAACGAGAGGATCATCAAATGACGAGGAACAACGAGAGGACCATCAAATGACGAGGAACAACAACAAGACCATCAAATGGTGAGGAACAATGAGAGGACCATCAAATGACGAGGAACAACGAGAGGACCATCAAATGGTGAGAACCAACGAGAGGACTATAAAATCACATGAAACACCTTTGCATCACGGAAACATTAGGATTGGTACATACAGATACACATATACATCCAAGCACTGGTTTATGCGTCTTAATATCGCCTAATTGACTACGGTCTGTGATTGAATAGGCGCTCCTTGGCCAGTAGAAACTAGTGAGGCAAACACGTAAAGTAAACACAATAAAAAATACTTTTAAAATGCCAGACCACGGCTTTGTCTAGAATTCACACTAGTCGGCAACTTATACTTGTGATCGAAGAAACGTGTTTTTTGTTTTCCATTGGGACTGGTTAATTCCATCTTTCTTTGTGTGTGATTTCTGCCGTCTGATTATCCTGGCCTGGACATCGGCTTTATGAATAGTACTAAGCTTAAACCTGTGTCGTATTTCACGGTCTAGTTCACACGGCTGAACTTCACGAGATTGGCGCCCCTCGTCTTAGCTACAAATGTCGGTTTTGGTGTGTGAAATTTAGACACTACTATAATGAACTGAACACAACCGAGAAGAGATGTCCAACTCACTCACAAGCTGAGTGATGTCCCTACAACCTCTTGCGGTTATGGGAAAGGCACGACACACAAAGTTATTTGGCACCCCTGCCTTGCGGGATACCTGTTTACGGGACAGGCTTTAGGAGTAAACCCTGATGAAAAACATGCATCCTGTGCTATCTCCAGTCGGTTCAATAAATATCGAGCCACTTGCCAAGGGTAGCTCCGGACCAGAGAATGAAGTTGACAAAAGGCGGAGTTTCTTCCTAACTTTAATCCAAATCACCGCGCAAGTCGCCCATTTCAGCAGACACAGCAAGAGAAAAGACTGTCCAGACGACTGAACAAAGAGAGTGATCTTCATCACTTGTGATGGACGAAAATCAATTGGCAACTGAATAATTACTGTCTATAGTCTTTTCGGAACATAAATATGTACTGGCTATGTTGGATAGAAACGTCAGCAATAGGTATCCGTCAAAACAACGCGCAACAGAAAAGATGGCGAAACTTCGATTGCGCATTGGTATCAATTTAAATGTTGTTTGGTGTCTGCGCACAGCAGCGAGGTAATTTCTGTTAACGATTCCCAACCATTGCAAGATATTATGACAGGTTGGAAGGTACCTAGATAGAAGGAATGCTAACTTGTCTTGGGCAGCCCAAGAGACGTAGTCGTAGTGAAAATGTGGTACGTGGATATGCTTGGACTCGTGTAAATATAATCCAGGCTTGCACTGACATTGGGCAGTTTAAATCTCAGCAACACAGAGAAGAGACACATGGCACGATTGCAGCAATGACAACTTCAAGATAGGGATGCCATGGATGGCACAGGCAACGAGGATCATTGTAGGGGTGATGTCAGTCGAGGTTTTTATCTAGAAGAAAGAAAACAACTTGACCGTGACTTGCTAGAAAATACTATTGCACCCTTTACCTCTGATTTAATCAGTTACCCTTCGTCCATGCCTGACTGGTAGAAGAGGTCAAAGCATGGCGTGGGGAAGAGCCCACTCACGACAACTAGACAGCAGTTACTGTTGGAATCAGCAAATCTCTGATCACGTGACTACAGGAATTACGTTTTAAACGAGGGTGCGAGCAGGTGGGACACCGCGTGAGATAGTATCAGGTTTAAGTATTCGCATTGAACTAATTATAGGGACCAGCCAGCATACACGCCGTGGAAGAGACAGAGAAACTGTAGGTATGTCAAGTTCATAGATATTGGCTCTGCTAAACTAACAGTAAAAAAAACCAGCCATGTAAGCCTAAACCTTGCTTTTAACCGAAACACTAGAGAGGGTGTGAGAATTGTGACAGTAGTGTATTGTTAAATGAAGGAATGGGTCAAACTTTGGTATATGAAGATAATGAAATATGTCCGTTGTGCAGATTAGAAGATAGGAGTCCTGTATGAAAGATTGTTTAGGGAGTTGAAATGACACGTAATAGGTGGCAAAGTTGCCAAATGGATTGAAAATTTGTAAACAGGAAGAATGCAGAGAGTGGGCATGAATAAGGAGTGCTCTGAGTGGTGTGGTGTTCAAAAAAGTAGAGTACCACGGAGCTCGGTTTTGGAGACTTTTCAGTTCTTGGCATGTATAAACAATTTGGCTTGGCTTCGTTCGCTCTCAATCTCTCGCTACCAATCCCTGACACGGGCTTAAGTAGCAGAATGTAGTCCACAGAACGGAATGCGTTGTGTAGTAGTTTACAGCTTGACTGCGATATTTGCACCTTTCGGACCAACACATCCAACATCAGCAAGCATTTTTTTTAGTACCGGGTTAGCATTCCCTCTTCCATCCATTCTCCTTAGCCAGTATTCTCTGTTGTAGCCTGTTATCCAGGATCACCGGGTGGAGGTGTAGAAGGGTCTTGGCAGCTCTGGTTCGCTGGCCCTGACGCTAGCAGTCAGCTATGGATCGCTGACCGCTGGAGCTTATGATCAGTACCTTGATCCCATATAAACGGTTTGAACAATGATATCGGATCCTCTCTCTCTCTCTCTCTCTCATGTAGCATGTCCTTTGTAGAACGTCTCTCCCATCACAGTCTGTCTGAAAGAAACTCGTTCCCTTGCCAAAACTCCAGCTTCCGCCACTGTCATACTCAGGCACTCCTGGATCCATATCGGATCCATGATTGCAAAATTCGAGGGTGACATAAACCTATTATGCAGCGACGTCTCTGGGGCATGGGTAGATATATTGAGGTCGGATTTAGATACCATTCCATATGGACCCAGGCAGAAAATATTGTAACGGCAGGAATACAGGAAGCAATCAATGCAGTAAAGAAATGGACAGACGCATGGGGTGTCACAATAAACAAAAGCAAGACACTTAACACTCTTCTGAGCCAGAGCAGGTCGACCTATATTTAGAAAACAGCCTACATCCCCGAGAAGACAATCCTACATACCTAGGAATGAGATATGACAAAAGATTAACATGGGGCAAACACATAGAGGATACTCAAAAGATGGCAACACTCAGAATAATGCTGATGGAAAAACTGGCAGGGACAAATTGGGGCGCAGATGCAAACACAGTCAGACAGGTCTACACTGGATTTGTACGGACAACACTGGAATAGGGCATGGGTGCCTATGCACCAGCGGCAAAGACTAACCTACAGAAACTAGACAGGACACAGAATACCGAACTCAAAATTATTACAGGTCTGAGAAGCACCACAATCAGAGAACTTGAAGCAGGCCTCCAGAGCCTCGGTGAGCCCAGAGAAGGAAAAATACTAAACCTAACAGAAAATTACGAACGCATGAATGAACATCCAATGCAGGGAAAAGTCAATGAATTAACAACAAAAACCGCACAAAAAGAACAAGCTTCAACCATCTACCAAAAGCCCTCACAGCAAGGAACAGTGGCATCATATCAAAATGTACAACGACATGGGAAATGACACAGGTATATGAAAATACAGAACCGTCCAACTTGATGGTGGAGGCGAAAACACCAGGCATCGATAGAAAGGGGGAAGAATCAGATCATGCAATGAGATTTTTAAAAACCGTAAAGCATATTGGAGATGCCTATCCTCAACCCATGTGGACGCTCGTCTATACAGATGGATCATCAGAGGAAGTATTGAGAAAAAGCGGGAGTGGGACTCGTCATACTTCTACAGGATGGAATCGTTACAGGAAAAGCAAGTGCTGCCGGGAAGCCCTCGACAAATCTAAGAACAGAGCAACAGGCAATAATTGAAGCAGTCAGACTATTGGATGAAAAAGGGTCAAAGGATAACAGAATAGTGTTTTTGTGTGAATTCATGGACATGTTGCAGGCCCTACAAAGAGAACCACGAGATAGTATGGAAAGGGAACTGATATGCCAGCTAAACAAACTCTCAGACCACAATAAAATCACCCTCCAGTGGATTATAGCTCACTGCGGCATACCTGGGAATGAATCGGCGGACAAACTGGCCAGAGAGGGAAGACAAAGAGAACAATTCACCCACACAGTGTCACTGTCAGAAGTCAATGCACACATATATAAACAATAGTGGATAGAGAGAACAAACAGCAAATACCCACAGGACCAAATCAATGGACTGAATAGGAAACGGTATACCACAATTTTTCGCATCACAACAGGCCATTGCAGACTAAATGCACACATGCATTAAATGAAAGCAGCAGAGACTGCACAATGCACCTGTCAGAGAGGACCCCAGACTCCAGAACACATCCGGCAAACATGTCCACTGCACCAAGGCTTCCGTGAGAAGACCTGGCCCGAGGAAAGAAACATACAAGACAAATTGTGGAGAACCATTAAGGACCTGCGACACACGTGTCACTTCATGGAGGCGGCCCATCTGGTGGCATAAAATGAGCCCACGAAACCGAACGCAATGGAGAAGACGATACAATTCGAGAATGGTCTTGAGAGCTGGCAGATGGAAGTTTAATATTGATAAATGTACAGTCATCAGCGCTGGTAGATACAATATGGAATATAATTACAGAATAAGAGAGCATGAAAAATAGAAATAGGACGATAGAACAGGAAAAGGATCTAGAGGTTATAATAGATCATACAGGTAAGGTGAATGAGCAAGTCCAGGTAGCAGTGAAAAAGGCAAATGCAATGTTAGGTATGATAAAAAGAAATATTAAACATAGGAGCAAGGAAGTGAGTCTAACTGTATAAAGCATTAGTAAGACCTAGATTGAGTGTACTGTATTCATGTGTGGAGTCCTTATCGTAGAGGGGATATAAACATGATGAAACGGTTACAAAGAAGAGAAACAAAATTGATGGTGGGATTCCGGAATTACAGTTATGAGGATAGAGAAAAACCGGCCTATAGTGTTTAGAAAAAAAGAAGAATTCGAGGTGATTTAATTCAGTTTTATAAGATGATCACAGGAATGGATAAATTGGATAATTAGTTTATAAGATATTCAAGGAAAATTACATTTAAACTATAACAAGTTATTCAAAGAACAGCCGCCTACAAGAACAATAGGGCACAGCTACAAATTAGCTAAAGAAAGGTCCAGATTAGATATTAGGAAATAGTTTTTAGTCAGAGAGTGAGTGGTGAATGCTTGGATTGCATTGCCACAGGAAATAGTGGGGACAGGGTCAGTTAATGCATTCAAGAATAGATTGGATGCTTAGTTATTTTTAGATCGTGTGGAGTAGAAGAAATTGGTTGTATATAGACTCTACCGAATCTTCTAAACCAGTCTAAAAATGCGTAACGTTATGTATAGCGCTGGATGAAAAACTCATTGTAGGGTTCTTCAACATGTTGACGACAATGTGCGAATTCTTCTTGAAAGGAGGTGGGTAAATTCGCGACCTGGGACATTTTGCGAGTAAATACGACATGTCATCATTTCTTTTCGTGCCTTGCTTTAAAGTGACTGTTCAAGTTCAAGAAAATACATTGTGTATTTCTATAGTAACGTTTACCGTTACGGAAAAGCCAGTTATATCTGACAGTGTTACAGTATGTGTGTGTGTGTGTGTGTGAAGAAGATGATATCAAAGTAGCGTTCTGGCAGTGTGAAATGGTTTTACCACGCGACCGTGCAACATCCAACCCATATCGAACATATCAACTCAATAATCGCATGTAAGGGTTCCTGTGACCCACAAAAATATATACAATTTGATCAGCTGGTTTTTGAATCGGTTAAACGTGCCGTATTCTCGTTTATCATTCATTGCCAGTATCGCGTTATACTACAGTCGCCCCCATACCCAACTTGTACTCAATACTGATAAAACAATGTACTATTTATGTACGTAAATCAAACACACTGTATTGATTGAAATACGGTCGAAAAACATCACTTCAATGTAATAGTTTGGTGCTTGCGTATAAATCAATGAAGAGGTGAGGTGGCTTTGTTACCGGGCAAAGAATAGTAATAATATTATTTGTCAGGCACGTCGTAAGAGGCGACTACGGGTGTTTAGGCACGAGGCTGTCTACCCCATCCCGTAAAATCTGGACTTCCAGAAAAATAAAAGCCCTAATTAGCACACGATACAAGAGGAGCAACTAAGCCAAGTCGATTGATGAAGGAAAAGTCTTCCTATAACATCAACCAATCTTGCGACACTACACACACGAATGCCAAAGTCGTGTGTTTTTGTAAAAGGTTTGCCTCTCTGTATTGTACTGGCGGAGGCACGCCCTTTTCCACCTCGGACCGTAGTCCTTTAGGTGATATCAGGACGTATTATCCAGTGCTTGGATACATGTGTGCGTCTGTATTTACATATGCTAGTTAGGACGATCTCAGTGGTCAACCCTAACCAGATAGCAATATATGAGAATCATGAGAAACGTGAACTGGCAAATCTGTAACGAATTTTCCGGGGGAAGGGGGGGGGGGGGGGGGGGGAGATAATGTTTTGCTGATTGGACATGTTTCAAGCATGACCATTATTTGTAAAGCGGTCTCAAAATTGAAAGTAAAGTGCATGATCTCTACTAAGCGGGCTATATTTATTCCAAAAGTGGTTGTTTTCTACAAATAATATAGATTTTCGACAAAGATTGACTTTTTATATCTTTACTACTATGTCGTTGTATTTTTGGCAAGTATGCACTTTCATAACCTAAAAAACATAGCTATCCATAGGATTAACCAAACACGTTAACACAATAATAGGTATGTGTTGCGGTTTAGCATTGTCGAACTAGTTATCAAGGCGCATCAAACATGACGTCATTGTTTGTACTGTCGAATTCGCCGGACAACTCAGCAGTATACAATATATGAGAGCAATTATATGTGAATTCAACATAGCTCTGTGGCATCTCATTTTGATAACAGGAGAAGCAACAACACATACACTACGAATGGTCATAACTTCGAGAGACGCACACATTTATTAAAGTGATCGTTAATTAATATTCACATACGTGTTTTAAATATCACAAATCTGCAGTAAACTTCTCCTTCTAGTATATATCATATTCAAGAACGTGTGTACCTACTATATTCAGCACATGATCGTTTAAGTCTCTAAAACTACAACATTTATCATTTCACGGACCATTTGGTGGCTGGCGAAACCTGTGGACACCTCTTAGAATGTTTCTAAATAAATAAACTTTACATATATAAGATCAAATGTATGTCGTCGTCTTCGTCGTTCGTTCTCAAACTCCCGCTACCAAGCCCTGAACGTTCTCAATCTCCCGCTACCAAGCTCTGAACGTTCTCAAACTCTCGCTACCAAACCCTGAACGTTCTCAAACTCCCGCTACCAAACCCTGAACGTTCTCAAACTCCCGTTACCTAGCCATATAAATGGCTTTGTAATTGCAAGTAGCAAGATATTGTCTGAAGAACGGAATGCGTTATATCGTTGTATACAACTAGCTTGCGATATTTGCACCTTCGGTCCGACACATCAGACTTCAGCATGCAGTATATATGTCTGATAATAACTTCAGGGATTTCTCAGTTCAGCTGTCCGTCCACCTATGTCGTTGAGCACAGTGGGGAGTTTAAGTCGTCTCTCTTGGGCCAAGCGGTTTACGTCATCCATTGAACGTCCGTGTCGTTGTAGTATAACCCCGATGCTACGTGCCCTGAAGCCAGAACTTCTTGTGTTGCAAATGCGCAGTGAATGTTGACCTGGCTAAAATTGTACGATATTACACAACCGCCCGATTTTTGCCAAGAAATGAGTCATCACATAGGGTAGTGTGCTCCAATTTCCAAGCGAAACTATACTAATATGATTCAAATATAGTTCCATATTAAAAACTATACTGCACGGTTCGACACCATAGAAACTATACCCAACGAATATAAATATTATGTGAGTATTTAAGAACCAGAACTACATGAGTACACGAAAACTATGCTGTAGTGTGGTTCTAAGAAGGCAGGACTTATTTCCAAAGAATTCATCACAGCGGTGGGTAATGATAATTATCCTCCAGAGGCGTTGGTACATGCATTGGGAGATGAATGGAAAGAGCACAAACCAGCTAATCCTCACTATTCGGGACGCCCCTGACGTTAGATGAAGAGAATGATCTGTTACCCAGACAGACAAATGGGATAGAGATGTGCGCCAGGAAATGAGGGTGGATTGGTGTGGACACTGCCATCAGGGAAGATGGCCAATGTAAACTTTATAATTAAGGCACTCCATGAAGAACAAAGTCATAGGTCATGATGACGTACATTATTGCCCCATAAAGCAGCTGGGCGTGGCATAGATTAGAAATAGTGTGGATGATTTCAAAACCAGTATAGAGAAGATATCAGTGCCTGAAGACTGGGGCCATTGATATCTGCGTCCAAGCCCTAAACCTTGCAAGGATTCCAAGGGATAATGTTGGGACATTTGCATATGTTGTGAATGAGAACTTGCAATTGCTCTAGACCAGGCGTTCTCAACCTGGTGCTCTTTTAATGGAATTTGGTGCTCGCGTCATACAAGTAAAAAAGTGCTCGCAAGCACCAACGCTCATGAGGCCTGTTTTTCGATTCAAACTTTATTTTGCAAACCGAAACAAATAATCTTGCTATCCATCCATTATATATTTTTAGGCGACCTGAAAGTTGTTAAGTTGCGCGTTTGCTGCCAGTAAACATATTTACCGCTCTTTTATCTGAAATGATTTGCACGGCCCACTTGATTATTGGGTTTACCCGATGCTGATCGGGGTCAGCGGTGTGATGCATCACGGGTACTTGTGGTATGTGAACAAAACACAATTTGTGAAATGAAAGAAATTATATTTTCATTTTGGTTAAAGTTAGAAAGATTCCTTTCAACAGTAAGTAAGAATGAACTTCATCATTTCCTAGAACTTGCACACGCATTCTCGATTGTCCTAATATTGTCCAGCTAGAATCTCAAAATCTTTTGAATGAATTTGTTTTCCAATTTTGGAAGAATATGGACAGTTGTTTAACATGGTGTACAACCCCTTTCAATTCAGTGTGGACTTAATCAGAAAAATCCAGATTATTGAAGAGATTACGGTAATATTGTTGATCATGCGGAACTTAAATTGATAGATCTCCAGTTCTGCTTAGCGCTGAAATATTTGTTTGGAAAGGAGAAATTCATAACCTTGTAGGGAGCAGAAGTAACAAAAAGGTTCCAAATATTGCACGTTATTTCACTCAAATGCATGGCTATGTTAGGGACGGTCTACCTATGCGAAAAAGCTAAGCTTTCTCACTTATGAAATACCTCAAGAACAATGCACGATCACATGATTCACATCTGTTTACTAGTAGCTACAAGCGACTTCTCCTTGGACATCACTGAACTTCTGAGTGGCTTTCAAGCTCAAAGATGTTATTAAGCCGGTGAGTGTTTAAAATTGTAGCCCATTAGAATGCCGGGTGCTCGCGCACTTAATATTACACGTGAACCTAAAAGGTTGAGAGCCCCTGCTCTAGACCTTGAGGACGCATATAGCCGGGTCAATTTCTGGACCATGATGCACTATTTGGAGCTGCGTGGAATTAATCCATGGATGGTGAGTATGATATCAATTGTCCTGATGGAGAGAGCTGCTTTGGATCTTGGATACCAGAGTCAAGGCAAATATGTTCTAGATCTTGGATACCAGAGCCAAGGCAAATATGTTCTAGATCTTGGATACCAGAGTCAAGGCAAATATGTTCTAGATTGCTGCAAGGTTCTTTGCTTTCACCGGTGCTGTTCAACATCTACACACTAAACGTGGTCAACATCCAACCCACAAGGCCAGACATAACACATAAACGGATCAACATACAACCCACAAGGCCAGACCAAACACATAAACGGATCAACATCCAACCCACAAGGCCAGACCAAACACATAAACGGATCAACATCCAACCCACAAGGCCAGACCAAACACATAAATGGATCAACATACAACCCACATGTCTAGGCCAAACACATAAACGGATCAACATACAACCCACATGTCTAGGCCAAACACATAAACGGATCAACATCCAACCCACAAGGCCAGACCAAACACATAAACGGATCAACATACAACCCACATGTCTAGGCCAAACACATAAACGGATCAACATACAACCCACATGTCTAGGCCAAACACATAAACGGATAAACATACAACCCACATGTCTAGGCCAAACACAAACATTTGCAGACAACATCCTGAAGTACATGACTTGCTCAGACAAGCATGTGATAGTCAAAGACATCAGGAGACATTGCAGACAAAAAGACACCCAGGAGACATTGCAGACAATCTCACAATGGTGTAGGGATTCCGGCTCCCAGATCAATCAAGGCCTGGATGATGTAGTGTTTCTGGAACAACTCTATACTGAAGACTGGATTCTGGACGTTACCTTTGATGGATGTACCATTGACATACAGGTTGAAATACCTCAGGATAACCTTTGACCATAGCCTTGTATACCACGCCGACTAGACCATACACCCAGTGACCTATTTTGACTGGCTTTTTGATCACCTCAGAGTGCACCAAACTTGGAACAATGACTGCTTTTAATTTTATACTGCCAGTTAGTGCTGTCAGCTATATATTATAAATTGGACATCCTCCCACCATCAAGATGACAGTGTGAACAGTTAGAACAAAATGAAAGTATACGACTGGTTCTGGTATGCAATGGCGACACCAATATCTTAAAGATGTAGTACATACTGGGACTTTTGACTATGAAGTTCACATATAAATTGGCACAGGTCAAAGCCTGTATACGGGTTACCACAGACAGGTGACACCCACTGTACAATAACACCTCGTACATCAATGGATTAAAAAAGAAAAGTCATGGATGGCACAAGCAAAGAGAACAATTAAAAAGAATACCACAGTTGAGAAGAATGGGTTTAAACTGGTGATAGAATGACAGATTACCACAGAGTCATCTTAACCCTAGGCAGGGAATGCAAAGTGTGTTGCAACGGGAGGGCAGAACTCAAGGTTAACCAGCTGATGAATGATAACATGCAGTATAGTGATGCCATTATATATATTGATGGATATCTGGTTGGGGCTTTTCTGTTAGAATGATAGGGCTGGTCGAGGCTAAGCATTGCAAGTCATACAGAACAGCAACCTCCGCTACAATAATGGAGATGGAAGCTGCAGCTGTGGGATGGCTATTTTAGACCTCATTAACAGTGACCAACTCTCAATCCTTCCTTCAAAAGGTACAGTAGGGTTAGCTAAGGCATGACTGGATGGCAACTATAAAAGCATCAAACCTGCCAGGGCTGGTGTGGATTTACTGCCTTGGTCATTCTGGGGTCCATAGCAACAAAAGAGTGGACATCCTGGCTTCACATGCACTAATTATGAATACACGAATAGACTAGCAATAACATGTAAAACAGCTGATTCCAATATGGTCAATTTAGCAGGGTTCAACAAGAAACAAAAAAAACAAAAAAAGACAACAAGAAATGAAAGAGAAAAAAAAAAAATCACTAGATTCTTTTGTGATATTAAAATGCATTCACTTAGGTCTTTCCTACATAGATAGACAACTAAATAGCTCATATTTGTGTTACATATAAATACTGAAGCTTGTGAATTCTGAGATGCAAAGAATAGACACACTGCAACCATCCAGGGATACCATTAGGAAATGAATAAAATGTATTATGTACGGGGCGAACAGCTTCAACATGTACAATAAATGGCTGCAACCAATGACCTCAAGGACATGTACTTGATGCATGCTTGAGTAAAAGGGTCACATGCAGTGCTAGACAAGGTATTAAATTGAAGCAAGGGATCAAGATGCTGCAGTGGTCAGCGACCCATAGCTGACTGCTAGCGTCAGGGCCAGCAAACCATAGCTGCCAAGATCCTTCTACACCTCCACGTGGTGATCCTGGATAACAGACTGCAGCAGGGCAGACTGGCTAAGGAGAAGGGATCGAAGAGGGAATGCTAACCCGGTACTCAAAAAATGCTTGCTGAAGTCGGATGTGTTGGACTGAAAGGTGCAAATATCGCAGCCAAGCTGTAAACTACGACACAACGCATTCCTTTCTCTGGACTACATTCTGCTACTTAAGCCCTTTCAGGGTTTGGTAGTGGGAGATTGAGAACGAACGAAGAAGAAGAAGAAGAAGAAGAAATTGAAGCAAGACGAAGAAGATTTGCAAATGATTCAAATGCATCAGTAGGCGTACACAGATGTGTAATATATATATTTTTACAGGCTTGAAAAATACTCATCTGTGAGTTTTTTGAAAATATCAGTGTTTAATCATTAATTACATTTTTAATCGTTGTTACATATCAACTCTTGCTAGATTATTATCGATGTAATGGTTGGAATAGATCGTGCATAAACTATTGATATGACTGAATAGCGATTCTCTCACAGCGTGATATCGATATCGCAATCTACACATGATCGATACAGTAAATTGATTGTGTCTATATCTTCTTCCTTTCTTTTATCCTGTTTTGTCTTTCAGCATCAGGTTATGAAGAGATTTCTAGAATGAGTCCGGCTGTGTGTCTCAAGCACAGTAGCATCCATCGCTTCAAATATTTCCATAAGTCACATTTCTTGTGTTCGGCCTTTGGCCTTAAATCCGTTATATCTAACTAACATTGCTTATTGTGGGGTGCTGTGTGGTGATAGTCTTGTTACGTGGCCAAACCGTTTTAGTTGCTGTCATTTGATGTAGTCTAATACTGGTGTTGTTCCCACCAGTCTCCTAATGTTATCTTTTATTATCCTGTCTCTCCTTGTTCCAATATTTTTCGCATGTATTTCATTTTGGTTGTTACGATTTGTCATTTTCCAATTGATGTTAGTGCCCAGTTTTGACATTGGTAGCATAGTGTCAGGATGAATATCGTGTTGTATAAAGGACTTTTGGCAGTTATTGTTACGTGCCTGCAATTGTATTGGCATTAATTGTGTTGATATCTTGTCACACAATGAAAAAAAAGAATTGTGAGTAACATTTGACTCACCTTGTCGTATTTTAATGTTTGTTCACGTGTGAGGCTTGAAGAAATAGTGCAAAAAGATCTGTTTAATTTCTTTCAAAAACAATCTTATATGTTTCTTATATGTCAAGATCAGAGAACAATGGAAACAAGGTGCCCCGCAATTATCTAGCATCAGGTTTTTCTAGTGCTGGGTCTGCAGTTGAGTCTTAGAAGAGTGGAAAAAGAAAATTGTTAAAGGAGGAGTTTAAGTGGCTAGAGTATTATATCATTGCTCTCCACCTCTTTGCCAAACTGCACTGCACCAATGATTGCCTCTTGTGTGCTGCATAGGTAGATTTAAATTCGGCCTTCATCTCAGTTGATCAGTCGGCTTTATGGAAAATTCTCTAAGGAATAGGTCTCCCTGTTAAACCTGAACAAGGACACCTGCGCCAGAATCTGACTGGGTGGTTCTCTCTCTGATAAATTCTCGACTTTGGATGTCACAGGGAAGTGTTCTTGCCAGTGACCTATTTTGACTGGCTTTTTGATCACCTCAGAGTGCACCAAGAAGGTATCGCTATCAACCAGTCAATCTTTACCTATCTCACTTACGCAGACGACATTGTCCAATTAGAAATTATAGACAGCGATACACCCTTCCTAGGCCTGCCTATGCCCTGGGCCAAGACCATAATTCAGAACCGCATTTCTGACAACACCTCGAGGTATTTAAACTCAAGACTACACGACAGAGGGCACCAAAGAATTCACCTATCTCTACAGCATATCACCGAGCGGTTCCGTCATGTCAAGGCAGATCGAACTAGCTGCATCTGCTATGCACGGCCTTTGACATACATGGAGTAAGGGCAAGATTTCACTTTGGACAAAGGTCCGCATCTACCATCTTAAGAATCTAGCATTTTCTCAATGATTTTTTGTTGCCTTTGAAAAATCTCCATGTCAGGAAAACAACGGTCAGTCTTGAGGAACTGAAAAAATAATCCAGGACCTATGAAGAAAGCATTTCTAAATGGTACTTCCGTGACTGGGATGTACAATGATATCCAGCTTGGTGAAATTGCAAATGTACAAAATGAGTTTGAATGTGATAGAAAGTAAATTATTAAGAAAGGAATGGCCGACATAAAGGAGCGATATTCTTGAGCACTGCCACAGATGACATATTAACATCTCTGTCAATATTTGATACTTTCACATGGCCCTGAAACTTCTAAGGAAAATTTTGGTAAAAAGGAAGTGACAGTACTTATATCTCATTACAAAGACCTATATTTTGGTTTGATTCGCATTGTTACGTAGAAATAAAAGATGAGTGCCTAGATTAAATTTGTTAACATAAATTGCATGGCTATAATCTGACTAGTGACATTTTTTCACTGACTTGGTGTGCCACCCTAAAAATTGTCACACCCTGTACATATATTATTACATAATATCATGTAAATCTATTCAGAGAAATGGATGTTAAAGAGTTATTCTGTGGAACATAACAAAAGTATGTCCCACAGGTGAGGTTCAAGAAAATATGTATCAAGATAGGAATCTGTGATTAGTGAGTTACAGTCCTGCTTTGAAAGTACACAAATATATTTTTTAAATCAGCCACGGCATTTGCCCCAAGTGGAAACCAGGGCGACAGATATGGAACTTGGAAGGAAGGAATATTGCTACTGCTCCATAAATGTATGTCATAATAGGAAAGGCATACACTGGTTATTTCAGCCTTTAAATTCATAATGGCCACAGCAATGGGATGATAACAACACAAAAATGGAAGTAGTGTACACAAAAGACGAAAATAGATACCAAAATATAAAACGGCAAGCATGCAAAAAACAAGAGCAGAATTAGGTTAGAGGGATATTAATAATCCACAGCGAATGGAAAGGCTAAGATCAAAATTCATGACAAGTGTTACTTATCATAGTATAGGACTATTAGCAACCACAAATCATGCTTTCATTGACTACAATCGTAAAAACTAAAGGCAGACATAAACTGCTGGCAAACAAAAATTCCTGTACACCCATGTCCATTTAACGCTTACACAGGACAACATTTTTAACGTGATAGTGGAAATGGCATGACTTGTCAGTTGAGGATCAATAAATAATTTCAGATATGTGGAAGACACAGTTCTGCTGGCTGAAAGCGAACAAGAACTACAGGAATTAGTGATTTGAGCAAAGAACAAATGTCAGGTGTATGGATTAGACATTAACACAGAGTAAATGAAAACTATGATAATTATCAAAGTAGACTTGAAATACACTCTATAGATAAAAATAGACAGCCAAATACTGGAGCAGGTCAAGAGCTTCTCCTACTTTGGAAATTTAATACTGGTAAACGGCAGATGCAAAATAGAAATCAGGATGAGAATATTGATTGAGAAATCTGTATTCACTAACATGTTTCATATTTTGATATCTCTAAACAAGTCAGTCACAAATTCAAGAGCCCAACAGTCATATTTTATTCATATCAAAAGATCTTGTGCTGAAAATAAGGAGAGGTCTAGAACAAATGTACTAGAGGTAAACAATTCTATAAGTAGGATAACAATCAAAGATGGACAGGGGAAAGCCTGGCAGATTGTACCACTACTGCAAGAGACGTGGAGGAAGCCGTGGAGATGGTACCCGAGCTGGACAAATCTATCTAAGTGAAGCTAGTGCTGGATTAACACAAATCAGACTAAGCACATGCTTAGGCGACCAGCAAATCAGGGGCACCAAAAAATGAGAAATGTTCCACATAATTCTCTTTTTACAGCCAAGCCATCTGGAAACAAGCAATATGATGGATGCTGAAATGACGAGGCAATCCATATGGCTGAAGATTGGAAACACGTCTGACCTGGTACCAGAACACGGAAAATAAGTAATTTACCTTATCATACCAGTTTAAAATCAAAACTCTGTGCAAGTAGCCAATCCTGAATGCCTGCACCCTGCTTGTTAACTTCTTTGCTGTTCGCCACGCCTCTGAACTATAGATAAAATTGATTTGACATTTGAGTTGAAAATACTAATTTTCATCATGGACCTAGATTTTCTGGGATCTCCAGAGTTTATCCAACATAATAAAGGCTCATCATGCCCTCTTGGATGAAAGAAGGTTAAAGCCTGGCATTACTATGACATTTATATTTACAAACAAAAGCAACAACAAGGCCCTTGACTTTATAAAATAGCCTACTGAGTGAAGTATTTTCAATGAACAATCACCAACTTCCATCAGTTCATGTGCGTCTTTTGCGAACAATACTGTTCTAAAGACACAACAAGCAGGTCTACAATAAGACATTAGATCTAATAATCAAAGTGTATGTACTTGCCTGCTATATTTTCCTTGTAACCCTTCGTAAAAAACATCATGGCCTTGGCCGCACGTTCTGGTGTCTTTAGTAACCCCTGCCGAGATGGATCTTCTCCTAAATGTTCGATAATCTTTCTGTACTGTGATGCCATCTCCTTAGCGATCTCATCATCGCTGTAAGGAATCTTGTCTCCTGTTTCGTCATCTCCGTTAACGACGCTTTTGACTTTTATTTTTCTATCTAGACTCACTTCAACTGGCTGGGATGAATGAATATGATTATGATCAATCTTAGCTAGAGGTCTGCAAGAATCTGACATAGAACGATGTTTGTTTGTCTCTGTGTGTGTAGATTGAACACGAGTGGCCATACCTTCTCCTTCGGGTTCGTCGTGGCCTAGTCCTAAGCTTGGGTGTCTAACGAAAGTCAGGCGACGAAGGGTTTCGACAATTTCAGCGTTAGGATCAGGAACAGCTGGTCTGGAATGATCACTCATTGCAAATAAACAATGTGGCTTTATATATAGGTGTAACTACTAAAACATTAACAAGAATTCAAAACAATAACGCACTAGAAAGCTTCCCTGACAACACAAGCATGTTCTAGTACCCTTACTGTGTTACAACCAGTCAGTGGGAAATAATTTCCGCGAAAGAAAACAGGACCGCTGTCTTGTTTTGCATTGCCTGCCCGCTCTCTTTTTCACGGTTTTCATTGGTCACAAATGTGACAAGTCCTTTGATTGGATAATTATGGATACGTCTATATTAACTCCACAGTCTGGTGAGTGATCGCGAGAGGCAACTCTGTAAATTTGTTACTCGTCTTCTTAGTTTCTTGGTTATTGACTGACAGAGCGATCAGTGACCGTCACGCATGATGGAGTCTTTAACGTCAGCAACCCACTTCCTCAACTTCACCTGGTCTACAGCCATCCTTCGTGCAGTGGCCTTACTCTGATTCATGATTTTTATTTCGGCCTGTAAGTTTTTTCGCCAAGTTGTCTTAGGACGGCCTCTCTTTCGCATTCATTCTGAGGTTTATACCATATAGTTAGTTAGCTGGCCATCGCCAGCGAGGATGGCGACATTGTCAGACATGTCGATTCAATGAATACAAATGCCGTTTCCGCAACGAAGGTTGCCTGCAATGGACTTCCAATTTCCTCTGTGGAGGTACACGCCGAGCCAGCCAGACTGACATTAGTTCATCATTTGATGTTGCTTTCCCACTTATAGCTGCCCGTCTCTTGTCCGCCGAATTTCAACGTTCCCCTCCAGTTTTGTTTTCAATAAAGTATTGTGACTCTTTATATGACCAAAATATTTTACTTGTCTAATTTTAATGTCTGCCAAAAGTTCTTTACCCATGCCTCTTTTGACCCTCAGCCGTCGTATGGAACTCAAATTCTGAATGCAGATGGCTCAGAACTGCTAATAGACAACCCGAGAATACTGGAATGCTGGGCAGAACACTTCCGCACGGTTCTCAAACAACCGTTCTCCGTCTGCGACGAGGCAAAAGAGCGCCTCCCTCAGACACCCCTGAACAATGAACTGGTCGTTCCTCCAAATATCGAGGAGGTCAGAGCTGTAATAAACCACCCATCAAATGGGAAGGTTACAGGTGCGGATCTAATACCGACTGAGATCTACAAAGCAGGTAGGTGTGTCCTACCACATAGACTAGCTGAGCTGTACAACACAATATGGACCACTGAGACTGGCCCACAAGAACTGAAGGATGCTACCATCGCCCACTTATTCAAGCGGAAGGGAAACCGCCAATCCTGTGATAACCACAGAGGAATCTCCCTCCTGACGACTGCTGGCAAGACACTGGCAAGAGCTCTCCTCAACAGATTGATCACTAACCTAGAACATGGTCTTCTTCCAGAGAGCCAGCGTGGCTTCAGGTCGGGTCGCGGAACTGTGGATATGATATTCGTGGCTCGGCAATTTCAGGAGAAATACCAAGAGCCACAACGTGGGCTGTGCATGACTTTCATTGGCTGTGCATGACTTTCGTGGGCTATACATGACTTTCGTGGGCTGTGCGTGGCTTTCGTGGGCTGTGCGTGACTTTTGTGGGCTGTGCATGACTTTCGTGGGCTGTGCATGACTTTCGTGGGCTGTGCATGACTTACGTGGACCTGACCAACGCTTTCGATACCGTCAACAGAGATGGACTGTGGGAGGTCATGGGGAAATTCGGCTATCCAAGCAGATTCACCAAGAAGGTATGAATACGCATGTGCTGAGTAATGGGAAAACGTAAAAGGGACACGCAGAACAGGGAAGTCTGAATAATTATGGATGCAGTAAGAGCTAAAGAATCGCGTGGCTTTTGGACAATATCAGACAGAGTAATACTGATCAAATTTAGTGGCAAACCTATAGACAGCGACATCATTCAAATATACGCACCAACGGAGGAGAGATCAGAAGACGATGTGGACACATTGTATGGTGAACTTAAGATGACAGTTGTTCTTGGCGATTTCAACGCAAAGGTGGGGGGCAGAAAGGTGGAGGACGTCTTTGGATGGTACGGTCTGGGAGAAAGGAATGAAAGAGACGATAGACTGATATAGTTGGGTCAGACTACATGACAGAACCATGGGTAACACAAGGTTTCAATCATAATACATTAGCGAGGTGTATGACAATGACAGACCCGACTTACGTGAACAGGGACATGCGGAGGGACATCAATATTAGCGGCAGAGGTAGAAGACGCTATACAACATATACACAAAGGAAAGACGGGACCAGACAACATCACTATAACGGAAATTACGGCCACGGTAAATTTTGAATTGAAAGTTATAATAAAATGGCTAAATGATAAATATCCCGACTGTCTTGATGAGGTCAATATTCGTAACAATGCTAAAGAAACTTTTACCCATTGAATGCGAAGACCACTACACTATTAGTCTTAAGAGTCACACGATGAAAATACTTCTGCGAATCATCAAGAAAAAACCATAAATCGGAGATGAGCAATGCGGTTTTATGGACGGTTAGGGTACACACATTGCCGTATATTAAATAGAGAGAATAATAATCGAGAGAACTATAGAGATGAAAACATATTTATATCTCTGCTTCATAGACTATACCTAGGCATTCGACAGGGTGAAGCTCGGGGCAATCATCTATTTGCTGGAAGAGCTGCATGTCGATAGCAAGAACCTGATACTTATTAAGAACATATACTGGGGACAGGTTACAGCTATACGAATGGATAACATAGTTGAAAACTTCAGACAGATAAACAAAAGTAGTAAGGCGGGCGTGTGTGCTGTCCCCTGATCTGTTCTCTCTGTACCTATAATTTATATTGCGATCTCTAGAGGCAATGTCTGGAATAGTAATTGGTGGACAGGACATAAACAACTTGCGTTACCCTGGTGACACTGTGTTGATAGCGCAGAATGAGTCAGATTTACCAGAACTGGTCAAAGCGAAAATAAAGACCCCAGCTTAAATCAGAAGAAATCGGAAGTGATGGTAGTAACTAAGACGCACAAATCTCCAAAATGTTGTATAAAGGAGAACGGGGAGGAACTAAAACAATTACACGCATTTCAATACACCAGTTGTGACGGGAGGTGCACTTATGAAATAAAGAACAGACCAAATCAATCTTCCAGAGCATGAGGGGAATTTTGTGCAACAAAAGCCTTTCACTGGATATATATATATTTATTTTTTTTTGCGTTATTTCTCTAATCCCCAAGGCCGTGTGCGTTGCACTGCGTTTTTATTTTGCGCCTGTCGGCCCAGTGCATCCGACTTCAGCATGCATTTTATGTAAGGGTCTGCTTCCTCTTGCATTTTCTAAGGGTTTGCTTCCCCGGGGTAACGGCCGGTGCTGTGACGGGGATCGAACCCAGCACCCAGCCGTGTCACTTAACCACTAGGCCACGCCGTCCCCCTTTCACTGGATATAAGAAAGAAAGTTATTGGATGCTACATGTTCCACTTAGTGATATACACCACAGTACTGACATACGGCAGCGAGTCATGGACAATCAGCAGGCACGTACAGGAATCAATGGAGGCAACGAAAATGTGGTTTCACGGAAAAATGTCGAAAGTTTCATGGACTGAAAAGAAATTTAATAATGTGAATCTTTGGGAGACACACACATGCATCTTATAAAACAAATCAAGATAAGGCGTTCATCATTTTTCGGGTATGTTATGAGAAGAGGCAGGTTGGGACACATGGTGACAACGGGTAGAATCGCAGACAAGAAGGACAGACGAGGCAAGAAGAGAAAATATTGGACATCAGGAAGGCAGAGCCAGGGAGGAGATCAACAGAGGAATTGATAAACTGTCATACGTGAAATGGAGGTCCATGGCCAACGTTACCTGGCATGACACTTGATGATGATGACGATGATTATGATGATGATGATGATTAACACAGAACTGTTTCAGATGTTTCTACTATCAAACACACTTAAGATCAATCTCATCGTAGCCTGTACAAAAATCGTTTATCTTGATTGTTTTTAAAGCAGACTTTTTTTCTCTTCTAATTTATATTTATCCTTTGATGAACGGTCTACTTTCGCAGCTAAGTATCTTGGGAAGTTACACTTTTGTTGGTCTGTGTATCATGTCGATGTTTCCACGCTAATCAAAGGACTGCTCTCGTAATGAATAACAGAGAGAAATATGTTGCGTTCAACTCTCACCCTGATCATTCAGAGTGACCTTTGATCTCTGTCATGGCAGTTATTGTTGTTGTTGTTGTTGTTGCTGGTGAATGCCAACGATGAGTGGGATTACTCTTTTGTGTGCTCTGAAAAGGGCGTTAAGTGGCGGCTGGCAGAAGTTTTAATTACATCCCCAGCGTGCTGATGAAGATGGACCGGGGTCCTCTAGGTGCTTATACTTGGCTTCATCTGCGTACCGTTTACTACTATGCAGATCACGTCGATCCCCCACATCGTTAGCCAGTATGCCATGAAAACAACCCGTTATTAGAGAGACTTGCGCGGAAGTGAGATGGGGGCCTTGGCCATTATATTTTACCTGACCTTGACTAACATATCCCATCAGCATGTTTTGCCTGACCAGACGTTAGTCCGTTTGTAAACAAACCGGCTTTAGTAAAAGGGAAAATGTGTCCAAAGATGAGAACTACTTTCAATCATCAGTGCACAAATACATTTTAAATATTAGTGCGCACAAATTTACATATTTAAATATCACAATTAGAAAAAAAAATGTCAGGAGCACAACTTATTTATTTTCTTGTACTCAAAAGACGAAAGATGGCCTGGTGCGGGCACGTCGCGAGGTCCAACGGAATTCCCAATTCGATACTCTTTGGGTCCGTACCGGGACAGAGAGGGCAAGGACGTCCAAGGAAGAGATGGGTGGACAACATCACTGAGTGGTTAGGTCTTCGTCCCGGTGAGATACGTCAGGCGGCGACAGACAGAGAGAGCTGGCGTGGGATTTTCATGTCTTCATGTGTGCTCCAACGACCTGATGGGTTACGGAATGAACTGAACTGAACTGAACTCGTGTTTCCTTCTCTTTAGAAGATCATATCATTATACTGATCTCACACTCTGTTCCATGTGACTCTGTCCAACAATAAAACTCTTGCACAACTTTCACACGCGCCCTCAGGGTGAGGCCCTTCCATCGGTTGGGTTGACTCTGAGAGCGCCCTAATTAGCATAGGTACATACAGACACCCACACACACACACACACACACACACACACACACATGTACTGGTTAATACATCCTGATATCACAGAAACTGCTGCGGCCCGGGATGGAACAGGGCCTGCCTCCGCCAGTAGAATACAGAGAGGCAAACACTTTACCTAAATAAATAATTAATTCTCTAGATAATCAGTGGCGGTTATTGCACTCGGGTATTAGGCCCCTTTGACAATTGTGTCGAGGGTTGAGGGTGAAAAACGTTCTATGGCCTGTTTTGATTGATATTTTCCGGCTTTCAATACTATAAAGTGCTTTAGAGTCCTGGTAGATCCATATAAAAGAGCGACAAAGATGACAGTGGGATTTCAGAATTACAGTTATGAGGAAAGACTCAGAAAAACCGGCCTACATTGTCTAGAAGAGAGAAGAATTCGTGGTGAATGAAACTGGTTGAATACAGACTCTGCAGAGTCTTCTAAACCAGTATATCGCCCATTCCCACACGCAGCACTGACTAATTTCCTGCTATATCATTGTGAAAGCTGAAACGTATGTGCTTGCTCTTTCCAACGTTTAAATGCGAGATGGAGTTAAATTGTAATAAAATAATGATGTTTATGCTATTGTTCTAGAGCAGGAATAAGATTAAATACAATAGTATGCCAAAGTGCATTATTATACGATTTAAAAAAATCTGTATGGGCTTAAGAAAAGGAATAAAGGTCTCGATTCGTTTGATAGAGAACGCTAAGCACTGCTTCTACTGTTTATTTGGACTAATGTTTGTCTTTGGTGTAGTTCTTTTAGAAACCATTTCACTTCAATACGTAGAAGACCCTTTGGGAGCTTCATTTCTTATCCAATACAAGCTATCACGCTAACAACAATGGCACATTCATGATGACGCCGTGTCTGGGCTATATCATACTATGGGAAACACCGACAGCAGCATATACCTGCCCACAAGTAGTCAATGTCACAGTCAGTTTATTTGAACTGGCGTGGGTCTGGAATGTCAAATGCGCTGAAATTATCAGAGCAGAACTAAACAGTGTTCGTCTGTCAACGACACGGTAGAAGGAAAGTTAAGTAATATATTTGTTTTCAACTCGAGTGTTCCTGTTTGTTTGTAAATTGATCAATTATAACTAAAGACAAGCAAGTTGGCGTTGACGACTCCCCGTGTTTGAAGTAGTTCACCTAGGGAGGTGTTGTTTATTTATTAGACTGAGGATTAACAGAAGTTTACCTCCAAAGTCGCAACGTAGCAGGTCCGGTTTTTTATTTACCTGTGATAGAAACAATCTTTACTTTACCGGGTTGTTGCATTTGTGTGTCTACTTGAACAAAAAGAAAAGGCATGTGTCCTGACTACATAGTCACCAACTCTCCTACAACACAATAAATGAAGATATTTCACAAAGGCGAGTAGCAAGAAGGCTCAGGTCCAATCACATAAAAGACGTACTTCAAGAACGAGATTTTTCAAGCTGCAAACAGCATGACTCTTCCATCAATAATATATGGTTACTCCCACTCCGACCATAAGGACATGTTTTACTCTTGATCCCTCCTCCACCCAAACAGTGCCCCATCACGACGAGCTTGTTATCCTCTGTGATTTCAACGTCACCTCTGGAAAAGACCGGAAGAGGCTGGAATCCATCGTGGGTACATACGGCAGTGGAACGCCCAACGCCACCACGTTCAGATTCTGCTCCTTCTGTGGATCTTTTGGAATCATGATAGTTGGCACCTGGTTCAGACGGAAGACATCCCACCGGTTGACATGGTTTTCAGACGATCACAAGACCAGAAGTGAGCTGGATCATATCCTCACTAGAAATCCGGATTTTATCAGATTGTACATGGTGGACTGTCGGGCCGATTACCCTACCAGCACTGATCATTTTCTTCTCGTCGCTAGTGTGGCCTTCTTGCCAGGATACCACAAAAAGACTGCAACAGCTGCCAGATACGATATGAAATCCTTGCGAATCAACCCTATCCTGGCAATCCGGCATGCTGCATCCACTAACAACACATTTGCCACATTGGGTCTCCCTTCCGAACGACCATAAATCTTCATGGTCCATCGTCACACAGAGGATCTACGAAGTCTTGGGAAGCCCATCCAGAAAACCATCCTCCTGCTCGCCGTATCTACTTCGAGTCTCTCACAGCAACTCCTAACACGTACACCAACCCTGACGTCCACTCTGCCAAATGCAAGGGCAGCCATAGAAAAACTTAAAGATGGCAGAGCCACGGGCCCCGACAATATACCGCTGAGCTATTAAAGTACGCCCTGTACCCGTTATCCCCTACCCTGCACTAACTCTTCGCAACGGTCTGGAATACTGGCCGAGTGCCTGCGACTGAATGAACATTTCCCTGTGCAAGGGAGATGGTTCCAGAGTGGTATGCGGCAATTACATGTTATTACCTAATGTCCGTCTCATGCAATGTCTTCGAACATGTGCTTATCTCCAGACAGCAGCCCCTGTTAACAAAGCATCGTCTCCCTCAACAGTCAGGATTCACCGCCTCTTGCTCCACCATCGTCTCCCTCAACAGTCAGGATTCACCGCCTCTTGCTCCCCCATCGTCTCCCTCAACAGTCAGGATTCACCGCCTCTTGCTCCACCATCGTCTCCCTCAACAGTCAGGATTCACCGCCTCTTGCTCCCCCATCGTCTCCCCCAACAGTCAGGATTCACCGCCTCTTGCTCCCCCATCGTCTCCCCCAACAGTCAGGATTCACCGCCTCTTGCTCCCCCATCGTCTCCCCCAACAGTCAGGATTCACCGCCTCTTGCTCCCCCATCGTCTCCCCCAACAGTCAGGATTCACCGCCTCTTGCTCCCCCATCGTCTCCCCCAACAGTCAGGATTCACCGCCTCTTGCTCCCCCATCGTCTCCCCCAACAGTCAGGATTCACCGCCTCTTGCTCCCCCATCGTCTCCCCCAACAGTCAGGATTCACCGCCTTTTGCTCCACCATTGATGCTATTCTCGCCCTCTCCCGAAACTGCGCCGCGAGTTTAACCGCATTCTTCACGTCACCTATGTTTATCTACGGGCCACCTTCGATTCTGTGGATAAACATCCACCGTTTATCTACGGGCCGCCTTCGATTCTGTGGATAGACATCCACCGTTTATCTACGGGCCGCCTTCGATTCTGAAGATAGACATCCACCGTAGAAAGCCATATAATGTGTTGGTATCCCAGGCATCCTGCTTATCCATAATTGAGAAGCTGCAGTCACACCAACGCCAAAATTATGCTCTGGTGGAATCTTACAGAAGAGTTCTCTACATCGTCCGGTGTCCGGCAGGGGTGTGTCCTAGCCCCTGCGCTTTTCTATTGCGTCATGAACTGGATCTTGACACAATCTTCTACACACAACGCAAAGGTCCTTGTCGGCGACCCCCTGGTAACCGATCTCGTCTACGCTAATGACGTCGTCATAATGGGCCGCGATTATCATGCTCTTGTAGACCCCAGAGAAGCACTGGATCGGTCGAATAGTCACCTAGCCTTGTACATCTCCTGGCGGTAGGCGAAAAATTCAAAACCTCAGCCAGAGTCCATTCGTCTACCTGGGCAGCAGGCAGTACTCTGACGCACGCAGCAGCCACGACATCACTCGTAAGACGGATCTGGCAGCTTCATCCGTGCACTCGCTCCCCAGTCTGGCCTCAGCGGAGAATCTCCCTAGAGGCCAGGCTTCGTACTTACACCCCCTGCATCGCCCCATCCTCATGTACAGCTCCGAGTCCTGGACACTACAGCGGGAATGGCAGCGTCTTGATGCCTTCCACCTGCGCAACCAGAGGCGCATCCTTGTGATTCCGAGGCACGACCTAATTTCCAACAGTGAAGTACTTCAGCGTACTCAACTTGCAAGCATTGTCTCGATGATTGATAGGTCATCTTGCCAGACTGCCACCACCCCCTGGCAAGCATTGCCTCGATGATTGATAGGCCAATGTGCCGACTCCCCCACCCCCGAAAATTGTGACCACAAAATGCTCCGGTCGGTTGTGGGGGCGAGAGACGGAAGGAGACCGTGCTCATCTTGGAGACGTCATCGGGGCCGTCCCCGCAACACCTGACTAAAACTGATCACCCCCTCCCCAACAAAACTGCAGGCCGCCTGGAACGAGGGCCACCAGACGTCGTGGATATGGTCATTCGACGCGACGGGCCCTGGTCGCCTAAACGTCGTATTGTATTGTATTGAGATATGGAGCCTACTGCCAAGATGTCTATTACGTACACGGAATCTACGAGTTGATCGCCCACGCTGTGGATGAGGTACCATCTGTTCAGCGGGTTAAGAATGGGAAATCCCAATGGGCCGTGTCTGCGCAGTGATACGAAGCCTCGTCATCATCTTCTACAAAGATGTGCAAGATAGGAGGAACAGAGACAGCAGATTTGACCATCGCCAATACCATTACTCGACAAGCTCTGAGTATACCAGGCTGAGCTCGACTTTCTTCAGATATATTCAAATTGACACCTTTCATCGTTGGAAGAAGAAGAAGAAGAAGATATAGAGTCAATCCTGTCACACGATAGTAATGCATGAGCCATTAGTTTTCCCTCCACAAGAAGATCACTGAAAGTGACAGATTGAATTACACAAGTATTTGAAGAATTCCATGGACAGCAAAAACGATTAACGAGGATGTGAAGATCGACCAGGCGTACAAATGCTTTCTAATTTGTGCATAGCAAGATTGGACGACGCTGTAACACCGGATACACTTGCTGTGAAAAGGGAAGGAAGACGCCACGATAAGAAGGTGCTGGGGGGGTTTAATATCATAGCATGGATATCGGTCAACAACAAAAGTGATAAGCAAATTCGGGACAGGCAATAAGTGAATATTTATGTTCATCTTCGCTGGTTTCATGCAAACGAGGATGATGGTAGATAACTTAGAAAATATGATGTGAAATTATTTATGAAAATTGTCCTTGTGGCTAAGTGGTTGTGAGCTTAGTTTACAAACTCAATGTACCATATTCAAATCATGTCGGGCTCGGTTTGACAGACCTGGCTAGTCGTAGTTTGTTTTCTTCATGATGTCACCGCTTGTCCCAGCTGTAAATGAGTACCTAATGAAGACGGGAATTTTCGGAGCCGCCGTGTGATACGGAGTTCGTGCTCTGTTTTCGACGCAAGAAAATAAGAACACTAATGGTGACGCCCAGATGAAATGAAGTTATATCAATCATTTTATTCTTTCCATTGAATGCATTTCTCTTCCCTGCATGTAATGAATAAATGGTGAATATTATCATTTCAGCGAGACACATTTTAAGTATATTGTGTTGCTATAAACAGAGTAGGCGAAATGTGGGATAGAGGAGTAGATGTCAAAGGAAGGATATGCCTAAGGAAAAGAGAAAAAGAAAGACGTTTGATCCACGCAACCCCATTGAGTTAAGTATCATTATATGTTCATTGTTACTCTTATGTATATTGGTTCTTTTCACACGTGAGGATCCTTTATCCCTGATGAAGGCATGTTTCTCGTAATGTAAATTTCTTTGACGTTCGGTACCTCTGGACCCTTGTCTTACTGTTAAATTGTAGAAACGCCACTGACCTTCGCCAGAGTTGCGATTTATGGCCGAGTTAAAAAACCTGTGTGTGTATCTTGGTGTACACTCATTTTCCCCACCGCACAGGTGAAGTCAGTTGCACAAGAACTACACAAATGAATCTTGCAATAATGCGTCATGGCAACTGCGGAAGATGGGAGACAATCCAATCCAATTTTTAAAAATCATTTTTGGTTGCAGATGCGTGACTGGTCTGTCTCCTGGCCAAGATGACATGCGCTTGAAAACTCGGTAAAGGATAAGTTTGATTAGTTAAGTTTTCTTTCCACTTGTGCCGTTTAGCGTCGTGGGGGAGCTTTGAGTCGTCTATCCTGCGCCAAGTGCGTTGCGTCGGTCAATGTGAGTCCTTGTTGTTGCACAATCACTCTGTCATCTATACACCTACCTCGCGGCCGCCCCCTTGCCCTGTAGCCAGATCTACCAGCATTGTAAGCCATCAGTGGAAGATGATGAGGGTGCATTCTCATGAGATGACCAAACCAACTTATTTTCTGCCTGGAAATGTATTCGGCACAAGACGTAGTGCCGACCATACTTCGAATGTCATCACTCTGCATTCTCTTCTGGTAACACCGATGACTTTCCTCAAACACTTCATTTCACAAGTCAAAATTCTGCTCTAGCATGCACTTGACAGAGGCCATGTTTGGCACTGGTAGCACAAAATCGTCATAAATATACTGTTTATCAGCTGTTGCTTTGTTGCAAAACTAATGCTCGGGTGTCTAAGCAATGGGGACAGCTGATAAGTCACCACAGATGCTTTCTGGCACCTTGTTTCGATTTCCCTGTCGATCCTACCGTCTGCAGAAAAAAATACTGCCCAAATACTTGAACTCATGGACCTGTTAAAGAGCAATATCATTTAGACTTATCTTGAGTGGCCCAGGCGTTCTACCGATCATCAGTTTCTGTTTTGTTCTCGCTGTTGTTGTTGCTTAGATGTTTGCCTCACTAGTTTCTACTGGCGGAGGCGCACCATTTTCCACTCCAGACCGTAGTCCATTGGGCGATATCAGGACGCATAAATCAGTGCTTGGGTGCGTCTGTATGTACCTATGCTAGTTTTGTGCGCCCTCAGAAGCTAACTCAACCAAAGTGCAATGGAAGGGCCTCACCATGAGGGCGCGTGTGAAAGTTGTGCAAGGGTGTGACTGTGGGACAGAGTCAAATGAAACAGAGTGAGGTGAGAGAAGAGAGAAGAGTTGCCCCCTGGGTGATTTTTATGTCAGGACGCATAAACCAGTGCTTGGATGCATGTGTGCGTCTGTATGTACCTATGCTAGGTTTGTGCGCCCTCAGAAGCTAGCCCAACCAAAGTGCAATGGAAGGGCTTCACCATGAAAGTTGTGAGAAGAGAGAGAAGGGGAAGAGTGGCCCACATGGTGAGCCTCTTCTAAAATTATTTGTATTTAGTACAGGTAGTCGCAAGCGCGTTCATGTGGTTTTGCAGTTTGTTTTATCGTCGTACAGATAGATTTGATTTCCATCTTTTAATTTGGTTCGACCGTAGATTCTATTGTTTTTATTATTGTTGCTTTACTGTTTAGTTGTTGCTAGGCAGTGTCCGAATTGATACATTTAATTTTCAACTGATTCTATCCAGCTCGTGACTACCAAATCACTAGTTACCTCCCTTTGTTGCTCTCCCAATCAAGGGCCGCCTTTTCATCCCTGTCATATTCTGGCGCAACATTTTGTCTATGTTATCTCTTCAATTGTTGCATCTCCTCCATTGTTATGTTATCTCTTCAATTGTTGCATCTTCTCCATTGTTATGTTATCTCTTCAATTGTTGCAGCTTCTCCATTGTTATGTTATCTCTTCAATTGTTGCAGCTTCTCCATTGTTATGTTATCTCTTCAATTGTTGCATCTTCTCCATTGTTATGTTATCTCTTCAATTGTTGCATCTTCTCCATTGTTATGTTATCTCTTCAATTGTTGCATCTTCTCCATTGTTATGTTATCTCTTCAATTGTTGCATCTTCTCCATTGTTATGTTATCTCTTCAATTGTTGCATCTTCTCCATTGTTATGTTATCTCTTCAATTGTTGCATCTTCTCCATTGTTATGTTATCTCTTCAATTGTTGCATCTTCTCCATTGTTATGTTATCTCTTCAATTGTTGCATCTTCTCCATTGTTATGTTATCTCTTCAATTGTTGCATCTTCTCCATTGTTATGTTATCTCTTCAATTGTTGCATCTTCTCCATTGTTATGTTATCTCTTCAATTGTTGCATCTTCTCCATTGTTATGTTATCTCTTCAATTGTTGCAGCTTCTCCATTGTTATGTTATCTCTTCAATTGTTGCATCTTCTCCATTGTTATGTTATCTCTTCAATTGTTGCATCTTCTCCATTGTTATGTTATCTCTTCAATTGTTGCATCTTCTCCATTTTTTTGTTATCTCTTCAATTGTTGCAGCTTCTCCATTGTTATGTTATCTCTTCAATTGTTGCATCTTCTCCATTGTTATGTTATCTCTTCAATTGTTGCAGCTTCTCCATTGTTATGTTATCTCTTCAATTGTTGCATCTTCTCCATTGTTATGTTATCTCTTCAATTGTTGCATCTTCTCCATTGATATGTTATCTCTTCAATTGTTGCATCTTCTCCATTGTTATGTCGTCTGTTCTAGTGATGTCTCCTTCATTGTTATGTTGTCTGTTCTATTGATGCCTACTCTACTTTTGGCCGGAAGAATTTCATTCAGGTCCTCCATGTAGTTGTGCTTTGCTTTCTCTGCTTGTCGCTCAATACTACAGGGATCATGTCAATCCCTCACCTTGTTAGCCAGGCTGCCATGAAAACAGCCCTCTATCAGGGAGACTTGCAGGGAAGTGAGGTGGGGTTTTGGCAAGTATTTTATTACATGACTTTTCCCAACAACTTGTGCCGTTAAGTGGTGTGAGAAGATGAAATTCATTGTCTTCGGCAACACGTGTTGCATCGGTTATTGTAAATCTGTGTTTTTGTACCAACTCTGTGTTAAGTCCTCAAATTTACAACAGATAAACAGTGCATTTGTACCAACTCTGCGTGAAACTAGGTCGTTATTCAAGCCTCAAGAGAGCAAAAGTTCATGTTAAATGAAAGACCAGAGCAAAATCATCAATGTGACTAATAAATCTAAATGGAGATATGACAGCATTAGAAAAAGTGTCAGAACCACTACATGTGCCAGATACAAAGCAGGATAAAACATAAGATCATTCTGTCCTTTTATGAGAATGGAACCTGATCAACTGCCACTGCGCGCCTATATTATAAGAAAACAAGGCAGGACAACTATTTCTTTACACTGATAAAATAGAGGTTTTTAACTTGTTCATTTATGGGTTCTGATATGGCTCAGATGATAGTGAAGAATTCTACTTGCTATAAATAGCTTGCCTGTTTCCCACTTACCTATTTACTGATTAGTTGTTTAAACTGTTTAAAATCACCTATTGGCTTTCTGGGCCTGTCGTAGGATCACTTTGACACTATTTGAAGTTCCTGAAGGTTTTACATTGTACCTCAGTAAATGCTAAAAAACAGACATGACTCAGTCAGTAAATACAAGAAAGCTGTGAATTCTCTGCCATTTTGGCCTGAACTTCTGCTCAATGAAAGTCACATCGAGTTTCTTATTGTATTCTATGATGGTCAGGTCATCTTTAACCAAAATGGAGAAGACCTACAACACCACCTAACTATCTCCATTTCACTTGTAATATGAAGATCAACACAGACAAATGGAGACTATCATGTTATTGTGTGAGCACGTGCAGACAAGTCAAACAGTGTTTACTATCAAATTGCACCGATTTTGAAACAATCCTACAGTGCTTCTTTTAACTAAGAGGAGGCTGATAAATGTACTGTTTATTTCTACATTGTATTACCAATGTCAATCTTGGTCATTACTAGAAATGCATAAGAGCTGTGAGATGTATAGCCGGAAAGACAATCCATGACCGAATCTGCAACACCACACTGAGGCAGATAGTGGGGACAAACCCAGTTAGTGGGTACAAACCCAGTTAGTGCACATATTTTTTATTTATATTTGGTCATTTAGCCAGAATGCATTATGACCAGGTCTGCAGTGAGAGCTTGTCACATGCGGATCTCCAGTTCACGTGCAAGAGACCGAGCTCGACGTCAATGGATAGAGGGTGTCTGTGACACACTCAGAAAGTTACACCTAACGACAGCACAAGCCTCCCACCTGGCGATAACACAAAGTATGTATTCCACCTCTCTGTGACGGCTCATGGCAAGAGCAGTAGGACAAAAGAAGAAGATTAATAGTCCAACATATATTCTCTGTTGTTACTCCACTTTGTTGTGCCACTAAATGATTCAGCAAAAGCTTCTCATTTCCCCCTCCTTTTTATTTCTCTTTTTAAGCCTTTTATTATAAAAAAATCATCTTTCTCAACTATTATTTATGAAGACATGCTTATGAAATGATCATTTCAAAGATCTAATGCTTGTATTCATGTTGTTTCATACAATTGTACATACCGCCCATTTTCAAAAATTCTTTGAAACACCCAGTTGTGAAATGTGTATTATTAATATGTTTAATACACTGGGACTATTTGATACTTCTCTCACTACTGAATATGTATAGTTTCAAAATATACATAGACAAAGAAATACATAATATTAGATATTAATATTCAACCTTTTTTATAAGCAAATTGATCAAGCTGAAAACTTATTATGCAATTAAAAACAAATGATTATAAACACATTAAATAAATACACAGAATCTTAAACATATTGAAATATGTTAAAGTTTGGAATAAGGCACATTATTTAAAAAAATGAATGAATGCTAAATTATTTAGTCTTCCCGAGTAGATTCTTAGGCCCCTTGCTGGGGAGGTAAGAACAGTGCTACTGCACTTCCATGCATGTTGTAAAAGGCAGCAAAAGAGAGTGGTGCATAGGGTTAGTAACTTCATCATGTAAAACAAAATGTTACAGAAACCACCCCTGCAAAGTGCTTTGGCACAGGCTTTCTAAAGGAGGCCAACTGTTGTGGTGGTCCTATACTCCAGCTGGAGATAAAAAGGGACAAGATGATATTTAGTCAATATGAAGCTAAACAATTTATGTTTTTAAGAAGAAGATATTTAGTTAATATGAAGCTAAACAATTTATGTTTTTAAGAAGAAGATATTTAGTTAATATGAAGCTAAACAATTTATGTTTTTAAGAAGAAGAAGATATTTAGTCAATATTAAGTTCAACAATTTATGTTTTTAAGAAGAAGATATTTAGTTAATATGAAGCTAAACAATTTTTGTTTTTAAGAAGAAGAAGATATTTAGTTAATATGAAGCTAAACAATTTATGTTTTTAAGAAGAAGATATTTAGTTAATATGAAGCTAAACAATTTGTTTTTAAGAAGAAGAAGATATTTAGTCAATATTAAGTTCAACAATTTGTTTTTTTCTTAAAGGTTTTGTGACAGCAAATCCAACTCCACCATGAGTTCAACAATTTGTTTTTTTCTTAAAGGTTTTGTGACAGCAAATCCAACTCCACCATGAGTTCAACAATTTGTTTTTTTCTTAAAGGTTTTGTGACAGCAAATCCAACTCCACCATGAGTTCAACAATTTGTTTTTTTCTTAAAGGTTTTGTGACAGCAAATCCAACTCCACCATGAGTTCAACAATTTGTTTTTTTCTTAAAGGTTTTGTGACAGCAAATCCAACTCCACCATGGCCAGATCTCGTTGAAAGGAGGAGTGTTGGGCATGGAGCCAGCTCCCCTGCCCCATAAAAACATTTTTCTCTATTCAAAAACATAAATGAATATATCTAAATAACTTTTCTTGAAGGAGAAATGCCTGTTAACAGGTTCCATTATGCATATCAGTCCAAGCGACAAGGAAACTAGTAATTTGGCCTCCTGTCTATTAACAAGGAAGACCTCCAAATTTGGCACCTGGAATGCGAGAACCATGTGGGAGACAGGGAAAACTCAAATTGCGATAGAGAGGGAAAAATAAAATAATAGCATTCTTGGACCCAAAAAATGGATACAAGCTGGCACAGTATAATTAACACAAGGCAAAACAATTATATTTTCAGATCACGAAGAAGAGAATGCACAACACAGTGATGGAGAGGCACTTATGCCAACACCAGAAACAAAGAGTATTCTTATTGAGTAGCATGCAGCTGCATCATGACTGATCATGGCATCCTTTAGGACCACATGAGTAGCATGTAGCTGCATCAAGACTGATCATGGCATCCTTTACGACCACATGAGTATTATGCAGATGGCTGATCATGGTATCCTTTAGGACCACATGAGTAGCATGCAGCTGGCTGATCATGGCACCCTTTAGGACCACATGAGTAGCATGCAACAAGGCTGATCATGGCACCCTTTAGGACCACATGAGTAGCATGCAGCTGGCTGATCATGGCACCATTTAGGACCACATGAGTAGCATGCAGCTGACTGATCATGGCATCATTTAGGACCACATGAGTAGCATGTAACAAGGCTGATCATGGCATTCTTTAGGACCACATGAGTAACATGTAACAAGACTAATCATGGCACCATTTAGGACCATGTGAGTAGCATGCAGCTGACTGATCATGGCACCCTTTAGGACCACATGAGTAGCATACAACAAGGCTGATCATGGCACCCTTTAGGACCACATGAGTAGCATGCAACAAGGCTGATCATGGCACCCTTTAGGACCACATGAGTAGCATGCAACAAGGCTGATCATGGCACCCTTTAGGACCACATGAGTAGCATGCAGCTGGCTGATCATAGCACCCTTTAGGACCACATGAGTAGCATGCAGCTGACTGATCATGGCACCCTTTAGAACCACATGAGTAGCATGCAGCTGGCTGATCATGGCACCCTTTAAGACCACATGAGTAGCATGCAGCTGGCTGATCATGGCACCCTTTAGGACCACATGAGTAGCATGCAGCTGACTGATCATGGCACCTTTTAGGACCACATGAGTAGCATGCAGCTGACTGATCATGGCACCCTTTAGGACCACATGAGTAGCATGCAACTGCATCAAGGCTAATCATGGCATCATTTAAGACCACAAATGGAAAAACCAGTTTCTATGACTGCAAAACCTTTCAGATGAGACACAATGATAAGATATATAGCGATGGTGATGGGAGACTTTAATGCCAAAATATGTAAGGATAATAGAGGCTGTGAAAAGATTATGAAATAAAATGGTTTTGGAGTAATGAAATGAAAATGGTGAATTGTTGACTGATTTTTGTGCAGGAAACCAGCATGTCATTGGAAGAAGCATATTCCAGAACAAGAGAATTTATAAAGCAACATTAGTTTCCCCAGATTATATAACACAATACCAAATTGATAGCATCTGCATAAAATGGAATTTAGACGATCCTTACAGGATGTCAGTCTACAGAGGAGAGGATGTGGTTTCAGAGAAGTATCATCTCGATTATGAAGGATGGCTGCAATGAATCTTCAATGTACTCTTTCTCGTGCTTTGATGACAATCTGCTAGGTTTTTACCAGTTTTGATGTTATTCTTCAATTCATAGGATTGTTTATCTCTGGCAAATTTGTCCTACATCTTTCCTTCCTGTATTGTATTCATCAAGGTGTGATGTCTTTTGGTGTGACCAAAACATCTGAATTGTTTGACACAATGTAGAAATTTGCATGAGAAACATCTCACAAAATCATTTAACATTATATTTAGGGCTATCAAGGCTATCTTCTATCGCTGTTTCTATTCCTGTTGGCAGTTGATTGAAACTATATCCTATGAAAGAAATGACATCCAGTGAACCTTATTTAAACATCTAGAAAACATGGACTTTACTGACAACATAGACCTATTTCACAGCAAACTCCAAATGCAGACGAAGACACCGGACAGAATTACCCAGCATGTAGGTCTAAATGTCTATGCAGAAAAGACAACAATTGTAAAATTAAAGGCATCCAACAACACGGTTCCTATCAAACTGAGAGGAACACCTCTGGTTGAGCAAGATCACACATTTTTTTTGGAAGCATAATAAACAAGACAGGTGATGCAGATGAGAATGTAAAAAATGTTATTCAAAAGGCAAGAGTGGCTTTTCTAATGTTGAAAACCATATGGAACCACTCTAAAATTATCAAAATGCATACCAAGCTAAGGATCTTCAACTCCAACGTGAAGTCAGTCCTTTTATGTTGTGCAGTAACATGGCGGTTGACCAAACTCAATATTAAGAGATTAAAGGGCTTTATTAACAAATCCCTGAGAAAGATACTGAGTGTACAGTAGTTCAACAAGGTCACAAATGATAGCTTATGGGAAAGGACAGGATAAAGACAGATGAAACAGGAAATCTAAGGAAGAAGGTGGCGCTGGATAGGCCACACGCTGAAAAAGCACCAATCAAATATCACAGGGCAATCTCTGTCACGGAACCCCCATGGAGAAAGAGGTAAAGGAAAACCAAAGAGCATATTGAGAAGAAACCTAAAGGCAGATGCAAGAAAAGCAGAGAGAAGCATAGGACTAGTCTATTTGGAGATGGTGGTTGATGCACCCCAAGTTGAAGAGAGGTAAGGAGATGAGTGGTGTTGACAATTAATTCTTTCTACAATTTATTCCTTTGAGCATATCAGCACCTCAGGTGTTCTGTGTTTTATATCTGCATCTCGAGTGTTTTGTGTTCTCCCATCCAGTTTATTACACCATTCCAGATATTTGTTCTGTCTTCTTCGAATTCTTGCGTCCTACTTCCTGAGAATGAATCCGTGCCTGTCTTCTTATTTTAGTTAGCAGTGACTGCTTAATTTTGCTTTCTTCCAATATATCATTGAATTTCTTATCTATCCATGGAATATGCAGCATTCTTGTCAGGAACCACATGTCTGTAGCGTCATGGGAATTTCTCTAATTATCCACAATCTAGGACTCGCTTCTATACACCAATTTCAGTTACATGTAACACTGCAAGACTCTCTTCTCTCTCTCTCTCTCTCTCTCTCTCTCTCTCTCTCTCTCTCTCTCTCTCTCTCTCTTTCTTTGACAGGAATGTAATTGTTAAAATTGAAAAAAAAAATATTTAAACAAACACTTAAATGTACCCCATTATCTCATACACCCTGCAATAGCAGAGTGAAGAACCAACTACAGCACATCATAAACATACTGAATGTTTACTGATTGCGTCTTATGATCTTATTGGTTCATTTAACTCGCTGACTTCTGGGGTTTTATTATTATAGGCATTTTCAAAGAGCATATAAATCTGTGCATGATGCATAAATCTTTCAAGATTTACATATTTAAAATACGTTCTGAATGCAAAACTTGTGTATGACTCTTACAGATAAAAAGACATATAATTTGTTTAAATAATAGTATTGGCACGAACAAGAAACATCAGATAATTGTAACGTGATAGATATAATGTCAACTTTAGATAAGATAAATGATACATATGGGAGTATAAACAGAAGTACAAAACTGATAGCATAAAAAATATATGATAGTATGATTTCTAATATGTATATAGCCAGAGCAGCTATATATTACTAGTTCTGAAATATATAAAACAATTTTTTTATTGATTCTATTTTTCCTGACAAATTGTTAAAGAGCATTATATTAAACATTAGTGACATCTAATATATTATAATCTGGGGCAGGGCAAACTCCTGGTTTCCTTGTCAACTCACTATTTAATGAGTTTCTGTCAGTCGGAATACATTTATGGTATCTTTGAAATGTGTTTACAAATAGGAATAAATGAATGTGAAAATTACATTTTTTTTTAGTAATCAATTTATAATATAATTGAAATGTGCTTTCTTATAAGAATACATTTACTATTGAAATACATTTTCATTAGAAATATAGTAAGGATTTAATTGAAACATGTTTTTTTTGTGGGAATACATGTTTAAGTATTTTCATTCACAACTAGATTTACGATATATTTGAAATTTTGTGTTCTATAAAAATAAGATTTATTATGCGTTTTCCTACAATCAAATATTCTAAATGAAACATTTCCTTTTATGTTTACAGCTACAATTTTCTTAGTACTTTGATGGATCATAATTTTGCGGAGTATCAACAGGTGGTGTATTTGTAGTTGCAGCTCCTGTAGTCCCTGTTGCTGCAGAGCTGCTAGTTGATCGCCATGGAACTTTCCCTGCACGCAGAATGTACAGAATTCCAACACCTGCAAGAAACAGCCACAGGAATGTACTGATCCAGGATCCAGCCTGTGGGCAAAATCAAAATTTGTTGTGAAACTGGGATGAAATGGTATTGATAGTCAATATTATTGTTTAAGTTGGTAAGTAGCTAATTAAAAAATAATAATTTTGATATGAAATACAGGAAGATTTGTTGAACAAATAGAAGTCAACAGGAGAGGTATATGCTTAGCAAAAGACAAAGAGCATATACAAGAGCTCGATGGATGGACAACATAGATCATCTCACACAAGAGATGTCAGATGGAGACAGATCATCATAGGTATAGAGGAATTTTAATTGAGTTTTTGTAGTAAAAAAAGATTTCAGAACCTAAAGAAGGAAGAAACAAATTGCTGAATCCTTAATAAACTAAATGCGTTAAAAGATACCTGCATAAATGGTGTTTGACCCCACATATCCTATTCCTTCAGTCCATCACTGTTTGACCCCACATATCTGATTCCTTCAGTCCATCACCGTTTTGACCCCACATATCTGATTCCTTCAGTCCATCACTGTTTGATCCTACATATCTGATTCCTTCATCACTGTTTGACCCAACATATCTGATTCCTTCAGTCCATCATTGTTTGACCCCACATATCCTATTCCTTCAGTCCATCACTGTTTGACCCCATATATCTGATTCCTTCAGTCCATCACCGTTTTGACCCCACATATCTGATTCCTTCAGTCCATCACTGTTTGATCCTACATATCTGATTCCTTCATCACTGTTTGACCCAACATATCTGATTCCTTCAGTCCATCATTGTTTGACCCCACATATCCTATTCCTTCAGTCCATCACTGTTTGACCCCATATATCTGATTCCTTCAGTCCATCACCGTTTTGACCCCACAAATCTGATTCCTTCAGTCCATCACTGTTTGATCCTACATATCTGATTCCTTCATCACTGTTTGACCCAACATATCTGATTCCTTCAGTCCATCATTGTTTGACCCCACATATCCTATTCCTTCAGTCCATCACTGTTTGACCCCACATATCTGATTCCTTCATCACTGTTTTACCACACATATTGTAGTTTTGTATGAGAACTTTCTTACCTCTACACCTCACGGTAGAAGAGGAGTGACTAAGTAAGTATGAGAACTTTCTTAGCATTTCTTTAAGAGTTACTTTGTTCCTCCAAATAAATTGTCTCATTTATAATTTGCCGATCTGATCATACCCATGCATTATCACATTCATGTCTGTAGCTTTTTTTGCCATCTGTATACAGTAAAGTTCTATTAGTCCCACTCTTGTAAACCCAATGATTGTTGGCACACACAAATTTGAAAAAAAAATAATTTATAAATATTAGGTAAAAACTAAGAACAAAACATGGAATTATTATTTTTTGCAACAAATTTACATTTCTGTGCTTTCAGTTCATCATCATCAAAACAATTCAGTTGCATGTGAAGCACAGGTCTTCAAAACATACCCTCGTATCCTGGGTTGTCCGTTCCAGCTCTGTCCACATCGTCCCTGTCTCCTTTATGTTTGTCTCTTCTCCGTGTATGTTTTGGTCTGCCTCTACTTGTCTTGCTTTGGGGATTCCATAACATAGACTGTCTTGCAATGTTATCAACTGGTTTCCTTACTGTGTGTCCTATCCAATGCCTTGTAATAAACTCAAACGTGCACACACTCACAAAAGCCCACTCACATGCACACATCCATATTATATATATATAGATATATATATATATATATATATAGAGAGAGAGAGAAGGAGTGAGAGAGATAGAGAGAGAGAGTTAAATAACATGACTTAGAAGTAGTGGTCTACAACAAACCACAGGATATTATTTCAAACAAAACTTAAGCAGATAAAGTGCTTACCTGTGCTACATTAGAAGAAGTCTTGATGGCACTAGATAAAATACACAAGAATAAAGAAAAGACATTATTATGACTTCAAAGTTTCAAAGACATGGCTTTGTGTCAAAATGACTAACAACTTTCAGCAAAATGAGTTATGTAAAAACTGATATTAATAAGTAAGACAAGGTCAGCTTGTGAAAAAATGTCTGAAAACTGTCTGTGAAAATGAAATACGGTAGTGGATAGCTGCAGTAAAACTGAATACTAATCATCATCATCTTCAAGTATCATGCCAAGTGGTGTCGATGGTCAAATTTCTTCTATAACCATCTGTCCCTAAAGCATTCCAGGACCTGTTATGTTTTCCCATTTGTACTATCATGTCTTCACGCATCTTTTTTATTCTTCTGCTTCTCTTTCACTCAATCTTTTCCATTGTCACAAGTTTTTCCAGATCTTTCTGTTTCAGTATGTGGCCAATTAAAACTACTTTTATGATTTTTGTTAGCGATCTCTTGATTGATTGTACATGACTCACTCCTATAAAGCGTATTTATTGCCCAGGACTCACTCCTATAAAGCGTATTTATTGTCCAGGACTCACTGGAGTATATATTGGCTCTACACTACAAGACTTTCTCTCTCACTTTCATGAACAGTGATCTGTTTGTTAGTATGTTATTTATTTTCTTGAAATCTGCTCTCACTGGTGCCATTCTGTTCTTAATTTCGGATCATGCTTCTTTTTTATGATGGTCCTCTAGCATCTACATTTTTTGTGTGGGTGGTTTTAATATTTGTCGTCCTACCATCATCTAACATCTGATATGTAAAATTTGTGTGTGGGTGGTTTTAATATTTGTCGTTCTACCATCATCTAACATCTGATATGTAAAATTTGTGTGTGGGTGGTTTTAATATTTGTCGTTCTACCATCATCTAACATCTGATATGTAAAATTTGTGTGTGGGTGTTTTAATATCTGTCCTGCCATCATCTCACATCTGATATGTATTTTTTGCTTTTGCTTTGATTATTATTTCTGTTTAGTAGGTATTTAGACTTAGTTCTTTGACCTTACTTGGTCTGTTTATTGTGTCATCCAGTATTTGTAAACCATGTTTATGTCCTGTTATAAACATGGTAGCATCTGCATAATGCAGATTGATAATTTTATGTCCTCCTATTGGAATTCCTGGCAGATCTTCAACCTGTTCCTTGTGTTTTTTAATTGCTCCTTTACAAAAATTCACAACTTTTTCACGGTGTAGATTTAAGAGATCTGGTGAAAGGCTGCATTCTTGTCTTACCCCTCTTTTTATATTAATGGGTTTGCTGGCGTCAATAGCCCCAGAAACTAGTAATTTGTTCAATCAATCAATGGTATGCTTAGGCGATCACGGCCTTTCGTGTTGAATAACCATGTGCATGACCACATCCCAGGTGGCCTGCAGTTCTGTTGGGGAGGTGGCGATCTGTTTTAGCCAGGTGTTGCGAGGGCGGCCCCGATGATGTCTTCAGGATGAGCACCGCTTCTTCTCGTAATTCACCCCCACAACCTGTTGGGATTTCTCGGGAAAGACGAGCAACGTGACCGAAGAGGGAGAAACGACGGGGATCAATCGTTGAGACAATGCCTGCAAGTTAAGTACGTTGAACTATTTCACTGTTGGAAATCATGTCATGCCAGACGATTCCGAGGATGCGCCTCTGGTTGCGCAGGTGGAAGAACTCAAGACACTGCCGGTCTTGCTGAAGTAGTGTGCAGGACTCGGAGCCATACAGGAGAATGGGGACAATACAGGAGGAGTGAATACAAAGCTTGGTCTCCAGGGAGAGCCTCTGCTGGGATCAGACTCTGCGGAGCGAGTGCATGGATGAAGCCGCTAAGCCCATTTTATGGATGATGTGGCTGCTGCGTGTGTCAAAGGACGTCTGCTGCCGAGTTATACAAAGTTTTCTGTGGCTGCAACCATGTTGTCATTCACGGTGATGCTTAAGGCAGAGGAGATCCTGCTGAGGTTTTTGATTTTCGTCTTCGTCCAGAAAATGTGCAAGCCAAGGTGGGTAGCCGATTGATCCAGTGCCTTTAGTGGGCCTACTAGGGCCTGAGAATTGTAGCCCGGTATGAAAACGACATCAGCATAGACAAGATCGGTTACCCAGGAGTCACTGACAAGGATCCCTGGGGTGTGTATAGAAGACTGTGTGAGGGGCGAGGACGCAGCCCTGTCAGACACCAGGTGATGTAGAGAACTCCTCTGTGAGATCTCGCCCAAGCTGAAGTTTGGCGCTGGTGTAACTGCGAAGCTCCTCAATTAGGGTCAGCAGGGTGCCTGGGATACCCACGTATTGTAGGGCCTTCCACAGGTCGTGTCTGGCCACAGAATCGAAGGCAGTCTGTAGGTCAACGTCATTTATTGACAGCACATTTTTTTCCTCTGCTATCTTCCTAATATTTCTCTCCCCCATCCTATAATTACATTCCATATTGGATCTACCCGTGTAGATGACTGTAAATTAAAGTGAATAGTTTGGCAGGAACTTTGTTAATGACAAACACAAGAATAGCACCACTGCCCCACAGAGAGCATGTTGTAAGAGGTGAATAACTGTGTGACATGGCATAACACCGGCCAAGGTTAAGTGGTTTGTTAAGAGCAGCATAGATGGCGCCTAATAGGCTGCAGGACTACTTTGCTCTAGTGTTTGAGTCTATTAAGATGGACTCACACATCGATTAACCACCATCCGTGGCACCTACCCCAACACAGCGGAGTAACAAGCTGTTTGAGCCTAGCCTGCTAAGCAAAAAGTCCTCCTGAATACATCCAGGTCACGCCAGAACTGGGACCTGCACAGGGGCATCTGCTGCCCCTGTAGAAGTACAGGTCGACTAAGACATTTTTTGTGGGAATTTGTGGTCTTTACCTTTGATGTTCGATTCGTTAAGTGTTATCATCCTTTCTGTGTGTCAAACTCTATTGCATGCTCATAATTTCTATATTTCAAACTCTCTTGAAGGCTCATAATTTCTATATTTCAAACTCTATTGAATGCTCATAATTTCTATATTTCAAACTCTATTGAAGGCTCATCATTTCTATATTTCAAACTCTATTGAAGACATCATTTCTATATGTCAAACTCTATTAAAGGCTCATTTCTATATGTCAAACTGTTGAAGCCAGTGTATAGTCAATGAAGCACAGATACAGATCTTTCTGCAGCTTGAGAGATCTTTCTTCTATTTAACGTAGAGTGCATATTGCATTATTTGTCCCTTTTCCTTCACAAATTCATATTTTTCTTCTGTCAATGGATGTTTTTTTTATATTGTTGCATATTCAAAGCATGATGATTCTCATAAGAATTTTAGTGAAATGTTTCACAATACTGATTATTCTGAATTTAATGTTCAGAGTTTTTTTGATAGTGATATAAAAATAGATTTCAACATATCTGATGGGATTTGTCCTGTCTCATAAATTTCATTTAAAGTATTTTAAAGCAAGGATCGGTATGGTTCAGATACCTCACTGAACAGAAACAAGAATGAAATCTACATAACGACAAAAAAAGTTTTCATCAAAGAAAATGGACAATACACATATGAGCTAATACATCATGGAAAAAGAGACAAGACAATACACATATGAGCTAATACATCATGGAAAAAGAGACAAGACAATACACATATGAGCTAATACTAGTAATACATCATGGAAAAAGGGACAGGACATTACACATATGAGCTAATACATCATGGAAAATGGTACAGGGACAGGACAATACACATATGAGCTAATACATCATGGAAAAAGGGACAGGACAATACACATATGAGCTAATACATCATGGAAAATGGTACAGGGACAGGACAATACACATATGAGCTAATACTAGTAATACATCATGGAAAAAGGGACAGGACAATACACATATGAGCTAATACATCATGGAAAAAGGGACAGGACAATACACACATGAGCTAATACATCATGGAAAAAGAGACAAAGCAGAAGGAGATATGAACACATAAAAAAGATGTTTGATGCCCACAATGAGTAAGTTTACCCTTTTGTGCGCTCTGAAAAGGACATTGAGTGGCGGGTTGTATTAGCTTTCCTCACATACCAAGCGTGCTGATGAAGGTGGACCGTGGTCCTCCAGGGGGTTGTGCTATGCTTGGCTTCATCTGCGTGGCGCTCACTACTACGGGGACGACACTTTGTTATGTTGTGTCGTAATTTACAGCGAGGCTGCAATATCTGTGTCTTTCAGACTGACACACGTTTTTTCAGTATGGCACAATTTTTGGAACAAGGTTTGCCTCCCCTCTTTGATCATTATTATCTCCCCTAGGCTTCATGGATGCAACCTGTTTCCAGGGCCGCCAGTTGGAGACAGAATAGTGTATTTAACAGCTCTAGTTCACTGACTGATGCAAGCAGTTAGCTATGAGTTGCATCATTCATTGCATCTTCAGCCCCATAAAAAGATATAAAAAAGTTACTTAGTTATAAGATAAATGTGAACTAGTGAATGTAAGTGAAAAAGTCTCGTTATCAAAGTGTATGAAGTAGTCCTGACATGAGTGTAAGGGTCTGCAAAAGTGAACTGCCACATCGAGCCATGATCAAAAGTGAACTGCCACATTGAGCATGATCAAAAGTGAACTGCCACATCGAGCCATGATCAAAAGTGAACTGCCACATTGAGACATGATCAAAAGTGAACTGCCACATTGAGCATGATCAAAAGTGAACTGCCACATTGAGCATGATCAAAAGTGAACTGCCACATTGAGCCATGATCAACAGTGAACTGCCACATTGAGCCATGATCAAAAGTGAACTGCCACATTGAGCCATGATCAACAGTGAACTGCCACATTGAGCCATGATCAAAAGTGAACTGCCACATTGGGCATGATCAAAGAACACTACCCAAAACGATGGGGAAGGAATACTTACATCTAGTCAGGCAAAACATACTGGACAAGACCCTCACCTTGGCTTCCTCGTAGCACTTTCTGGAAACGGGCTGATTTCATGGCAGCCTGGCTAACAAGGTAAGGGATCAACGTGATCCCTGTAGTAGTGAGAGACACACATATTAAGCCAAGCATAGCACAGCCGCCTGGAGAAACCCGGTCCACCATCAGCACGCTCAGGATATGAGAAAAGCTACAACAACCCACCACTTAACATCGTTTTTAGGGAGCACAAAAGAGTAATCCTACTCATTTTGGGCATTCAACAAAAACAACCCAAAACACTAGTGGATACATGTCTACACAGATGAATCAGTCACAGATGATGTGTCAAGAATTGAGGAGCTGGTATCTTTGTCTCAAATTCAGAAAACCATTGTGAGCCAAGAGGTATTACCATTGGTAAATGTTGCTCTTACTATACAAAGATGATAGTGGGATTCCAGAATTTCAGTTATGAGATGAGGAACGACTCAGAAAAACCGGCCTAAAGTGTCTCAAAGAGAGAAGAATTCGTGGTGACTTAATACAGGTTTATAAGATGATCAGAGGAATCGATAAATTAGACTATAACAAGTTTTTTAAAATACAGCCACCTACAATAACACGAGGGCATAGCTACAAGCTGACTAAAGAGAGGTCCAGGTTAGATATTAGGAAATATTTTTTTAGTCAGAGAGTGGTGTCTGCTTGGAATGCATTGCCAGGGGAGGTAGTGGAGGCAGGGACAGTTAATGCATTTAAGAATAAACTGGATGCGCATAGCTTTTAGAGCAAGGTGATGTAAATGTAACTGGTTGTATACAGACTGCAGGGTCTTCTAAACCAGTATAAAGACGTTAAGTTATACAGCTGAGGCTGAAGCACCTGAACACTCTGCAAATGTGATTTATAACAACAATTCTGATTGCCTTCTTCACAGATGTAATATGTGTGCTGCAAGCTCTCAAGGGTGGGAAATTCCCACACCTGAGGACTGAACTAAGTAAGGTAGCTGCTAGAAAAGGAACAATACTTCAGTGGCTAACATCCCAATGTGGTGTACAGAGAAAGATATTCAGGATCAGAATGAGACATTGCAGACTCAAGGCCCTCCACAGAATGGGTCTTACAGACACCACCACATGTGATTGCCATCATATGTAAGTGTCATCATATGTAAGGAAAAGTATGAGAAGTGTCATCATCTGTAAGGAAAAGTATGAGAAATGTCATCATATGTGTCATCATGTGTAAGAAAAAGTATGAGAAGTGTCAACATGTGTAAGGAAAAGTATGAGGTGTCATCATATGTAAGGAAAAGTATGAGAAGTGTCATCATGTGTAAGGAAAAGTATGAGGTGTCATCATATGTAAGGAAAAGTATGAGAAGTGTCATCATCTATAAGGTAATATCTGAAAAAATGTCTTCTGCAGGGAAATGTATCAGAATGGAAGTTTCTGAGATGTGTCATCTGAAAAGATTCATATGAAAAACTGTCACAGAGTTTTATGTGATTGTGTGTGTGTACCTGCACATGTATATGCGTAAATGTAGGTGTATATTGTTATTATCTAAAATGACATGTCTGATGAGTGATATATAACAGTGTATGTCTGAAAAATGTCAGCCAAAATTATATTTATGAGAAGTGATATCTAAAAGTCTGTCTGAGAAGAGCCAGGTCTTCTGAATGAAATGTCTAAGAATTGTCATGTTCTGAAAGAAATGTTGAAGTGTCATCTGAAAGATAATGACAGAGAAGTGCAGACCAGATATCCCCGTTGTGCAAAGTTGTAGAACAGTCATTATAATAAAATTCAGGTCTGTAGATCAACTCTCAACGACATCCGCAACCTCACTGGTCCCCAATTGCCAGCTACTTCAATGGTCCTGAGCACCAGGGTACAGCTGACGTTAGTGTCACTGGTCTAGTTTCGTGCTTCTCTGATGATCGTCATCGATTCGCCCTTGAGAATAGACTTCTCTAGTATGGGCTGTCTCCAACCACATGACATTAATAACTTCCATACTTTTTCTTAAACCCTCACACTGGCCCCCATCGATTTGTCTTCCTTTGCCCCCCCCCCTCTCCTCCCCCATTCCTCTATCAGTTCTCTCCCCCCCCCCCCCCCCCCCCCCATATCAATCTCACGCCCTCCCGGCTTATATTGCCTTCTCTTTGTTCTCCCATCTGGACCACTATTTGGCCACCATTGGCTTATCCGACATATTCCCCCACTTTGTGTTTGACCGCTCAGATTCAGTTTCAATCAAACGTCTGGCACAACCGGTTGCTTAGATAGACTGCGTCTTCTATCAGAAACAGATGAGTTGACCATTTTTTCTTATATGTTTATTTGTTAGTTCAGTATTGTTGTCCCTGATGAAGGCCTATTGGTCGTAACGTAGGTTTTGTTTATTTTCTCGTCTCGGTGCAGTATCTGACCATACCCATTTTAAAATTTTGATTAAACTCAACCTTAATCAACTTTTACAAGTTTTTTTCATGTTTTTTTCCCATTATACACATCCACAGATCCGCTGCAGCCTCGCCTTATTTTAATTGAATATGAAAAAAACCTTTGAAGGGATGCACTCTAGAGTTTTATGGGATACCACAATGATTCACCAGCATAATTGAGCACAACATAGAGATGGAGTGGCACTGATGTTTCCCATAGAAGCTTAGAAAGTACCTATTGAATGGGAGGAAGGGTGGTAGATAGCAGGAAAAAAAAGGGACAGAGCAATTGTAATGTGGGACCCTAAATGCAAAGGTTGGGAATGCTAACATCGGGTTTGAAGTAATCATGGGCAAATATGGAATTGGGTCTAAGAATGAGAACGGAGAGTTACTGATGGACATGTTTTAAATCCACTGGCAATTGCAGGAAGTATGTTCCTGCATAAAAGGATACACAAAGCAATGTGGGTGTCACCAGACTACAAGACAGAAGACCAGATTGACCATATATATATATATATATATAAGTTCAGATTTTCATTACAAGACGTAAAGATATACAAAGGGCATCAGATCATCATTTCAAGACATAAAGATATACAGAGGGCCTCAGATCATCATTACAAGACATAAAGATATACAGGGGGGGCCTCAGATTATCATTACAAGACATAAAGATATACAGAGGGCCTCAGATTATAATTACAAGACATAAAGATATACAGGGGGGCCTCAGATTATCATTAAAAAACAAAGATATACAGAGGGCCTCAGATCATTATTACAAGACGTAAAGATATACAAAGGGCCTCAGATCATCATTACAAGACAAAGATATACAGAGGGCCTCAGATCATCATTACAAGACATAAAGATATACAGAGGGCCTCAGATCATCATTACAAGACATAAAGATATACAGAAGGCCTCAGATCATCATTACAAGACATAAAGATATACAGAGGGCCTCAGATCATCATCTTCTGATAGCCAAAATAAAGATGAAACTTAAGAGGTATACAACAACACATAGCCACAGAAAATAATTCAATGTGGGATTCCTCAAGAACAAAGACACAAAAGATAAATTTAAACTCACGCTATCAACTAGGTATAAATTTTAAAATAACTAGGAGAAATAGAAGAGATGAAAGGTAACTGGCAACAGATTAAACATGTTTGAATTGAGACTTGTGAGGAGGAAAAAACAGCGCCAACACAAGTCATAGATAACAACTGAAACTATAGTAAAGCTAAAAGAACGAAAATATAGAAGGCATATGTAAACGAATGCAGGACTAAGAATATCCAAGCCTTGGCTCAGGAAAAATATGCTGAAGCCAACAAAGAAGTAAAGAACAGCATCACGTGTGACACGAGCAAATATATTGATGAGTTTGTGAGAAAGATGGACATAGCTGCTGCAAAAGGAAATATGAAAGACCTGTACAACAGCACAAAGAAACTAACAGGCAAATATAAGCATGCAAATGACTCTATCAAAGATAAGACAGGACAGCCGATTAGCAACACCAATGAGCAAACAAAGAGATAGGCTGAATATTTTAACCATCTGGCTCTACAAGATTATCCTGACATTCAGTCAGCAGATTCGGAACTACACGTAAATTGCAAGAGGTAAAACCGCAAAAATTTGTAAGAAAGTCATACGTCTTCTGAAAGACGACATAGCGACAGTCCAGATGATATCTGTGCGGAAGCGATAAAAGTGGACATTGAAACATCAACAATGATGTTATACAAGCTACTCAATAAAGTTTGGGAGAGGAAAGAAATTAAGGAAGAGTGGAAAGAAGCCTATGTAATAAACTTTTGCAAATAGTTCCCTGCGCAAAATATAAGGGTGGAATTCGTACGACAATATCACCAACGAGGAACTGGTGGAAATAAACTGGACAAATACCAGTAGAGCATGAAATATGGAGGAGGCGATGGATAGGCCACACATTATGGAAACCAGTGGATAACATTACCAGACAAGCTCTTTTTTGGAATCCAGAGGGCAAGAGAAGCAGAGAAAGACCGAGCCACTCATTGAAGAGGGAGCTGGATACATGTGTCAGGCAGCAGGAGCTGGATACATGTGTCAAGGCAGCAGGAGCTGGATACATATGTCAAGGCAGCAGGAGCTGGATACATATGTCAAAGCAGCAGGAGCTGGATACATGTGTCAGGCAGCAGGAGCTGGATAAATGTGTCAGGGCAGCAGGAGCTGGATACATGTGTCAAGGCAGCAGGCATCACGTGGACAGAATTGGCTCAGATGGATCATGATAGGAAGACTTAGTGAGTATTTGTTGAAGACCTATGCTCCATGTGGAACTGCCAGGTTTTTGATTGAGAAGACATATGAAGCTATGCAGTGTAGAGTTTTGTACAGAGAAATAGCCTCACAGAGTCATTTAACATTAAATCTTGTGATGTCTTTTATAATGTTTTCTTTTCCTGCTTGCAGATGACTGGATTATAAAAAGAAGGAAACAAAATCTAATGGACCTTATTTAAACAGCCCGAAGATCTGGACTTTGCAGATGACATAGACTTCCTATCTCATTGCCAACTTTAAATACGGAAATAAAAAGCAGATAGAAGTTTCCAGCAAGTAGGTATAAAGATTCTTGCAAAAAAGACAATAACTGTAAATTTAAATACAGCCAACAACATGAACAAACTGAGAAGCACATCACTGGATGAAATGGAGAGCTTCCTATACCTTCAGAGCATCACAAACAAAACAGGTGGTTCAGGCAACGATGTAGAAAACAGGATCAACAAAGACAAGAGTGGCTTTCGTCATGTTGAAAGCCATATTGAACTCTAAAACAATCAAAATGCATACCAAGCTAAGGATCTTCAACTCCGATGTGAAGTTATTTCTTTGATATGAAGCATATACGAGGTGGATAACCAAACTCAATATTAATAGATTACATTTTTATTACCCTGCTCTAAAAGATATGCACATCCAATCTATTCTTAAATGCATTAACTGTCTCTGTCTCCACTACCTCCTGGGGCAATGCATTTCAAGCGTTCACCAATCTCTGACTACAAAAATATTTCCTAATATTCAATTTGGACCTTTCTTTAGCTAATTTGTATCTGTGCCCTCTTGTTCTCATTGGTGGTTGTATTTTGAAAAACTTGTTATAGTCTAATTTAACCTTTCCTGTGATTATCTTATAAACCTGTATTAAGTCACCTCGAATTCTTCACTGTAGGCCAGTTTTTCTAAGTCTTTCCTCGTAACTGTAATTCTGGAATCCCACTATCAGTTTTGTCGCTCTTCTTTGTATCCTTTCCAGCATGTTTATATCTCCTCTACAATAAGGACTCCACACCTGTACATAGTACTCCAATCTAGGTCTAACTAATGCTTTATTCAGTTTGACTATCACCTCCTTACTTCTATCTTCAATATTTCTTTTTATCATACCTAACATTGCATTTGCCTTATTCACTGCTACCTGAACTTGCTCACTCACTTTACCTATATGCTCTATTATAACACCTAGGTCCCTTTCCTTATCTTTCATTTTAATATTGTTCTCGCCCATTCTGTAATGATGTTCCATATTGCATCTACCCATGTGGATGACTACATTTATCTATATTAACTCCATTTGCAGGACATAAGATGACATTCCTCAGATATCTCATTTCAGAAGATGTCATTTTTTAGATATTTCAAAAGATGACATTTCTCAGACCTGTAATTTTCAATTTAAAAAAAACAAAAAAACTGTCATACAACATTTTTCCCATTGCTGGGATAGCCGAGGGGTTTTGAAGGCTGAGGACTACAGACCGCTTTGCCACTGCTGTCGTGTGCTGGCTATGTTTGTTTATTTCACCCCCAACAGAAAAACAACATATGCCATATCAGGGATTCGAACCGCTGCCCTCCTTGTCGGCAGGCAGGCCTCGAAACCATTCGGCCATGCGCTCCTCCAATAATTTTCAATAACACTTCTAATGCATTTCGTTTCAGATGACACTCCTCATATACATTGTTGTAGATTACTTTTCTCAGACATTTTATTTCAGAAGCTGACACTTCTCATACAATTTCTTTTGGAAAATGTCATTCTTACGAACGTGTCATTTGAAATTAAATGTCTGAGAATTGACACATTTGTGTGTGTGTGTGTGCGTGTGTCTTTCTCTTTTTTGTTTGTTTTTTTACCTCATGGAATAATCCAAGCTACTAGCGTTATGCCCAGCTGATAAAATAATAGCTCCAATAAATGTCAGAATAAATGCAACTGCATCAATCACCACATACACAAACTCCAGAATGTTGGAGAATAGAAACATGCTGTGGAATGAGCAACAAGAAATTATCATTACATTTTGACATTGCTTGTTTTTCTTGCATAGAATACATGCGCATGATTGTGTTTTTTAAAATTGTATATAGTTTTTAATTTCAGATGCAACAATTTAAATGAGACTTAAAACATAAACTTTATTATTTTTTTAAAATGAGTTTTGTAAAGATTTCCTTTCTTAGATCTGAATTAAGTTTGGTAAAGATAGATTAAATAATTAAATTCTGAGATCTCAAACAAGTTTGGTAAATGTTGATTCAACAATCTCTTTCTTATGTCTGAAATAAGTTTGGTAAATGTTGATTCAACAAGCTACAATTGCCATCAAATGGCTATAATTTACACAAAAGTGTAAAACTAAGTCCAATTTTATTTATTTCAAGTTACAATTCTCGCAAAATGGTTACAGCTTTTTCAAAACATCCTCAAATAAATCTGACTTGTAAAACTACCAGAAATAAGAATGTGAAATACAGGTATCAGTCATATAGATAAGATATTTGAGATTTAACATTAAAATTATCAGAGAGCACATTCGCTGCGGCGGTCAGCTACCATAGCTTACTGCTAGCGTCAGGGTCTACGAACCACAGCTGCCAAGACCCTTCTACACCTCCACGTGGTGATCCTGGATGACAGGCTGCAACAGAGCAAACTGGCTCAATAGAAGGGATTGAAGAGGGAAGGGATCGAAGAGGGAAAGGCATCGAAGCTGAAGTCGGATATGTCAGACAAAATGGTGCAAATATCACAGTCAAAGCTGTAAACTATGACACAGCGCATTCTGTTCTCTGAACTACATTCTGTTACTTAAGCTTATTTCAGGACTTGGTAGCGGAAGATTGAGAACGAACAAAGTCAAGTCAAATTATCAGAAGTGACGTTAAATTGATCTTTAATTTATAAAAAATCATTTAAAAATAAAAACCAGTTAGTATCTTCATAGCCCTTGCTTGATCTCAAATCTGTATAACCCTGGTTGACAGAGATCTTCATAGCCCTTGCTTGATCTCAAATCTGAATAACACTGGTTGACACAGATCTTCATAGCCCTTGCTTGATCTCAAATCTGTATAACCCTGGTTGACAGAGATCTTCATAGCCCTTTCTTGATCTCAAATCTGTATAAGGGGACGGCGTGGCCTAGTGGTTAAGTGGCACGGCTCACGACCCGAAGGTGCTGGGTTCGATCCCCATCACAGCACCAGCCGTTACCCCGGGGAAGCAAACCCTTACAAAATGCAGGAGGAAGCAGACCCTTACATAAAATGCGTGCTGAAGTCGGATGCACTGGGCCGACAGGCGCAAAATAAAAACCACAGTGCAACGCACACCGCCTTGGGGAATAGAGAAATAAGGCGAACGCAAAAAAAAAAAAAAAAAAAAAAAAAAAAAAAAAAAATCTGTATAACACTGGTTGACACAGATCTTCATAGCCCCTGGTTGACCCAAGACTCTCAGCCTTTAGTTGATATTAGATCTTTATTCTTCTTGGAAGATACCAGATCTTTATAGCCCTTGATTAACCCCAGATATCCATAGCTGGGGAGGAAAGAGCAGCTCTCTAATCACAGTAACAAATAAGAAGGGCGGTGCTGGGGGATGGCACAACATCAATCAGCATGGTATAGGACACCACTGCTAGAGCACAGGCCCGGCCTACTGCAGACAGACTGACTGCTGTTATAGTCACATGCTGCTATTGGAGAACACAAATAATTCTGATGAGTTATCTTTACAGGGCTCAAGATGCACGGCTCAATGAGCTGACTGGAGCCAGCGACTCATTAATAGCTGCTTGTTCCAGGGTCAGCCAAACCGGAGTTGAATAAGACCTTGTTCTGTTCCAAGTGGCAGGCTTGGAAACAGGCTGCAACCTGCCTAAGTGAATAGGAATCAAAGAGGAAAGCCAAACCCAGTTCTAAAATAAATGCCAAATGAAACTTGATGTGTCTGGTTAAAAGGTGCAGATTTCACTGCCATGCTGTTAAATAACACAACACCATTTTCTGGATGAACACTGAAGAAGGAAGAAGAGGAAAGAAAAGGAGGAGGCAAGGAGGAGGAAAAAGAAGATGTTCTTCCATTGCAATGCAATGCACATGTTTCCTAGAAATATAACAAATAGGCAGTGTGCTGAAGAGGTATAGATTAAGTAGAGACAAACAGGGTTTATTATAATAATCTTTTGAGCAAATTAGGAGAGTTAAAACAAAACGGAACAGTACTTACTCAGTGGTAAACTTGCAAAGCACAAGGAGCACTAAAATGACAATTCTGATCAGTGCATAGATCAGTTGATAGATGATTGCTATTGCCATAGGATAGTTGCAGTTGGAAACTGGTCCTGGATTATATGGTTTACTAAACAGAGGGCAAAAACCATTCACTTTGTCCTGGGAATGAAACAAATTATTTGCAATGTTATTTTATGTTTAATACATCGGTAATGATGTACCTATGATATGTGCACTGTAGTACTTTAATAACACCGGCCATGGTTAGGCGGTTTCATAAGTGCAGCATAGATGGCGCCTAACAGGCTGCAGGACTACTTTGCTCTAGTGTTTGAGTTTATTAAAATGGAGTCCCACATCGATTAAGCATCCTCTGCTGCACTTGTCCCAACGCAGCAGAGCAATAAGCTGCCCGACCCTAGCCCACTAAGCAGGAAATCCTCCTCCCAGCTACATTCGGCTGACAACAGAGCTGGGATCTACCCCTGTAGAAGTACAGGTCAACTAAGATGGGGCTTGTACCCCTGTAGAAGTACAGGTCAACTAAGATGGGGCTTGTACCCCTGTAGAAGTACAGGTCAACTAAGATGGGGCTTGTACCCCTGTAGAAGTACAGGTCAACTAAGATGGGGCTTGTACCCCTGTAGAAGTACAGGTCAACTAAGATGGGGCTTGAGCCCCTGTAGAAGTACAGGTCAACTAAGATGGGGCTTGAGCCCCTGTAGAAGTACAGATCAACTAAGATGGGGCTTGAGCCCCTGTAGAAGTACAGATCAACTAAGATGGGGATTGAGCCCCTGTAGAAGTACAGATCAACTAAGATGCGGCTTGAGCCCCTGTAGAAGTACAGATCAACTAAGATGGGGCTTGAGCCCCTGTAAAAGTACAGATCAACTAAGATGGGGCTTGAGCCCCAGTAGAAGTACAGATCAACTAAGATGGGGCTTGAGCCCCTGTAGAAGTACAGATCAACTAAGATGGGACCTGCACATGGGGCTTGAGCCCCTGTAGAAGTACAGGTCAACTAAGATGGGACCTGCACATGGGGCTTGAGCCCCTGTAGAAGTACAGATCAACTAAGATGGGACCTGCACATGGGGCTTGAGCCCCTGTAGAAGTACAGGTCAACTAAGATGGGATTTGCACATGGGGCTTGAGCCCCTGTAGAAGTACAGGTCAACTAAGATGGGACTTGCACATGGGGCTTGAGCCCCTGTAGAAGTACAGGTCAACTAAGATGGGACCTGCACATGGGGCTTGAGCCCCTGTAGAAGTACAGATCAACTAAGATGGGACCTGCACATGGGGCTTGAGCCCCTGTAGAAGTACAGATCAACTAAGATGGGACCTGCACATGGGGCTTGAGCCCCTGTAGAAGTACAGGTCAACTAAGATGGGGCTTGAGCCCCTGTAGAAGTACAGGTCAACTAAGATGGGACCTGCACATGGGGCTTGAGCCCCTGTAGAAGTACAGGTCAACTAAGATGGAGCTTGAGCCCCTGTAGAAGTACAGGTCAACTAAGATGGGACCTGCACATGGGGCTTGAGCCCCTGTAGAAGTACAGGTCAACTAAGATGGGGCTTGAGCCCCTGTAGAAGTTCAGATCAACTAAGATGGGGCTTGAGCCCCTGTAGAAGTACAGGTCAACTAAGATGGGGCTTGAGCCCATGTAGAAGTACAGGTCAACTAAGATGGGACCTGCACATGGGGCTTGAGCCCCTGTAGAAGTACAGGTCAACTAAGATGGGGCTTGAGCCCCTGTAGAAGTACAGGTCAACTAAGATGGGGCTTGAGCCCATGTAGAAGTACAAGTCAACTAAGATGGGACCTGCACATGGGGCTTGAGCCCCTGTAGAAGTACAGGTCAACTAAGATGGGACCTGCACATGGGGCTTGAGCCCCTGTAGAAGTACAAGTCAACAAAGATGGAGCCTGCACATGGGGCTTGAGCCCCTGTAGAAGTACAGGTCAACTAAGATGGGACCTGCACATGGGGCTTGAGCCCCTGTAGAAGTACAGATCAACTAAGATGGGACCTGCACATGGGGCTTGAGCCCCTGTAGAAGTACAGATCAACTAAGATGGGACCTGCACATGGGGCTTGAGCCCCTGTAGAAGTACAGATCAACTAAGATGGGACCTGCACATGGGGCTTGAGCCCCTGTAGAAGTACAGGTCAACTAAGATGGGACCTGCACATGGGGCTTGAGCCCCTGTAGAAGTACAGGTCAACTAAGATGGGACCTGCACATGGGGCTTGAGCCCCTGTAGAAGTACAGGTCAACTAAGATGGGACTTGCACATGGGGCTTGAGCCCCTGTAGAAGTACAGATCAACTAAGATGGGACCTGCACATGGGGCTTGAGCCCCTGTAGAAGTACAGATCAACTAAGATGGGACTTGCACATGGGGCTTGAGCCCCTGTAGAAGTACAGGTCAACTAAGATGGGACCTGCACATGGGGCTTGAGCCCCTGTAGAAGTACAGGTCAACTAAGATGGGACCTGCACATGGGGCTTGTGCCCCTGTAGAAGTACAGATCAACTAAGATGGGACCTGCACATGGGGCTTGAGCCCCTGTAGAAGTACAGGTCAACTAAGATGGGACCTGTACATGGGGTGTGTGCCCCTGTAGAAGTACAGGTCAACTAAGATGGGATTTGCACATGGGGCTTGAGCCCCTGTAGAAGTACAGGTCAACTAAGATGGGGCTTGAGCCCCTGTAGAAGTACAGGTCAACTAAGATGGGGCTTGAGCCCCTGTAGAAGTACAGGTCAACTAAGATGGGACCTGCACATGGGGCTTGAGCCCCTGTAGAAGTACAGGTCAACTAAGATGGGGCTTGAGCCCCTGTAGAAGTACAGATCAACTAAGATGGGACCTGCACATGGGGCTTGAGCCCCTGTAGAAGTACAGGTCAACTAAGATGGGACCTGCACATGGGGCTTGAGCCCCTGTAGAAGTACAGGTCAACTAAGATGGGGCTTGAGCCCCTGTAGAAGTACAGATCAACTAAGATGGGACCTGCACATGGGGCTTGAGCCCCTGTAGAAGTACAGGTCAACTAAGATGGGACCTGCACATGGGGCTTGAGCCCCTGTAGAAGTACAGGTCAACTAAGATGGGACCTGCGCATGGGGCTTGAGCCCCTGTAGAAGTACAGGTCAACTAAGATGGGACCTGCGCATGGGGCTTGAGCCCCTGTAGAAGTACAGGTCAACTAAGATGGGACCTGCACATGGGGCTTGAGCCCCTGTAGAAGTACAGGTCAACTAAGATGGGACCTGCACATGGGGCTTGGGCCCCTGTAGAAGTACAGGTCAACTAAGATGGGACCTGCACATGGGGCTTGAGCCCCTGTAGAAGTACAGGTCAACTAAGATGGGGCTTGAGCCCCTGTAGAAGTACAGGTCAATTAAGATGGGGCTTGAGCCCCTGTAGAAGTACAGGTCAACTAAGATGGGGCTTGAGCCCCTGTAGAAGTACAGGTCAACTAAGATGGGACCTGCACATGGGGCTTGAGCCCCTGTAGAAGTACAGGTCAACTAAGATGGGACCTGCACATGGGGCTTGAGCCCCTGTAGAAGTACAGGTCAACTAAGATGGGACCTGCACATGGGGCTTGAGCCCCTGTAGAAGTACAGGTCAACTAAGATGGGACCTGCACATGGGGCTTGAGCCCCTGTAGAAGTACAGATCAACTAAGATGGGACCTGCACATGGGGCTTGAGCCCCTGTAGAAGTACAGATCAACTAAGATGGGACCTGCACATGGGGCTTGAGCCCCTGTAGAAGTACAGATCAACTAAGATGGGACCTGCACATGGGGCTTGAGCCCGTGTAGAAGTACAGGTCAACTAAGATGGGACCTGCACATGGGGCTTGAGCCCCTGTAGAAGTACAGGTCAACTAAGATGGGACCTGCACATGGGGCTTGAGCCCCTGTAGAAGTACAGGTCAACTAAGATGGGACTTGCACATGGGGCTTGAGCCTCTGTAGAAGTACAGATCAACTAAGATGGGACCTGCACATGGGGCTTGAGCCCCTGTAGAAGTACAGATCAACTAAGATGGGACTTGCACATGGGGCTTGAGCCCCTGTAGAAGTACAGGTCAACTAAGATGGGACCTGCACATGGGGCTTGAGCCCCTGTAGAAGTACAGGTCAACTAAGATGGGACCTGCACATGGGGCTTGTGCCCCTGTAGAAGTACAGATCAACTAAGATGGGACCTGCACATGGGGCTTGAGCCCCTGTAGAAGTACAGGTCAACTAAGATGGGACCTGTACATGGGGCGTGTGCCCCTGTAGAAGTACAGGTCAACTAAGATGGCATTTGCACATGGAGCTTGAGCCCCTGTAGAAGTACAGATCAACTAAGATGGGACCTGCACATGTGGCTTGAGCCCCTGTAGAAGTACAGATCAACTAAGATGGGATTTGCACATGAGGCTTGAGCCCCTGTAGAAGTACAGATCAACTAAGATGGGACCTGCACATGGGGCTTGAGCCCCTGTAGAAGTACAGATCAACTAAGATGGGATTTGCACATGGGGCTTGAGCCCCTGTAGAAGTACAGATCAACTAAGATGGGACCTGCACTTGGGGCTTGAGCCCCTGTAGAAGTACAGATCAACTAAGATGGGATTTGCACATGGGGCTTGAGCCCCTGTAGAAGTACAGGTCAACTAAGATGGGACTTGCACATGGGGCTTGAGCCCCTGTAGAAGTACAGATCAACTAAGATGGGATTTGCACATGGGGCTTGAGCCCCTGTAGAAGTACAGGTCAACTAAGATGGGATTTGCACATGGGGCTTGAGCCCCTGTAGAAGTACAGATCAACTAAGATGGGACCTGCATATGGGGCTTGAGCCCCTGTAGAAGTACAGATCAACTAAGATGGGATTTGCACATGGGGCTTGAGCCCCTGTAGAAGTACAGGTCAACTAAGATGGGACTTGCACATGGGGCTTGAGCCCCTGTAGAAGTACAGGTCAACTAAGATGGGACCTGCACATGGGGCTTGAGCCCCTGTAGAAGTACAGATCAACTAAGATGGGACCTGCACATGGGGCTTGAGCCCCTGTAGAAGTACAGGTCAACTAAGATGGGACCTGTACATGGGGCTTGTGCCACTGTAGAAGTACAAGTCAACTAAGATGGGACCTGCACATGGGCTTGTGCCCCTGTAGAAGTACAGGTCAACTAAGATGGGACCTGCACATGGGGCTTGTGGTCCTGTAAAAGTACAGGTCAACTAAGATGGGACCTGCACATGGGGCTTGTGGTCCTGTAGAAGTACAGGTCAACTAAGATGGGACCTGCACATGGGACTTGTGGTCCTGTAGAAGTACAGGTCAACTAAGATGGGACCTGCACATGGGGCTTGTGCCCCTGTAGAAGTACATGTCAACTAAGACTAAGAATGTTAATGCACTAAGAAACATACAAGATGCACAGCCGAAAATACTTATGGTGACATACTCAAATCACATGTGTAAGAACGGACTATCTTAACTAGAATTAATTTGAGGGCTGTAAATGTGTTTATCAGTTGGGTGGGGTGCCACTATGGTACAAATGGTTGACATTTCACTAAGGAATGCCATACAAATGAGAAAAGTAATAATAATCACAATTGTTATGATTAAAATACCAAACGTATCTATATTTTACATAAAACCAGACACTGATGTAATTTTTAAAAGCAATTATGAAATTAATGAGGATAATTTTTAAAATTATAAAATCAACAAATTTAATGAGTCTTTCACATTTCCTGTATTGTATTTCTCTTAATGCGTACGTACTTAATATCTTTTCACATATGTTCCTTGGAAATGACAATTATTTGCATACACACCAAACACTGCAGCTACCTGATGGTAATAATAAAACGTTCCTGAAACATCATATTTTCATCTTCAATCTTTTGTTTCTTAGAAAGATGATATATTTTAATATCCGAGTTTGGGATCAAGATGCTGAGCAGCGCATGAGCTGCAGTGGTCAGCGACCCATAGCTGACTGCTAGCGTCATGGCCAGCCAACCAGAGCTGGCAAGACCCTTCTACACCTCCACGCAGTGATCCTGGATAACAGGCTGCAGCAGGGCAGACTGGCTAAGGAGAAGGGATCGAAGAGGGAATGCTAACCCGGTACTCAAAAAATGCTTGCTGAAGTCGGATGTGTTAGACCAAAAGGTGCAAATATCGCAGTCAAGCTGTAAACTACGACACAACGCATTCCGTTCTCTGGACTACATTCTGCTACTTAAGCCCTGTTAGGGTTTGGTAACGGGAGATTGAGAACGAACGAAGCCAAGCCAATATCCGATTTTAAAACTTCACAAAAATAAACAACAAAATGGTTCAAAGCATGAACAGGATTCTAAATTTTTACTAATAAATGACTGCACAATGAGTAATGCGAAAGGACAATCACAATTAGTGTCTCCGCAGGTGAGGTTCCTTTCTGACAGGCACATTTAATTTGTCTCCGTTTGCCTGATTGGTCCGCCGGGGTCTTTATGTATGACAAGGCCATGGATAGAACCACTGCCGTGTCATAAAAGGTGACTAACTGTGTGATTTGGCATAACACCGGCCAAAGGTTAGGTGGCTTATGAGATGAGACGGCGCCTAACGAGCTGCAGGTCTACTTTGCTCTAGTGTTTGAGTCTATTAAGATGGACTCGTACATCGGTAAACCACACTCCGTGGCACTTGTCCCAATGCAGCAAAGTAATGTAAAAAAAAAACCTGTAGAGCAGAAGATCAACAAGCCGCTGTCCGAGTATCTGGGCAAACATCAGATTGGTTTGCAGTACAAAAGGGAGTACGACAGGGATGTATCCTCTCGCCTTATCTGTACAATATATATGCAGAATGTATAATGAGAAATGTTCGAGAAGACGAGAACATTGAAAGTTTCATCCGTAAATGGACATAGCAAAGATAATGACCACCAACAAAACACAATGTCAGCATAAATTGACAGTGGGTGGTGAGGAAATAGATCAGGTCACACATTTTGAATATCTGGGCTCCAGAATTGACAAAAACCGCAACTTCTCGAAAGAAATCAGAAGAAGACTAGCCATGGCAATGAATAGACTGAACAGCCTGAAGAAATTATGGCAGAACACCAACAAAATGATAAAAGTAAAAGTCTTGAGAGCCTGTGTTTTTCCTGTGGCAGCTTATGACTTCGAATCATAAACGATTACCAAAACTTCCAGACAAAGAATCGAATCCTTCGAGTCAAAATGTTACAGAAAGATCCTCAGAATACCCTGGACAGAGAAAAGAACAAATGTTGACATTCGGCAAGAGTTGAACATAGAGGAGAACTGGTTTATCAATTCCATTATGACCAGAAAATGCAAATACTTTGGTCACATCAAGAGACACAATGGTCTCAAGAGAATGGTGATGGAAGGTATGGTGCCAGGCAAAAGAGGAAGGGGTAGACCAAGAAGATGATGGCCCCAAGATATCCAAGAATGCCAGAGTATGACTGGAGTTTTGGCTAGGGAATGAGTTTCTTTCAGAAAGACTGTGATGGGAGCGACGTTCTACAAAGGACATGCTACATGATGAGAGCAGAAGTATTGGAGCTAGAGACATTCTCGGACAGCCAAAATTGGCTGAGAAAGTATTTGGATATTTCAACTCAGTATCACAACTCAGACAAGGTCAGGTCAATCTAGGGCCACAACAGGATGTGTGGCCCTTGCCAGAACTGGGTTTGGATTGACAACAGGAGAGAGAGGCAGTTAGTGTTTACTTTGAGTTGGAGATAATTCTCAGGGAGGGGTTGGGATATGAGATAGTCTTTGTGACCTGGTATTAACTGGTCATGGCAGATTGACAGGGAAAAGTCATCTCGGGATGATAGGTTTAGTAGGAGGAACTTGTCAGTGACAAGAGTTGCATGCACAGCAGTGATTCATTGACTGTTGACTTGTCAACTGGGAAGGGACATAGATACTACGTGATCACCATCATCTTTGTTCAGGAGGAGTTAAAGAGGCTATAAAAGTTGGGAACTGGGGACAGAGAAATAGAGCTTGACAGGGAGGTTATCTCATTACACATCAGGGGCAATTGCACTACTGCCCATTGGTGCGAATGGTGGACTTTCAGTAAAGCAAGAAGGAAATCTGTTTACTTCGAGTGACAGATAGAAAGTTCAGAAAAGCGTATCTGTAGTTTCCACAGATATCTGTTCTGATGATCTGCAGAGAGGGACAAAGAAACGGCTCATATCTGAATGTGCGAAAAAGGTGTAAGTGGGACACCTATATGAGCAGTCTGGCAGAATTGGGTCGCTGTCTGGCAGAATTGGGTCGCTGTCTGGCAGAATTGGGTCGCTGTCTGGCAGAATTGGGTCGCTGTCTGCTCATGTCAGGTTACATCAGAAAACGTTATCTGAATTAGAATGGTCAGAACGGCCATAGCCCCCCTGATCGAAAGTTCTCTGTAACCTAAATCCTCAAAAAGAAAACCCACAAGCTTAGCAAGAAGATAGTATTGCACAGCGCAGAACCAAGACCACTAGAGATCAACTTCATCGTCAACTGCCAGAGGGAACACGTGACTACAAAGTAGATAGTTAATCAGGGTAGGTTAAGATTTGTATAGATTGTTATAGATATTAAGTTAGGGATTAAATTCAAGCTCATGCTATAATTCCCTGAGATAGAAAGACTTAGTTATATATAGTTAGTTTAGTTTTAACCATAGACTTGTAATAAATTAATTATCTTGTTTTATTATTCAGATAAGTTTGAGTGTTTTCCTATGTTCATGTTCTTATGTCATTATTGTGTGTAAAGTAAGATAGTAGAGAACAGCGATACAACGTACAGATAAATGAAAGGTATCCTAGCTCTATGACATGATGATAGATTGGTTCTTGTGACCAGTACATTTCTGCTTCGTTCATTCTCAATCTACCGCTACCAAGCTCTGAAAAAAGCTTTGCAAGTAGCAGGATGTAGTCCAGAGAATGGAATGTATTGTGTCGTAGTTTACAGCTTGACTGTGATATTTACACCTTTCGGTCCGACACATTAGGCATTTTTGAGTACCGGGTTGCTTTCCCTCTTCGATCCCTTCTAGTTAGCCAGTCTGCTCTGTTGCAGGCTGTTATCCAGGATCACCGCGTGGAGGTGTAGAAGGGTCTTGGCAGCTTTGGTTTGCTGGCCCTGATGCTAACAGTCAGCTATGAGTCGATGACCACTGCAGCTCATGCGCTGCTCAGCATCTTGATCTCAATTGGCTTCATTTAAAAAAAAAAAAAAAATTTTAAATTTTATTTCTTGGCTACATAACAGTAGTCTGTTCTTTTTGGCTACATAACAGGAATACTATATTCTTGCTGACTGCATAACAGGAATAGTCTGTTCTTTTTGGCTAGATAATAGGAATAATATATTTGTATTGGCTGGATGAGTGGTTGAATGTTGGTCTTCTGATCACAGGGACATGTATTCAAAACCGGCAAGGTATAGTTTTTTCCCTATCTGTGGTGAAATAAAAACCCAGCGTGTTCAGTATGTGGCGACTGCTGGGGCAAATAACCTCCATTTATCAGTCCTAGTAGACCTCTGCAATGAGAATGCACATCGAAAAGATAGTTTAGAAAATGAAAAATTAGAAAAATCTATTTCTTTTTAGTTACAAACAAAACAAGAATAATCTATTCCTTTTTTTTGGTTACAAACATGTGACAGATTTAGTCTTGGCAGACAAATCTTGTCTCCCCACGGACTTCCCACCGGGACCTGACCACTCAGTCGGCGAGTACCGCGACGGATGGTGGAGTAATAGCGACGCCATGTTGCGAGTGGCGCCGACTAAGAAAATAGTCTCGTGTTATAAAAAGCCTGGCGGGCCAAGAGCAAGGGCCTTTTTGTTCTTACAATACGCGATTGGGGAACACGAAGCATTAGACGAGATCAGACGACATATGAGAGAGGGACGGACAGTCTGCGATTTGAAGGAAGAGACATTTGCAGAAAGAGGGAGCGTATGATTTACAGATACAGATAGACTGTACGATTTGAGAAGATAGAATAGGAAACATTTGCAGAGAAGACTGCGACTTTAAGAAGGAGACATTTGCAGAGAGAGAGAGAGAGAGAGCGTATGATTTGCAGGTAGACTGTACGATTTGTGAAGATTGCCATTTGAAGAAGGAGACAGTTAAGCGCTGCACCCTAAGAGGTCATCAGCACGAGTTGCACGGCTTTCCGGGTCCGACTCAATTACACGAAGTTTTCGAGCACCCAACACCTTGAGCGAGTTTTGTCGAGTTCCAGTTCAAGGTATTCAAAGTCTACACCTGTGAGTACCATTTCATTTAGGCTGGGTATGTCCAGCGCCAGCTACGTGGATGATCCTCCGAGCAGTTGGCCATAATTGCCCGCTGGGGGAGTGAACGCTGCCATCTCCAACGTGTGTTGAACCGCGACACGTTATCACGTGGCCAGCCGACCCCTGGTCAACACACGTCAATTCAAGCCTGCGGCTGCTGACTTAGCTTTTTCCTGACATCCACGACGTAATTCGACAAACGGCGCGAAGGAACAAGACCAAGGGCGATCTACCTGGGTTGAGGTCGCAATACGAAATACTCACCGGCGCTGTTCCGGCCATTTTTCGAACTCGCGTTACGGTACGACAGGCCAAGCACGGGAAAGGTGACTGTTGGCAATAGTTTAAGTGTAGGGGTAGAGATTGTTAGGCTAGGTAATCCCTGGATAGGAGTGAGTGAATTGTGAATAGAAGAGTGCCGGTGTAGTAAGGAATTTGTTTATCTAAGTTTATTGTGTTAGATTCTTTAGATTAAGGTGTGTAGATGAAGAGCGACCTTAGTTAAGTTAGATAGAGCAAGACCCTGTTCTCTCTGCTACAAACATAACAAGAATAATCTATTCCTTTTTAGTTACAAACAACAAGAATAATCTATTCCTTTTTTGGTTACAAACATAACAAGAATAATCTATTTGTAACTAAAAAGAAACATAACAGGAATAATCTATTCCTTTTTAGTTACAAACATAACAGGAATAATCACATCGTTAAGTATGTGTGTCTGAGCGGTGGATGGTATAAGGACCTCTATATATAGATGGTAGCTATATGTGAATGTTGAATAAGCAGCCATGAACTCACCCGAACAGAGTCGGAGGATTAAAGAAAAAAACTTCCAAGTGTGGTATAGATGAGAACTAAAGAGGGTTGTGCATTGGTCTAGCAATCTCACCACACAAAGGAAGCAGTAGAAAAGCCCACGATGCAAAGTGCAATTAACAACTAAGATACAGGCTTCCCGCATTGGCTGTCCTATGCTTTAATATGCAGTGAAAAATTTAGAAAACAAGAAACCATGAACTATACCAGTAAACAAAACAAGTACGGTAGCCATGAACTATACCAGTTTGTCAAAAAAAAGAAGCCATGAACTATACCAAGTAAACAAAACAAGTAGCCATGAACTATACCAAGTAAACAGAACAAGTAGCCATGAACTATACCAAGTAAACAGAACAAGTAGCCATGAACTATACCAAGTAAACAGAACAAGTAGCCATGAACTATACTACGAGGCGTGTTCAAATGAAACCGGACCTGCAACAAGTAAATATACGTACGATGCGCATGATAACGTCACTTCTGATATCAATAGCACATACCAACCATCAAGTTTTCAAAATTTCATAATCCTCCAACTCATAGTATTTTTAGGGAGCCGCGTATAGCAGTGGTTAGCGCGCTGGCTTCACATCTGAGTGGTCCTGGGTTCATTCCCCAGTTGAGGTGGACATGTTTTTTTCAGACCGCAATGGCTCTCGGGTCGACCCAGCCTTAAATGGGTACCGGTTCAGTCAGGGAAGTAAAAGTGGCGAGGGAGGGAAGATGTCTACCACCCTCATATAGCCAAGCCTTTGAAATGTGAGATCGCTAACACCTCACAAACCTACGGCAGTAATGCTATGGGTCTCGGAAGATCTTTCGTTAACTCACGTCCTTCTTTAAACAACGTTGTTCAGTTCTTCACTGTTGTCTTCGACACATAAACATCCTGCAAACTTGCATCTTCCCTGTGGCAATGTACGGATGTGAAACGTGGACCACCCCACAAACACTTAATAAAAGGATTTAAATCTTGGGAACTAAAATGCTACAGAAGTGTGCTCAAAATATCATGTATAGCGAAAAGGGAAAATGCAGATATCCGACAGAACTGGATATCTTGGAAAATTGGTTAGTAAACAAAATCTTGTCCAGAAAGCTGAAATATTTTGGTCACATTAAACGTCATTTTGGCCTAGAGAGAACTATTCTGGAGAGTATGGTGCCTGGAAAGTGGGGTAAATGCAGACCGAGGAGAAGATGGGTACATCATGGAGGTCCTGAAGATGACAACGACAGAGGTGGAAGTTCTGGCTAGAGATCGAGTCTTTAAAATCGGCTGTGAGAGCGACGTTCTGCATAAAGAACATGCTACATGATGATAACACTGTTTTGAAATGACGTGTATAGTCTTTCACTTTTCTTTTAACAGAAATGTCTAGAGTTGGCACACAGTTTTCAAATTCCATTCCATATTTCACCATTTGAAACAGTCAAACTATATTGATAGTTAACACTTTAACACTTCACAAGATCTCTTTCATTATAGTGAACAATTACATAAGTTTAATAACCACAAAACTACCCCTCATATGAAGCAAATGAAAATTAGATTTACTTATGACAGAACGCCAAGCGTTAGTATGTATCTATTTGCACATAGGGGACTAAGAGCGGGAATCTTAGTCGGCCTGTACTTCTACTTGAATATGTGCGAGTCCCAGCTCTGGCATGAGCTGGATGTAGCCGGGAGAAGGATTTCCTGATTAGCGGACTAGGCTCGAGCGGGGATATCGTTGTGATATCGTAATGTAACGCAAATTGAGATTCAGACAGTGAAGAATATTAATGCTGTTTATTCAATATTTGTATTTTATGCTTTCATGTTCCGTCGAAATTAAAACTAAATAGCTTAACTAAAATGTCTAGGGACTAGCGTAATCATACTTGTCCATTGACGGCCGATCAATGGGGACTAGCGTAATCATACTTGTCCATTGACGGCCGATCAATGGGGACTAGCGTAATCATACTTGTCCATTGACGGCCGATCAATGGGGACTAGCCTAGTCATACTTGTCTATTGACGGCCGATCAATGGGGACTAGCCTAGTCATATGTGTACATTGACGGCCGATCAATGGGGACTAGCCTAGTCATAATTGTCCCTTGACGGCCGATCAATGTGGGCTAGCCTAGTCATACTTGTCTATTGACGGCCGATCAATGGGGACTAGCCTAGTCATACCTGTCCATTGACGGCCGATCAATGAGGACTAGCCTAGTCATACTTGTCCATTGACGGCAGATCAATGGTACCAATAATATATAGGCATAGGAAACATTGTAACAAATGTTTGATCGGGTTGTTCTTAGATAAAGCATTTAATGTAGCTAACATCATTGAATGTTTCTATGGGAACATGTGGTGAGATTTATTCCAAGTAGCGAAGACTGGGACGATGACAGTTTCAACTATGGAATAAGAAAAGGTGTACACAAACACAGTTACCATAAATAATAAATAATTCCTTTTACACTAACAAGGGACCAATGCAGTCGAATATAATGTAATAACGATTACAAGAAACACTGACAATGTAAGAAGATATTGGCGCATTAAAATAGATTGTAATCATTATAAGATATACAATGTACGTGCGATCAACAATTGTTAACAGCATTAAGTCAACTATGGCCGGCATAACCATGTTGTTGAAGGTGTGAGCCCTTGGCCGTACATTGCTCATCAGCTGACGTGTGGCTCCGATGCGATTAAAGTAAGATTTATTGTGTGTTATTCATACTTTCTTGGTGCAAACTGTGTTGGTCCATGAGGCTTAGTACACTGAAGTCGAGGGACCCAGGTGCTCTTGAGGGTCCGTGAACACGCCAACACATATAGCCTATAGATCTTTAATCATGTACACAAATAATGTCTTGGCCCTTTGCCAGTGTTTTTGTGACACGTTCTAAAAGTAATACTTACACGATGATGCACACCAGCGAATTTATGCGGTTCATTGAACATTTTACTTCCTATAACTTGACTGTGCCTGCGCACTGCGTAGTATTACTGCTGTTTTTAATCGTCACAGTTTGTGACCGGCATAGTGTATAATGAGAGATAGAAAAGCTTCAGAAAAAGCAAGAACGTGTTCAGCGACAAGAATGGCCAGTAGACGCTCTAGCAGCTGGGAATTCACGGGACAGCAACAAACCTGAACCAAATTTCTGGTACAGGTGACTGGAACTATCGATGTTGGCATATTGCCAAACGGTGATGATGGGGAAACGCCCTTTAGTAAGACCTCACACAATGACAGCTCAACAGTTACCAGAGATGTCCAACAGAGTGTAGATTAGGCTCGGGGCCTGGTCTGGGGGGGGGGGGGGGGGGGAAAGCAAGCAGGGCAACTGCTCATGGCGGTAATTTTTTTTTTGGGGTGGGGGGGGTGGGGGTGGGCAAAATTGGTAGAAAGTAAATATACATTTATAAAAGTACTACGATAATATTTCTTCTCTAGCAAAGCGTCTATAATGAGTTTGAAGCTAAACATTTCACTGACATTTATTTTCACCGTAATTTTCTGAAATTATCATCAAATTAAAAATGACTTGCACATTCATTTTATTATTCTGTTGTTTCGCTGCGGTCTCATTGTTGAAGTAAAACCCCCAAAAGTGGGTGTACAGTTAAATCTGAATAATTGCGTTATATTGGACATTGTGATTAATAAATTACTTTTGCTTATATTTAACTTTGTTTTGTTACTGTTTTTTATGAATATAACTTTGTATAAAACAAAAGGCTGTTGTTATTCAACAATTATCTACACAACATTTCACTCACTGTCAAAAATTATATTTAAAAATAATTATTTATAATTAAATATAACGGGCGGCATAAATCCGGCGGAAGTTAGATCGGATCGTAGGTAGGGGATCAAGATGCTGCAGCGGTCAGCTACCCATAGCTGACTGCTAGCGTCAGGGCCAGCGAACCAGAGCTGCCAAGACCCTTCTACACCTCCACGTGGTGATCCTGGATAACAGGCTGCAGCAGGGCAGACTGGCTAAGGAGAAGGGATCGAAGAGGGAATGCTAACCCGGTACTCAAAAAATGATTGCTGAAGTCGGATGTGTTGGACCGGAAGGTGCACATATCGCAGCCAAGCTGTAAACTACGACACAACGCATTCCGTTCTCTGGACTACATTCTGCTACTTAAGCCCTTTCAGTGTTTGGTAGCGGGAGATTGAGAACGAAGGAAGAGGAAGAAGAAGGATCGTGGGTAGGCTAAATGCCAGCAGGCAAGAGTCTGGAGACCCGTTGCGTCGATCGACCACTACCATGTCCAGCTGCCGAGGCTTGAAACCAAACTTCATCCAGTGCTGAAGGAGAGATTGCTATTTCCGGAACCATATAGAACGGTGACGGCCAGTGGGAAACCGTTGCTTCACATAACTGACTTGAAGATGATCTGGTGAGCCAGAACTTCCTGGTCCAATTGAACTACATGTCCGAAAACAGATAGGCGATGGCGGAACAGTATGTCTGAGATGGAGGGAGGATTCGTCTTTGCAGATATCTTCACATTACGGACACGATTAAACCAAAGGATACCGAGGATGCGTTGCTGGTTGCGCATGTGAAAAGCAACGAGTCTTGATATGACCTGTTTAAGTAGAGGAGAAAACCGCCCAGAAATTTACTTCCAATAGTCAAATAAGAATCTGAAAGGCAAACAATGGAAGACACGGAACAGCACCGTCTAAGGGATTTTCAAAACAACAAGCTACTTGCCATGAGGCACCGATCTGCCTGATTGAATACCAGTAGCACAGTATGCCAATGAAGAATCTAACGATTGATGGACTTTTCAAACTAACAATAATCACAGCGATGACACAGAAAAATATATGATAAGAAATAAAGTACTGACAACATTCCTGCACATAAATAAGGTCTGATTCTGAAGGGGCAGTGTATATATGCCCAGTTAAACTATTCCTGCACGACCAGTCGGTGCAGAAGACAATACATCAAATCTTTTGATTGATAATGATTGTGGCCTGGCAACATAACAGAGAATATGTATGATTTTTGGACAGGAAAAGGGAAATAAAGATCGCACAAATGAAAATTGAGCACACTATTAACTCCCTTAAAATCGATTATCTAAAATATAAATGGAACACACTGCTAATCCTTTGAAATTGATGATCTAAAATTTAAAGGAATACACCGCTAATCCTTTTAAATTGATGATCTAAAATATAAATGGAACACACTGCTAATCCTTTGAAATCGTTTATCTAAAATATAAATGGAAATCACTGCTAATCCTTTGAAATCGATTATCTAAAATATAAATGGAACACACTGCTAATCCTTTGAAATTGATGATCTAATATATAAAATGGAACACACTGCTAATCTTTTGAAATTGACAATCTAAAATATAAATGGAACACACTGCTAATCCTTTGAAATCGTTTATCTAAAATATAAATGGAAATCACTGCTAATCCTTTGAAATCGATTATCTAAAATATAAATGGAACACACTGCTAATCCTTTGAAATTTATGATCTAATATATAAAATGGAACACACTGCTAATCTTTTGAAATTGACAATCTAAAATATAAATGGAAGACACTGCAAATCCTTTGAAATTTACGATCTAAAATATAAATGGAACACACTGCTAATCCTTTGAAATGTCCTATTTAAAATCATTCAATTCAATTCATCAATTCAATTCATCTACCGTCTCCGGAACAATGGTTGGCTGCAATGGACCTCTAAAATCCTGTCTCTTGTCTTGACAGCACACTCTGCCAGACTAACATTAGCCCATCTTTTGATGCTTTTCTCCCACTTATAGATCTGTTCGCTTCTTGTCCGTCGATCTTCAACCTTCCCCTCCAGTACTGATTTCAATAAAGTATCGTCTCTTTTTATATGACCACATATTTTATTTGACTAATTTTAAAGGTAAAGGTCAGTTCCATGGGAACAAATGCCGCCGGGGATAAGGATAACTCTTCATGTACTAAGCCGCGTCATATATGAGGTGGGGTGGACAGTTCTCTACCTTGCTGTATATACATTTCCCAACTCATACACCAGGTAGCCATTTACAGCTGGGTCGACTGGAAGAGCGGTCGTACCAGAAACGAACCACGCTCGGATTGTGTTATGTCCGTCCGTGATTTCGAATCCTAGGGCGCTGTAATCCCAGTCTAAGCAAGTCAGCTAGGTCACTGTCGACTAGACCAATGTTTCCCAACCGCCGATCCGCGGAAATGTCCTGCTGGTCCGCGGAAATGTCCTGCCGGTCCAAAGGAAATGTCCTGCCGGTCCTAGAAAAAGTTATTGCACTTGACACTTTAACTATTCAATTGTTGGTCGTATATTCGATTATCAATTTGGTATGAGAAGACTTTCAGCTCTGTCAGTAATCAAACTCAAACAGAGAAACCGAATGGATGTCAATACAGCACGTAGTCTCACAGAAACAACGCTGCAGTCAGGGTTATCAAATATTATAGCAAAGAAGCAGTAACAGACTTGGCACTGACGTTACTAGAATGAAATATTGAAAGTAACAAAACTTCGACCACATCAATACGCTATATGGCTTAGAAATACGACATCGGTATGGTACCTGACAGAAAAGGCAACGACAGACCAAGGAGAAGAGGCAGACCAAGGAGAAGAGGCAGACCAAGGAGAAGAGGCACGACCAAGGAGAAGAGGCACGACCAAGGAGAAGAGGCACGACCAAGGAGAAGTGACACGACCAAGGAGAAGAGGCAGACCGAGGAGAAGAGGCAGACCAAGGAGAAGAGGCAGACCAAGGAGAAGAGGCAGACCGAGGAGAAGAGGCGAGAAGAGGCAGACCAAGGAGAAGAGGCAGACCAAGGAGAAGAGTCACGACCAAGGAGAAGAGGCAGACCGAGGAGAAGAGGCGAGAAGAGGCAGACCAAGGAGAAGAGGCAGACGAAGGAGAAGAGGCAGACCAAGGAGAAGAGGCAGACCGAGGAGAAGAGGCAGACCGAGGAGAAGAGGCAGACCGAGGAGAAGAGGCGAGAAGAGGCAGACCAAGGAGAAGAGGCAGATCAAGGAGAAGAGGCAGACCAAGGAGAAGAGGCAGACCAAGAAGAAGAGGCAGACCGAGGAGAAGAGGCAGACCAAGAAGAAGAGGCAGACCGAGGAGAAGAGGCGAGAAGAGGCAGACCAAGGAGAAGAGGCAGATCAAGGAGAAGAGGCAGATCAAGGAGAAGAGGCGAGAAGAGGCAGACCAAGGAGAAGAGGCGAGAAGAGGCAGACCAAGGAGAAGAGGCAGACCGAGGAGAAGAGGCAGACCAAGGAGAAGAGGCAGACCAAGGAGAAGAGGCAGACCGAGGAGAAGAGGCAGACCAAGGAGAAGAGGCGAGAAGAGGCAGACCAAGGAGAAGAGGCGAGAAGAGGCAGACCAAGGAGAAGAGGCAGATCAAGGAGAAGAGGCACGACCAAGGAGAAGAGGCAGACCGAGGAGAAGAGGCAGACCAAGGAGAAGAGGCAGACCAAGGAGAAGAGGCAGACCAAGGAGAAGAGGCAGACCAAGGAGAAGAGGCGAGAAGAGGCAGACCAAGGAGAAGAGGCAGATACAGGAGAAGAGGCACGACCAAGGAGAAGAGGCAGACCGAGGAGAAGAGGCGAGAAGAGGCAGACCAAGGAGAAGAGGCAGATCAAGGAGAAGAGGTGAGAAGAGGCAGACCAAGGAGAAGAGGCAGACCGAAGAGAAAAGGCAGGCCAAAGAGAAGAGGCAGACCGAGGAGAAGAGGCGAGAAGAGGCAGACCGAGGAGAAGAGGCAGACCGAGGAGAAAAGGCAGACCAAGGAGAAGAGGCAGACCGAGGAGAAGAGGCAGACCGAGGAGAAGAGGCGAGAAGAGGCAGACCATGGAGAAGAGGTAGATCAAGGAAAAGAGGCAGACCAAGGAGAAGAGGCAGACCAAGGAGAAGAGGCAGACCAAGGAGAAGAGGCAGACCAAGGAGAAGAGGCAGACCGAAGAGAATAAGGACAAGAAACATCGCTATTTGTTTGTTTATCTTTCTACGAAATGCGAGACATTCTTCTGTTTAACCACATTTCGAGGGCATCTATTCTGTTCTCCAACTGTTTGTTAATACTCTATGTTTCTGCATTGTATAATAATGTTGAATATTGTACCAGAGCCGATCGATTTGATGGAGCTCAGTCACAGACGGTAAAGGGGTTTGCTCCATTCGATTGCACTCTACACTCACTCTAAACAAATTCTAGTAACACTTAATATAAACACAATACAACAGATTATTTATTCCAGTAACACTGCCAACTATAAACTTTTAACAACTTAAATTCTTTCTCTCACAAGCTTATCTAAAACACCCCTACCGCTAAAACCTAACCATATCGATACTATTATTGCCCGGTTCTGTCTCCTCTGATAATCTGGTCTGCTACGACCCAACTTGGTTGCAGATTACCGCTGATAGTAAAGTTCGTGGGTTCGAAACCCAAGTCTGAGTCCTTGTCTTGTTCCTCTTTGTCGGCGGTAGATCAAAGTGGTCTCAAAGTGATCAGGATAGACTGCATGAAATATGTTTCATGGGATCACTAGAAAACTGGCCCAAGTGCAACTGACGACTTACATTCACGTGATCAGTGGGACTGCGTCAATATGATGAATGGGATTACTGAAGACTGCCTCTAGCTACTACTGACGACTTGTAATTTTGATATAATGTAGCCAACAAGAATAGCTTATCCCTGATTCATGTAGCCAGCAAGAATATCGTATTCCTGATTCATGTTATGTAACCAACAAGAATATCTTATCACTAATTACTATTATGTAGCCAACACAAATCTTATCCCTGATTCCTGTTATTTCGCCAGCAAGAATATCTTTTCTCTCATTTGTTATGTAGCCAGCAACAATATGTTATTCCTGTTATGTAGCCAGCAGGAATAGCTTATTCCCTATATGTGTGTAAGTGTAATTGATTATATGGAAGTCAACACGTCACTACCTATGGTAGAACAAACAAACCTGGACGCATTAACGAGAACTTGAACGTGATTCCACGTGATCAAAGACCGACACCCAACCCGCTCAGCCAATCATACTACGTGACATTGACAAGAAACAGAAAAGATCGTTCATGGAATCTAGATTTCTTCGTCGTTTTACGTTTGCAGAAGTCAACTTGAATGTCTCTAAAGAAAGCAGTGGTCTGCATGAGGTTAATGGTATCACCATAGAGCTTGTCTCGAAATGGAACAGGTGATGGCTAAATGTTCCTTCTCTGTATCTCGTATGTTAAACACTCCTGCAGCAGATGTTCAGCAGCCATTATATTAGTGCAGCAGATACATTCATCAGTATGTCATATTTCTAGCATGTTGAACAGATGGTATCGCAATCTGTTGTGGCCTGAGAGGAATCTGAAAATCACCACCTGGTTTGCCCTGTTTAGCTTGTAGCAAGCGCCATTTTGTTGTTGTCCTGGACACTCCATTAACAACTTGTTGATAAACCTCTTGGCCCCTGCCTAAGTTATACCTATATTAGGTCGAAGTAGCGTTCTGCCTTCTCATGCCAGTCTCTTTATTGCCAAATATGCTGCAATGAGATGGAATCCACCGAATCAGCACTTTTAACAAATGGAGTCGGTAATTTAGTTTAGAGAGTACCTCGCAAAGTTCTTTTAGATCTCTATTGTTTCCGGCTCCAAGCGGTTCCACCACAGATAGCTTGTCTGAATAGTTACCGCTTGTTCGCTCTGTTTTCGTTCATGACAAGTACTTCTGCTGAAGTATTCAAGGTCTCTGTCTATGCTCTGAATTCACTTGAAAATGTTCCGATTACCACCAACAATTTTACTTCTGTGTTGTTTCTTAGGTTCAGCAAGATTTCTCTCTCTACATTCTCTGTTGCATTTGTTGTTGACTCATCTGTATACACCTGGGTTCATCTATTTCTTCGGTAGCGTTTCTCTGTGGATCTAGATTTGACCAGTGCCGACGAGAGGAACATGAAAAGCTGCAGTTGAGCAAATCTAAGGCCTTTGTGAGATTTGTTCTCACGGTCACTATGAACTGAAGCATGAAACTGGCTTGTTTACTAAAGTGATCCTGCTGATAGTTTAGGTAGGAACTTGTTTATTTTAGAGAATTTATTGGCGAATCTGTTGGGGTTTAACAATATGATAACCGCAAGGAGGCTGACACACAATATCATTCATTAATGTTTCCAAAATGTATCGTTAGTCTTCGTATTTATTGATAACTTGTGGCAACCAACTGCTCTAGAGAACTACCACTTTCTGCATTAAAATGTGTTAGTAACTAACTTTGGTTCATCCCGAACTATGATCAAATGAACGATTTGGCACTGACTCACATAACACCAACTCGTCTCAGAAAAAAAACAGATTTTTACCAAATATTGAATTAATTATTGATAGAAAAAAAACAAGAAATTGCTTCAAGGAAATGTTTCGGATTGATTTTACAATAATATGAACACTAAAAATATTATTTCAAATACTAATCACTGGTAAAAGATGTCAGCTGTGCTAACATAATAACATACGAGGCTATTGAACAAAATTAGCTTATACCCACAGCAGTTTACCATTGTAAGGGCTTTGAGAAAAATAATGTCTTAGGGGAGGAAGTGCAAAGGAGTGTAAGGGTGTAGGGGTAAATACCAGTCAGTTTTGGTACCTGCCTCACCTTTTTCTGGTTCCAGGCTCAGGTAAATGTAGGAATTCACAATTTCGAAAGGACTATTTTTTTAGTTCCAGTTCCCCTTGTGGAGGGACAAACAGTGTTCAGCTTGTCCTGAGTTTTCTTTCTTTTAATGTTTTGGTCCAACTGTCATGTTCCGTTGAGCCCATTTAGGCAGTGCTACTTTACCCGTGATTAGAAATGACCATGTCATCAACAAACCTTATGTCAGTGGGCCTTTACCGTCTAGGTTGTTGCCTTGATCTTATCTCTATCCGTCTAGGTTGATGCCTTGATCTTCCCTCTATCCGTCTAGGTTGTTGCCTTGCTCTTCCCTCTATCCGTCTAGGTTGATGCCTTCATCTTCCCTTTATCCGTATAGGTTGATGCCTTCATCTTCCCTTTATCCGTCTAGGTTGTTGCCTTCATCTTCCCTTTATCCATCTAGGTTGTTGCCTTCATCTTCCCTTTATCCATCTATGTTGTTGCCTTCATCTTCCCTTTATCCATCTAGGTTGTTGCCTTCATCTTCCCTTTATCCGTCTAGGTTGTTGCCTTCATCTTCTCTTTATCCATCTAGGTTGATGCCTTGATCTTCCTTTTATCCGTCTCTTTTCATCCCTTATCTTCCCTCTATCCATCTAGGTTGATGCCTTGATCTTCCCTTTATCCGTCTAGGTTGATACCTTCATCTTCCCTTTATCCGTCTAAGTTGATGCCTTGATCTTCCCGTTATCCATCTAGGTTGATGCCTTCATCTTCCCTCTATCCATCTAGTTTGATGCCTTGATCTTCCCTTTATCCATCTAGGTTGTTGCCTTCATCTTCCTTTTATCCGTCTAGGTTGTTGCCTTCATCTTCCCTTTATCCATCTAGGTTGATGCCTTCATCTTCCCTTTATCCGTCTAGGTTGTTGTCTTCATCTTCCCTTTATCCGTCTAGGTTGTTGCCTTCATCTTCCTTTTATCTGCCTAGGTTGATACCTTCATCTTCCCTTTATCCGTCTAGGTTGATACCTTCATCTTCCCTTTATCCATCTAGGTTGATACCTTGATCTTCCCTTTATCCGTCTAGGTTGATACCTTCATCTTCCCTTTATCCGTCTAAGTTGATGCCTTGATCTTCCCGTTATCCATCTAGGTTGATGCCTTCATCTTCCCTCTATCCATCTAGTTTGATGCCTTGATCTTCCCTTTATCCATCTAGGTTGTTGCCTTCATCTTCCCTTTATCCATCTAGGTTGATGCCTTCATCTTCCCTTTATCCGTCTAGGTTGATACCTTCATCTTCCCTTTATCCGTCTAGGTTGATACCTTCATCTTCCCTTTATCCGTCTAGGTTGATACCTTCATCTTCCCTTTATCCATCTAGGTTGTTGCCTTGATCTTCCCTTTATCCATCTAGGTTGATGCCTTCATCTTCTCAATTGAGTTTTCTAAAGGCTTTCTCGGGGGTTACCGTGAACAGTTTTGGGGAGATTGTGTCACCTTGTCGAACGCCACATTGTATTGGTACCATGATTGGCTGGTAAAATAAGGTCACATGGGTTGAGTAGCCCCTGTTTGTCGCTTCAATCAGCCGGGCACACTTTACTTCAATATTTTTGTCTTTCAGGGCAATAAGCACTGCAGTTATTTCAATGTTGCCAAAAGCATTTCCACAGCCCACAAACACACGGCATAAAGGCATACGCACTTCCCATACTCTCTCCATTAACTGGTTGATTCTCTGGAAGTAGGCCATTGTCGGGAATCATTTCATGAAAACTGTGTGCTCCTCTATCGTGTCTCCACCATGTCCAGGTAGAGAATCGTGTGTGTCTCTGTGAGTTAAGAGTTATGCCAGCGGTAACGTAGATAACACAGGGCCTCCCAAGCTGGTCAGTCAAAGGATAGGAATCAGACCAAGCTGAGATACAAACCTGTTGTCCTGCGGGCAGACTGGAGACAGCCATGGACTAGGGAAGGCAAACTTAACCGAAACATGTGTACTGGGGCACACGGCTAGCGAAATGAAAGAACAGAATGTTGGCTTTATGAAGCCACTACAAAAAGAGAAAGTTGTTTCTCATTAATTTGATTCTCATAAGTTGATTGATTCTTATTAAGTTGATTGATTCTCATTAAGTTTATTCGCATTAAGTTGTTTCTCTAGTTTGTTCACAATCACAGCTTATGAGCCGCTTGTACATGGATGATGGCAAACAAAATGGGAGATTTTTTGCCAGTTTATGTGTTCATTGTTTGTGAAACAAAATTGATTCTGAATGTTTCCATTGGTCAGGGATTAGACTTGTTTTAACACAATTGCTGAATATCTCGGTTAACTCTCGTGCCAACTTGTCCATTCCTGTCTGAATTACTTCTATACTGCTGCATCCAGTCCTAGAGCATTTCATGCTGTCAGTGGTTGTATTGGATGCATCATATCATACATTCTAATAATAGGTACTACAGCCTTTGATGCGACGAGGCCCACTGGAACGCCCACTAGTCAAACGGAGAGTGGTCTGAACAAAGCCATTGGTCTAGCATGGTACTTCAAAGCAAAAGATCAAACTACTGTTGACTACCTGACACATTCTGTCTGACTGACTACCAGGATTACAGATTAAAGATTACAGATTAAAGATTACAGATTAAGTCTACTATATGCCGCATGACATACTTACCTTCATAACTGCCACGCCTACAAATATAAAAAAACTGAAGAAGACCAGTACACCGTATATGATCAACCGTAACCTGACCACAAGGTTCTCTGACAGTATATCCAAGATACTCATTTTGTATGGTCCAGATAGTGAAGTCAAACCGCTTGCGTTGTTAAATTAATGAATCAGGAAATAAATACCAGAGCTACACAATTGTGTGATTTGCATCCGGTTTCCAGTAGTCAAAATGTTCACCAGGTGTTAGGTGCAGATTGTCCCCCACCTGTATAACTGACGCTTTCAAGACGCGGGAACAAAGCGAAGAAACTGAAAATAAAAGAATATAAACATAAACATGGAAGGAAGATGTGATGCATTACAATTATATTGATAAGAAACACATTTAACATTTCTACCATCGCAGCATTCACGTCTGTTTGTGAACATATAGATTTGGCGTCCGTACACGGGCTTTGTGAGGCAGAGTGGCCTGCGGATGAAACGTTCGTTTCACAATCTCAACACACCGGGTTCGAATCCCACCGTGTCCAGTTTGGCAGACACGGGATTTTGTCTCTGTGCGACCACTCTGCGTACTTAAAGTAAAAACAACCTGCCGTACCGTATACCTGCCAATAAACATATTACAGCTGCTTCGAACGTTTCAAAATGTATTGTGAAGTTGGAAACAAATATAATCTAGATGTGAATGCTTAATGGTTGTAACATACCAAAATGCTAATGTTAAAACAGTCACCGACTCATTGATTCACTGACTCAGATGTACCTACCTATTCAGAAAGAGCTTGTGTCATGTGGAAGAGTGATGCCACATCAATCACGTAGTGTACAATTCTGGGTTCAATTTTAAAAATAGCCAGGTCCTGTCAGCTCTTCCCGTGTGTTATCAGGTAGCTCTGGCACCATGCAACAATTGGGGCTAAAGTTCGAGACACATAAGTAGCACACACACTGTAAGGAGTGGTCGTTGTCGATGGGAGGTGAAGGAGAGGGTGGTGTGGTGTGATGCACCTGTCCATAGTGAGGGGGTGGGGGTGGTGGTGTAGTGTGCTTCACCTGTCTCTAGTGAGGGGGGTGGGGGTGGTGTAGTGTGCTTCACCTGTCCCTAGTGAGGGGGAAAAGGGTGGTGTAGTGTGCTTCACCTGTCCCTAGTGAGGAGGGTGGGGGTGGTGTAGTGTGCTTCACCTGTCCCTAGTGAGGGGGGGGGAGGAGTGTAGTGTGCATCACCTGTCTCTAGTGACAGGGGAGTGTGGTGTAGTATGCTTCACCTGTCCCTACTGAGGGGGGGGGGGGGGAGAGTGTAGTGTGCATCACCTGTCTCTAGTGACAGGGGAGTGTGGTGTAGTGTGCTTCACCTGTCCCTAGTGAGGGGGGGGGGGGAGTGTAGTGTGCATCACCTGTCTCTAGTGACAGGGGAGTGTGGTGTAGTGTGCTTCACCTGTCTAATGAGGGGGGAAGGGTGGTGTAGTGTGCTTCACCTGTCCCTAGTGAGGGGGGAGGGTGGTGTAGTATGCTTCACCTGTCCTTAGTGAGGGGGGGAGGGTGGTGTAGTATGCTTCACCTGTCCTTGGTGAGGGGGGAGGGTGGTGTAGTGTGCTTCACCTGTCCTTAGTGGGGGGGGGGGTGGTGTAGTATGCTTCACCTGTGTAGTGAGGGGGGAGGGTGGTGTAGTGTGCTTCACCTGTCCTTAGTGAGGGGGGGGTGGTGTAGTATGCTTCACCTGTGTAGTGAGGGGGGGGGTGGTGTAGTGTGCTTCACCTGTGTAGTGAGGGGGGGGAGGGTGGTGTAGTATGCTTCACCTGTCCCTAGTGAGGGGGGGGGGGGGGCGCAGGCGGTCATTGACCAGTGTCAACATCCAACAGGCGGTCATAGATCAGTGTCAACATCCAACAGGCGGTCATAGATCAGTGTCAACATCCAACAGGCGGTCATAGATCAGTGTCAACATCCAACAGGCGGTCATAGATCAGTGTCAACATCCAACAGGCGGTCATAGATCAGTGTCAACATCCAACAGGCGGTCATAGATCAGTGTCAACATACGTCAGTAGACGTAAATGGTTCACACATCCTGTCAGTTAAATAAACTATATGGGCGAAAAGTTTGTTACTCACGACTGGTTGAACCAAACGAAATATGTTTGTGGAGCCAATGGCCGAATTGTTCAGAATTGTTAGAACTACAACACAAACCGCACAATGACAACAGAATATGTTACTTCAGCTGCAACGATTACTTAAACTACCAAACTCTGCTGCCTTTGTAAGCCCCACGTACCGGAACAACATATTTTTTTATTTTTTTTTTGCGTTCGCCTTATTTATCTATTCCCCAAGGCGTGTGTGCGTTACACTGTGGTTTTTATTTTTCGCCTGTCGGCCCAGTGCATCCGACTTCAGCATTCATTTTATGTAAGGGTCTGCTTCCTCCTGCATTTTCTAAGGGTTTGCTTCCCCTGGGTATCGAACCCAGCACCTTCTGGTTGTGAGCCGTGCCACTTAACCACTAGGCAACGCCGTCCCCTAACAGCATATTGAGTAGAGGAGTGTGACAGTTATAGCAGTACCATTTGTGTGTAATAGTAAGGTGAAAGTGGAAACGACGCGGTGACAATACACAGTTGTTGAAGAGAAACAAAGACGGCGTGGTCGAGAAACACAAATGATCGGTATGTCAAGTTAAACAGCAAAACATTTCCCCTGAGGTTATTGTGGACTCGTCCATCTTCAATTAGTCTGTTTATCTGGCAACATGAACATCATTGAGCTGGGCCAGGCGATCACGATCCACCATCATTGAGTTGATATGCGGCCTGGGACAGTCGATCACGATTCTCCATCATTGAGTTGATATGAGGCCTTGGTCAAGCAATAGCGATCCTCCATCATTGAGATGATATGTGGCCTAGGCCAATCAATCACGATCTTCCATCATTTAGTTGATGTGCGGCCTGGGTAAAGGGAACATAATCCTCCATTGCTTAGTTAATATGAGGCCTGGGTCAGACGATCGTGATTTCTGGTATCAGACACATGTTAATAAGGTATGGAAAAAAAAACGTCAACTATTTTTTGTTTTAAACTGAATATATCACATGTCTAAAAGATTTACATCCAACTCTTGACATCAACAGCGCTACGGGCAACTCTTGACAGTAAGAACTCCAATGGCAACTCTTGACATCAACAGCGCTACGGGCAACTCTTGACAGTAAGAACTCCAAGGGCAACTCTTGACATCAACAGCGCTACGGGCAACTCTTGACAGTAAGAACTCTAAAGGCAACTCTTGATAGTAAGAACTCTAAGGACAACTCTTGACAGTAAGAACACTAGATTCAACTCTTGACAGTAACAACTCTACATGCGACTTCTGACAGTAACAACTCTACATGCGACTTCTGACAGTAACAACTCTACATGCGACTTCTGACAGTAACAACTCTACATGCGACTTCTGACAGTAACAACTCTACATGCGACTTCTGACAGTACCAACTTTAAGCTCGACATAAATGAGACTGTCCACAAATTTGTGTTGTGTCATATATCTGTTCATGTCAATACTGACGCATCAAGATGCTGAGCAGCGCATGAGCTTCAGCGGTTAGCGACTCATAGCTGACTGCTAGCATCAGGGCCAGCGAACCAGAGCTGCCAAGACCCTTCTACACCTCCACGAGGTGATCCTGGATAACAGGCTGTAACAGAGCAGACTGGCTAAGGAGAAGGGATCGAAGAGGGAATGCTAACACGGTACTAAAAAAATATGCTTGCTAAAGTCGGATGTTTTGGACCGAAAGGTGCAAATATCGCAGACAAGCTGTAAACTACGACACAACGCATTCCGTTCTCTGGACTACATTCTGCTACTTAAGCCATTTTCAGGGTTTGGTAGCGGGATATTGAGAATGAACGAAGCCAAGCCAATACTGGCGCATACACAGAACCAGTACTTTCATGGTGTTGAGCCCATATTTGTCTTGACCAACGGCACACTTCAGGTGAGATGGTCAACATCTGGCTGGCTACCTTTACTTGACAAACGTCAGGTCGGCCATCTTTACTTGACAAACGTCAGGCCGGCCACCTTTACTTGACCAACATCAAGTCGGCCACCTTTACTTGACCAACATCAAGTCGGCCACTTTTACTTGACCAACATCAAGTCGGCCACCTTTACTTCACCAACATCAGGCCGGCCACCTTTACTTGACCAACATCAAGTCGGCCACCTTTACTTGACCAACATCAACTCGGCCACCTTTACTTGACCAACATCAAGTCGGCCACCTTTACTTGACCAACATCAAGTCGGCCACTTTTACTTGACCAACATCAAGTCGGCCACCTTTACTTGACCAACATCAGGCCGGCCACCTTTACTTGACCAACATCAAGTCGGCCACCTTTACTTGACCAACATCAAGTCGGCCACCTTTACTTGACCATCATCAAGTCGGCCACCTTTACTTGACCAACGTCATGCCAGCAACCTTTACTTGACCAACATCATGCCGGCCACCTTTACTTGACCAACATCAAGTCGGCCCACCTTTACTTGACCAACATCAGGCCGGCCACCTTTACTTGACCAACATCAAGTCGGCCACCTTTACTTGACCAACATCAAGTCGGCCACTTCTACTTGACCAACATCAAGTCGGCCACTTTTACTTGACCAACATCAAGTCGGCCACATTTACTTGACCAACATCAAGTCGGCCACCTTTACTTGACCAACATCAAGTCGGCCACCTTTTTTCCCCAGGTTATTCTGGCACTCAATTATTTAGGTTGATGGACCCGGGAACCGTTTTGCGATCAGGAAACATTCCTCACCAACTGGGGACCGAACCCCGATCGTTCATCTGGAAAGCCAATGTACTAACCAATGCGCTGCTTCTTTTCATCAGCAGAACAACAATACGTTACTTCTACAGTATTTACTCCACTTAGTCTGGTTGACCTGGACGATTTATATGGTTGAAGAATTAAGGTCGCTTAATCAAATAGTCCTCACGTATCTCATTATACATGTTAGATTTTTATGTTACCACTTACCGAGGTATTCAATCTCTTGATCAGAGGTCTAGAATCAAACAACTCGGCCACCAGCTCCATTACACAGCATCAACAGTACTAGACTGTTATATCAACCAACTGTGATAGGAAGATATCGGTACTGGTATATCAACCAACTGTGATAGGAAGATATCGGTACTGCTATATCAACCAATTGTGCTAGGAAGATATCAATACTGGTATATCAACCAATTGTGCTAGGAAAATATCAATACTGGTATATCAACCAATTGTGCTAGGAAAATATCAATACTGGTATATCAATCAATTGTCCCAGGAAAATATCAATACTGGTATATCAATCAATTGTGCTAGGAAAATATCAATACTGGTATATGAAACTAAATGGAGGATAAGAATATTGCGCAACACTTTACTTATGAACTTATCTTGAGTTGTCGTTGATGAAAATGACTTACTGGAAACCTCTGAGCCTAGACCATTAAAAAGTTATATGTCAGTCATATTTCTAATATCTTCAATGCTTGTTGACATTAGAAGTTCCATTAGAAGAAAAGCCACTCGATGACCACAGACAGGAATATAATGAAGAGATCACTCAAGGTGGTGTGACAGTGACGCGTGAAATCAATATTCGTATGTTAGGTTTGAGTAACAAAGTGGTTAAAGCATTTACTTCTGACGGCATAAAGGTGGAAGTATGCGGCAGGGCTGAACCAATGTTTATCGCACCTGCCACGATTTATGAAAATGAAAGAGACTTGATTAATTAAGCTGGCATTTATATATGCATCAACAAGAGAATTCCGCGGTGGACGCTGGGATATGTCAAGAAACCTTATGAGCCAGCTAAGAGGAATTGTACATGAAAAAAGCAATCCGATAATAGACAATCAACTGCTAGAAGCCAGCGCAGCCAGGCATAAGGAATACTTAAGGCTAGGATTTCTGCCCGGACATCATTTGCGATAGTGGTTCTATGATCTCGATGATGACGATTCACCTTTTCGCTCCAGGTGGAGCACAGGGCACCACAACCGCTGACACCTTTACACGAAACCTGTACTCGAGAATATGCGGCAACAGTTTCATAATTAATGGTTTTACATAATGAGGTTGCTAGCCCCATGCACAACCGTATTTAGTCACCTTTCCGACAATCTTGGCAGGTTACAGTGGTTCTATTCTTGTCAACACGTGTACTCTTCTTCTTCTGCGTTCATTCTCAATCTCCCACTATCAAGCCCTGAACAGTTGCAAGTAGCAAGATGTAGTCCGGATTGTGTTGTATCGCGATATTTGCACCTTTCAGTCCGACACATCCGTCTTCAGCAGAAACACGTGCACTACTCGGGAGTCTATGATCCACAGGGACAAGGGAAAGAAAACAAAGAAGATGAATGAAACAATCTAATTTCCATTGTTGATTCCCCCAAATGAAGGTCTCGGTGGAGATTGGTTATTCTTAAAGCTGGACTGATCACAATTGGATACTTGTATACATAGCCCGCCTATATGGTCGTTCAGAATCATAGGCACAGACGCGCAGTTACATGAACTTTAGCAGATTTAATGTGAAACAAGTAGTACAGTAACCTTCTATACTATGTTCCCTACGTTACGGTGTTTGATACTGAGCGCGCTGATATGATAAGTTGAATTATCTTTCACTTATCACGGTCGCTGAGTTCTTATAGAATATACAAATGAAGAAATATTCATTCGAGTCATCAATGCAACATGTCTATCCAGGTGGATTGACAGCTGCCGGACGGCCTGCAAGCTGTTCTTGTGGGTTCGCTAAGCAGCACAGTCGCCTTATTAGTTTTGTATGACAGCATGACTGAGTATGTAATCATTCCCTAACTTAGTTCTGTAACTCTGTGTTACACGTTATAATGTGTTTGTGTGTGACAGAGTTGGTGGTTCTGTTCTGCTTGATTAAAGGTTTGCCTTTCTGGATTCTGCTAGCAAAGCACGCCCTTTCTACGTCAGACCATAGTCCTTTGGACGATATCCGGACTATTGGCCAGTGTATGGATGCGTGTGTGTATCTGTTTATAGTATATACATATTGGCCAGAGGGCGCGTGTGTGTATGATGCATCTGTTTGTAATGTGTTCCACCATGGCCGTATCGCAGTACAGCAGCTTTGCCAATCCCTTCTGTTCGTGGTGAAATGGTCATACCGAAAACAATCCAAAAGAGTACAAAAAAGAGCGACAAAGCTGATAGAGGGATTCCAGTATTACAGTTATGAGGAAAGACTCAGAAAACCGGCCTACAGTGTCTAGAAAAGAGAAGAATTCGTGGTGACTTAATATAGGTTTATAAGATGATCAGGGGAATCGATAAATTAGACTATAACAAGATTTTTAAAAATACAGTCACCCACAAAAACACGATGGCATAGCTACAAATTTACTAAAGAGATGTCCAGATTAGATATTAGGAGATATTTTGTTTATCAGAGAGTAGTGAATGCTTGGAATGCATTGTCACGGGAGGTAGTGGAGGCAGGGACAGTTAATGCATTTAAGAATATATTGGATGCGCATAGCTTTTAGAGCAAGGTGATGTAAATAAAACTGGTTGTATACAGACTCTGCAGAGTCTTCTAAACCAGTATAAAGACGTTAAGTTAAGATAATCCGCGGCATGCCCAATAAAACTAGACACGAAGTGATTTTTAACCTGGTATGTTCGGATTGCAAGCCAAGCTCGCGCTCGAGTTACACCTCTACCCACCCTTTTAAAGAAACAGGTTCGGGAAAACTGAAACGGTTACGCTCGAACCATATATACACATATGGCATCTCGCCAGTTATTCAAATCAATGGCTGCGCTTGTCTAACCCATCCAATAAAAAAATTGAAATGATTATCGATCCGGGACTGGAAGGTTTTCAACATACGTTAATATGCAGAACGGTTAGGATTATCAACAGATGGGAGGCACAGGTGCGTCCCGTTGTGTGTTGATATTTACCAAAGGTGTAACACAGGTAGACAACAGTGTTGTGATGTTCACCAAAGGTGTAACACAGGTAGACAACAGTGTTGTGATGTTCAAGAAAGGTGTAACACAGGTAGACAACACAGTGGGTGTGATGTTCACGGAAGGTGTAACACAGGTAGACAACACAGTGGGTGTGATGTTCACGGAAGGTGTAACACTGGTAGACAACACAGTGTTCGTGATGTTCACGAAAGGTGTAACACTCTGTGAGCCAACACACAACCCTTTTTATTGCCCTGTTTCACCACGGCTGGAGTATATTGTTACCACTACAGTTGGTCTCCTTTAGGAAGACTGCACCACAGCACCATGCGAGCGCAGTGGTTGTTTCAGTAGCGATTTGTTGTAGCCATGAAAGTTTACTAGCCTCTTACCAAAACTATCTTTAGTCGCCTCTTGCAACATGCATCCTATTCTAGCTTCCCAAGTAAGGGGTCCTTCTGGGATTCACGAGATAAACACATATTCATTAACATAAATTCATTATTTGTTGTAGATTATAGGTGTCGGGTATAACATAATTAAGAACAACATATAGATTAGGACATATTTTTTTAGTCAGAGAGTGGTGAATGCTTGGAATGCATTGCCACTGGAAATAGTGGAGGCATGGACAGAATAGATTGGATGCGCATAGCTTTTAGAGCAAGGACATGTAAATTAAACTGGTTGTATACAGACTGCATAATCTTATAAACCAGTATAAAGACGTTAAGTTAAGTATTAAATAAAACACAAAAGATATAACTAGACTAACTACCTACACTAAAATTCATCTTTGTTAAACAACACCCGAAACATAGCAGGTGTAACTAGACTAATTACGCCAAAATTCACCCTACAATTTCAAAAACACGTGAGCCGATGAAATAGTTATACCTGCACAAAAAATAAAGCACAATTTCTCGCCTAACAAGATAAATGTTAGTGAAAAGTATAATCAATACAGGAGGCAAAACGATCAGATGTCCATATTTCAATATTACGAAAACAGGTATAAAACAGTGTATTGAATACGTTGATATTATGATACGCACATGTACACAAGCGCGTGCATTCATGCATATGTGTGTGTGTGTATGTGTGCGCGCGCAATTAAGTATCTAATACGGGATAAGAAAGGTTTGACAAGAGTATATGTTAATGTTTGCTATAAAAGTAAAATCCTCATAGTTCCAAAAACAGAAACATACATTGATTAAATGTGATATGACGGTACACAGTAAATATATCATAATAAAGAATTACAAGGTCAGGCTCACCCTGAATGCCACTCTTCCCCTTCTCTCTTCCCACCTCACTCTGTTTCATTTGACTCTATCCCACAGTCACACCCTTGCACAACTTTCACACGCGCCCTCGTGGTAAAGCCCTTCCATTGCACTTTGGTTGGGCTAGCTTCTGAGGGCGCACAAACCTAGCATAGGTACATACAGATGCACACATGCATCCAAGCACTGGTTTATGCGTCCTGATATCGCCTAATTGACTACGGTCTGGGGTGGAAAATGGCGCGCCTCCGCCAGTAGAAACTAGTGAGGCAAACATTTAAGCAACAAACAAAAAAATAATAATAAAGGGAACTGTCTAAGGCTCGCCCTGGGAGCCACTCTTCCCCTTCTCTCCCCTCTTACCTCCCCCTGTTTCATTTGACTCTAACTTCAGTCCCACCCTTGCACAACTTTCACACGCGCCCTCATGGTGAGGCCCTTCCATTGCACTTTGGTTGGGCTAACTTCTGAGGGCGCACAAACCTACCAGAGGTACATACAGACGCACACATGCATCCAAGCACTGGTTTATGTGTCCTGATATCGCCCAATGGACTAAGGTCTGGGGTGGAATGGGCGCGCCTCCCCTAGTAGAACTAGTGAGGCAAACACATAAAATAAAAAATTTTAACAAATAATAAAGGACAACTCTCTCATAACAAAAGTGGAATACTGACACTTGTGAGAAATAGCATCAATGCTTATCAGCAGGAAGTATATATGGAGGGAGCAGAATACCAGATGATGCATCTCAAGACAGAAAGTACAGAATTCTACCTTCTAAATTATTACTGTCCGAGTGATCGTCCACTGGCACTGAATACGATTGCAACAAAGGAAAGACTGATTGTGTGTGGAGACTTCAATAGCCACTCACAGAGCTGGGGCTATGATCAAATGGATAGGAGGGGTGAGGAGCTAGAAAACTGGCAGGATGACAAAGGACTTATCCTGATTAACCAGCCAACAGACCCACCGACCTTCTACTCGAGATCATGGCACACCACTTCTACACCAGATTTGGCATTTCACTCACCATGCATGGAATGGAACATTACACGCATTGTAGGGAAACAACTTGGAGGTAGTGACCACAGACCAGTATTTCTAACTATTGAAAATGAATATGTCAAGGAAAGTAGTACCCTGCCTCGGTGGAATTACAGGAAGGCAGACTGGTCAATGGGGGACGGCGTGGCCTAGTGGATAAGTGGTACGGCTCACAATCCGAAGGTGCTGGGTTCGATCCCCATCACAGCACCGGCCGTTACCCCGGGGAAGCAAACCCTTAGAAAATGCAGGAGGAAGCAGACCCTTACATAAAATGCATGCTGAAGTCGTATGCATTGGGCCGACAGGCGCAAAATAAAAACCACAGTGCAACGCACACCGCCTTGGGGATTAGAGAAATAAGGCGAACGCAAAACAAAAAAAAAAAAGACTGGTCAATGTACCAGCATCGGTCTAGTGTGCTGACTAGAAATCTAACAACAGATGAAGACATAAATAAGGTAGTCGATAATTTCAGCAGATGCATACTACAGGCTGCCCATGAAACAATACCTAGGGGGGCCCGCAAACAATATAGGCCATACTGGAATAGGGAATTAGAACAACTGCAAAACGAGGTAGAAACATCTAGAAAGCAAGCAGAGATTAGTCCGTGTCAAGAACACCACAAAAAATATCAACATGTTAAGGCCAAATTTCAAAGGGAAAAGTTGCAGGCTAGAAGAGGAAGTTGGAGGGAGAAAACAGAGTCTCTGAACTTTGAAAAGGATACCAGGAAACTGTGGAAGTTGGTAAAACAACTTAATGATGAGGGTGCACAGAGAAACACAAAAATTACATTAAACAAAGATGGAAACATCCTCACAGGCAAACAAGCCGCTGATTACTTTGCGGACTCTTTGCAAAAGATACAACAAAGTGTTCGTGAGGAACGACAAAATACAGAACGAGATGGTGCCATGCCCGAAGTTATGGAGACACCAATCACATACAGGACGAGATGGTGCCATGCCCGAAGTTATGGAGACACCAATCACATACAAAGAACTGGAGTTTGCAATATCCAAACTGAAAATGAGAAAGTCGCCAGGAACAGACGGAGTGTCCAATGAGATGATCAAGAACTTGGGAACAGCAGCAAAAACAAAGCTGCTTCAGATCTTCAACATTTGTTGGATATCAGGTACAGTCCCACAGACCTGAAGAGAAACAATCATGATACCACTCTCAAAACCAGGGAACGACAGTTCCATGGCATCCAGCTATAGACCAATCAGCCTCACAAGCTGCATATGTAAAACAATGGAACGTATCATCAATCTAAGGCTCCAGTGGTATCTTGAGAGCCAAAACCTTCTTGTGCCACAACAGGCAGGATTTAGGAAATGCAACTCCACTGAAGACCAGGCAACATACCTCTCACAAGAGATCGAGGACGCATTCCAGGACAAGAAATTAGTATTAGCAGTATGGATAGACTTAAGGAAAGCTTTTGATAAGGTTTGGAAAGAAGGACTTTTAAAGAAACTGAGAAATAATGGAGTGATGGGTAGGATGTACAAATGGATAAAAGCAGACTTACATAACAGAAGAGCCAAAATCCAACTAGATGTCTCAAGAGTAAGAAAATTATACTGCGTCATGGTGTGCCTCAGGGAGGAGTTCTTTCCCCTACACTTTTCATAGTCTTCATCAATGACTTGATTGCTGAGCTACCACAAGGAACAAAATTTGCAATGTATGCAGATGACTTGGTAATATGGTGTGTAAATGAGCAAGCAACAGTGGCCACCAGAATGCTGCAAAGAGCTATTGTTGCCTTAACCTCATGGAGAAACAGATGGTGTGTAAACATTAACACCGAAAAATGTAGCACTACGCTTTTCACCCTCTCCCCAAAATAAAAAGCTGGAGTTATCAAGATAAATGGAGAACACCTCAAAGAAGATAAACAACCCACCTATCTTGGAGTTACATTTGATGATAGGTTGACATGGAGGGAACACGTCAACAAGGCAGCCAAAAAAGCCAGGAGGAAGTTAGCCATCCTGAGAAAATTAAGTGGAACCACATGGGGTGCTAGTGGAAAAATACTTAAAGTTTACCAACAAGGTATACGGCCACATCTGGAATATGAGTCAACAGCGTGGTGCGCCGCAGCAAACACTACCCTAAAAGAGGTGGATAAGGTGCAAAATCAGGCACTTAGGGTCATTACAGGAGCAATGAAATCAACACCTATTGTGGAGATGGAAAAAATGGGAAGGATACAAGCACTAAGAGAGCGCAGAGACACAAAGGTATTAACACAGGCAGAAAAGTTCCACTGCGTGCCGAGCCATCCAATGAAGGACAGATTTCAAAATTTAGCAATGGGAAGACTGAAAAGAAGTAGTTTTATGCATCAGACGAAACGACTTCGCAGGCAAATTATGGATATACCTGAAGTTGACATCCCCCTAAAGTCTGTGCCAGAACAAACCCCTTGGAGAGAGGAGCACGGACTATCAGTATGCATTCAAACAAAAGTGAAAGGAATATTAGAGAAGGATGAACAGAACAGTGTGCAACGTAGGATAGTGATCCTCAATTTCCTGGATGAAGAATACCCACAAGACCTCTGGATCAGAGTATACACAGATGGGTCAGCACAGAATGCAGTCAAGAATGGTGGAGCGGAAGTATACATAAATACCCAAACAACATTAGGGATACAGTCAAAGTACCAACTGGGAAATTCTGTCATATATATGATGCAGAAATACAGGCAATCAAGGTGGCAACTAAGAAACTGTTGAATACCAATGTCGGTCCACAACCTGTAGTATTTCTTACAGATGCACAATCAGCACTCCAAGCACTTAAATTTTAGAAACTGCCAGATCTACAGGCTGTACTGTCTGAACTGAGCAACCAGCGCAAGATTATCATGCAGTGGATACCTTCTCATTGTGGAATACCAGGAAACGAGCGAGCAGATCTACTGGCAAAGGAGGGTGCTGCAGACGAGCAACCAGATGTGCCAGTTACATACCAACAGAAGATAAGGATGATCAAATCAATCAGAAAGCCACCAACAGTAACACCAGACGATTACCATAACATGAACAGACAAGAGCAAACTGTTGTGTTGCGCCTTAGAACAGGACACAACCGACTCCGCAGCCACATGTACACAAAAATGAAGATTGGCAACTCAGCCATGTGTACATGCGGACAGGCGCCCCAGACAGCAGAGCACATACTGCAAAACTGCCCCGAATATGATATACAGAGAAAATCTCACTGGCCCATAGAAACAACACTGGAAGTGAAACTTTATGGACCTGTGTGTGAACTACAAAAGACAGTGAAGTTTATACAAGAGACAACATTGCAGATATAGACAATATTTTAAAGCGAACGAAAGAAGAAAGAAGAAGCAGATAAAAGTAGTGCACTTTATAGAAGAAATGTCAAAACAAACCTCAAAAATGACTGCTCAACAACGCCTACCTAGTCCGCCTGTTATAAGAACAAAATATATTTTAGATCCTAATGCACCTTAGGTACGAACCATGGTCTCTGAGCAAGCCAGCAGCAAATGTGAAAAACACATCTTCATATGATCCAGCTGATATTTACGTCGGCATAGTTTTTTAACCTCTAGTCTATCCCTTAGCTTTCGCATACTTTTCACGGTAGAATCATAACTGTTAAAGGGGACTCAGTGTTCTCGAGGTGATGTGTTCTGCCTCAGGTGCCGACAGCTTGAAACGTTTTGGGTCAAATAAACTAGGTCAGTTTATTTTTCATTATAAGTAAATTTCGATCGAGAACCATAATTTTTACATTATTAAATGTAATATTTGTATGTTTTTCCGACATGGATACGTTTGTAACTGATCCACCAAATTGTAAGGAGCTTAAAGCGAATCTGGAGTTTCAACTAATGTTGTTATTGATAAAGAAAAGAGGAAGCAACGAAATTCAACGCAATTTCCATCAAGCATAGGAGCATGATTTCAGTCATCGAAGTGAAAGAAAATCTTATTTGCGGAAAACAATTTTACGACAACAACAACAAATCTCAATTCGCAATTCCAAAGCCTCCACAGTAGGTTCAACATGTTTTCACCGAATTCTCGACACCGTCAAAGAAGAAAAAACGTTTTGAGGAACAGCAGTGAGGCATAGTGTGGTTTCTACAGAAGTTGAATTATAGTAACACTTGCGGGTTATAAAGTAGCTTTCCTGCTAGAAAAACACAAAAGTTCATGAATGGAGAGCTCGTGAAGGAATGCATCATTGTCGTCATGGGCACGGCTAAGGAGAACTATTCTGGTGATGTAAAACATGACATTATACTATATGTGACTAATATGCAACTAATTCGAGAAGCGCTTACTGTAGAGATTTGTGATTTGTCTATAAATAGTGAAATCCACCTCCTTGAAGAATTGAAAACGAGTTGTTTTTTCGGTGGCAATGGATGAGTCGAATGATATTAGTGATGTATTCTAGATCCTCTTTGTTTCAATTCGCTTGAAATGTAATGGCGAAGTTTATAGTCTGAGACAAGATGAAGTGAACTGATCTATTCGACAACTTTATCAAAGTTGTGCGGATGTTTGATCTGGATTTGGTCAAATTATTTTCGCTGATAACAGACAATGAGTGGAAAGAACTCCGGCTTTGTTTGTCTTCTCGCCAAAGAACGTGTTGCCAGTGCCGTTTCATCTCTGTCCAGACGAGACTCGACGATCTCAACGCCGTTTTATCTCTGTTCATACGAGACTCGACGATCTCAATGTCGTTTCATCTCTGTCCAGACGAGACTCGACGATCTCAACGCCGTTTTATCTCTGTTCAGACGAGACTCGACGATCTCAATGTCGTTTCATCTCTGTCCGGACTAGACTCGACGATCTCAATGTCGTTTCATCTCTGTCCAGACGAGACTCAACGATCTCAACGCCGTTTTATCTCTGTTCAGACGAGACTCGACGATCTCAATGCCGTTTCATCTCTGTCCGGACTAGACTCGACGATCCCAATGTCGTTTCATCTCTGTTCGGACTAGACTCGACGATCCCAATGTCGTTTCATCTCTGTTCGGACTAGAATCGACGATCCCAATGTCGTTCTAGTGCTCATCGCCAACTGTTTCTAATTTTAGTGGGCTTTCCAGTTCGTAAATGGGGCAGCCCGTCCATGGAACAGTACGCCCCTGGATATAAGACGATCAATTACAACTTGCCAGCAGACAATATTTCATTTACTGAAGCTCTCATTACGGGTAGTTTCGTACACAAAGACTGGGGAATTTAGTAGTAGTAGTTTTGTAAACAGTGACTGAAGGTCTCAGTACAAAGTAATTTTGTAAACAGTGACTGAAGGTCTCGGTACAAAGTAATTTTGTATACAGTGACTGAAGGTATCAGTACAAAGTAATTTTGTAAACAGTGACTGAAGGTCTCAGTACAAAGTAGTTTTGTAAACAGTGACTGAAGGTCTCAGTACAAAGTAGTTTTGTATACAACGGGTGAAGGTCTCAGTAGTAGTAGTACTTTTGTAAACAACGGGTGAAGGTCTCAGTAGTAGTAGTACTTTTGTAAACAACGATTTAAGGCCACAGTACAAAAAAGTTTTGTAAACAATGACTGAAGGTCACAGTACAAAGTAATTTTGAAAAAGCGGATGAAGGTTTCTGTAGAAGTAGTTTTGTTAACAACAACTGAAGGTCTCTGTAGAAGTAGTTTTGTAAACAACAACTGAAGGTCTCTGTAGAAGTAGTTTTGTAAACAACGACCGAAGGTCTCTGTAGAAGTAGTTTTGTAAACAACAACTGAAGGTCTCTGTAGAAGTAGTTTTTTAAACAACGACTGAAGGTCTCTGTAGAAGTAGTTTTGTAAACAACGACCGAAGGTCTCTGTAGAAGTAGTTTTGTAAGTAACGGCTGATGGTCTCAGTAGAAGTAGTTTTGTAAGTACTAACTGAAAAAGGTATCAGTGCAAAAGTAGTTTCATAAACAACATCAGCAGAGGATAATACAATTTACAATAAATAGTAAGGTGGCCAACAGCCATAGCCGTGCACGTTGTTAACATCTCCTTAAGAGCTCACTTGCCGTTTTTACACTAACAGAGCCACAAATACCGATGTTTCTAACACGGACTATCAAGTTGCAATAAGTACATATAAGGCCAAATCCTCGTCAAGGCTAGGACAAAAACATGGGCACTATAAAGACAGCTACAAGATCGCAGACCAAAACATCATGCTGCAAACACTTCACTTCTGTTGTTCTTTTCACTAATCCTGTTATGGTTTTTAGCGTCAGGTTATGAACAGATCGCTAGAACGATCCCGTCTGTTGTGCCTCATGCACAGTAGTATTCACCGCCTCGTATATTTCTGTAAGCCACCTTTTTTTGTGGTCTGTCTTTGCTTGTTTGGGGGGGGGGGGGGGGTGCGCTGTGTAGTGGGATTCTTGTTACGTGGCCAGACCATTTTAGTTGCTGTCTTTTAATGTAGTCTAATACTGGTGTTGTTCCCACCAGTCTCCTGATGCCATCGTTTCTGATCAAATTTCTCCTTGCTTCACCCACTATTTTTCGCAGGCATTTCATTTCTGTTGCTACGATATAGCGTTTTTCATTAGATGTTAGTGCCCAGTTTTGACATTAGATGTTAGTGTCCAGTTTTGACATTTGATGTTAGTGTCCAGTTTTGACATTATATGTTAGTGTCCAGTTTTGACATTAGATGTTAGTGTCCAGTTTTGACATTAGATGTTAGTGTCCAGTTATGACATTAGATGTTAGTGTCCAGTTTTGACATTAGATGTTAGTGTCCAGTTTTGACATTAGATGTTAGTGTCCAGTTTTGACATTAGATGTTAGCGTCAGTGTTTCATTAGATGTTAGTGTCCAGTTTTGACATTTGATGTTAGGGTCCAGTTTTGACATTTCATGTTAGTGTCCAGTTTTTCATTAGATGTTAGTGTCCAGTTTTGACATTTGATGTTAGTGTCCAGTTTTGACATTTCATGTTAGTGTCCAGTTTTTCATTAGATGTTAGTGTCCAGTTTTGACATTAGATGTTAGGGTCCAGTTTTTCATTATATGTTAGTGTCCAGTTTTGACATTAGATGTTAGTGTCCAGTTTTTCATTAGATGTTAGTGTCCAGTTTTTCATTAGATGTTAGTGTCCAGTTTTGACATTAGATGTTAGTGTCCAGTTTTTCATTAGATGTTAGTGTCCAATTTTAATATTAGATGTTAGTGTCCAGTTTTGACATTGATAGCATAGTGTCGGGATGGACATCGTGTTGTATAAAGCTCTTTTGGTAGTTATTGTCACGTGCTTGCAATTAAGTATTGGAGTTAATTGTCCAATGATTTGATTTGCCTTATTGCATCTTTGTTTTAAAACTTTCCACTGTAATTCTTCCGTTTGATTATAACGTGCTCCCTAAGTATGTTAAATCTTTCACCTGTTTGATTTGCTGTTTTTCAATGGCGATATTGTTGTCTCTGGCTAACCTAAATATTTTCATGACCTCCGTTTTTTTTTCTACATTGATTTTCATGCTGTATTCTTTAGATGTTGTATTTAGTTTATCAATTTGTTGCTGCAATTGTGGTTCTGAAGTTGCTATGACAGTTTGATCGTCAGCAAAAAGAAGTTATTTAAGAGTTCACCAATGTTGCTACCTTCATTTGGGTTGGCTGTTTTACAGATGTGGTTTACAGATGTGGTTTACAGATGTGGTTTACAGATGTGGTTTACAAATGTGGTTTACATGTAGTGAACAACAAAGTGGATAGCACACATCCTTGTCGTACTCTTGATGTGATATGACATCTTGCTGCTGTTGTTCGAACAGATCACATTACACAAGATAGAAATCACGCTCTCATATCGCCATTAGGTCGTCAATAATCAAGGTTGAACAGGCTATGCTCTGACCACAAGTAGGTCAAATCCAATCAAACAAACAAACAAACGACACTGCTGTCGAGGATGAAGTGTTATAGACGTCACTGTATTAAATCTCAGCTTACTTAATTTGTTTCTATCTCCCTTCCTGGACACCTTTCCTTAATATGTACCCTTTTACAGCTGTGTACACTAGAGCGCGTCGAGAGAGCACAATTCAAGTGAGAATCCAGCCCTATGAAAACAAAAGAAAAAAGCGCTATAACCGCTCAGCTACTTGGGCTTTTCAAATGAAAAAGCCCACCTGCCTTATCCTCCAAAGTTGGGAAACACGAGAGGGTCGACGAGTCCAATTATCAGTCAATGCGCTATTCAGTCCTTGAATTATATCGTGCTGGTTCTGATGCCAAGACTTTTAATAAACGTCTCAGACCACTCGCAATAATTTGACTATGATTAATATACATTCATACACTCAATCAACAAGCTGAATACAAACTCGTGTGCAGGAACAAATTCAGATATAAGACTAAATGATGTGCCGTGATGTACACATTGGTGGGCCAGAATTTGGCTTGCGAGCTGTGGGTTGCTCTCCCAAGTTAGCTATATCATATATGGCGTATTGTTTCTGGAGCTTTCATTTAAACCCAGAATAGCATTATTATATATATATATATATATATATATATATATATATATATATATATATATATATATATATATCAGACGATGGAACGATTGCGTACCGTATGTAAGGAACACAAACAAACGCTTCTTTATTCTTCTGATCTCCAGGGCAGCTGCGGCGTCAGTCCCTAGTTCATGTACCATATTTGTTTTGCATTGTTTCTAGAATGTTCATTCAAACCCACAATGTTACTCCACACACGGCCGGCGTTTGGTCTGTGTGAATGGTGTGGTGCGCAATGTCATGAGTTGTTGAGTCTTCTCCTCTTAAGGGGTTGGACGGCACTATTGGTCTCCTTCCAGTGTGACAGTGGACACAATCTCGTCTGTGTTACACACACAGAACCGTCACCAAAACCACTCAGGTCAAGCACACGCAAGAACGTGTCAGACCAGTTGTCAGCGCTGTGAGTGTTTCAATGCCCAACACACCAACCAAGCTGTTGCTGACGGATGTATGAGAAGACGCAAGGACAAGAAAGACGGATTTATTTTGTTTACTTTGTTCCTTGAAAAAGATTAATTGTTAGGTATCTTGTCCTTGTCTAGTGTTTCCTGGGAAAGAAGATCAGTGCATAACAGAGACGAGAGTAGGCCCACTGCCATCCTGGGAGCATGTTATTCTGCACAACTCTGGGGCAGAAACCTCTCCAACCCTGGGAGTTGGACACACTATACTACAATTCACATAGACCAAAACTTCACTGAGTGCGGAGCAACTGGGTTTCTTAGAAAATTCTAGAAAAATATATTATAAAAAATATAAGAATGAGTAATGTGTGTGAAGAAATAAGAAGGTACATTTTGCTTTGTTGTTTGAAGTGATGTACTGTTTGTGTGGCCATTGCTACATGGTGGCTGTGAAATGGGTGCTGGTCATTTAGATTGGCCCTCCCATACGTATGTTAGTTTGCTTCAAGTAAATGTTTCGTTATGTCTGGGGTCAAAGGTACTGCAATAAATGAGCTGAGAGAAGCGAGCGGACTCCTAGCTGACTTCTTGCTTCAGGATCAGCAAACCGTTGCTGATCAAGACCCTATTCCGTCTGCATGTGGCGGCCCTGTAACAGGCTGCACCCGTACAATCTGGCTAAGAGAATAGCGATCGAAAGGGAAGGCAAATCGGGACCTGAAAATGCCGTGATGTTGGGCTGAAATGCGCATATATCGCAGCTGCGCTGTAAACTACGACAAAATATAACAAAACGTTATCTCCAAGACGAACGCAGAAACACAGAAAATTATATCTCCACGGGCCATATCATTGCAATTATATTTCATGGTAACAACATCGTTTATTTCAATCCACGTTTTTCTAACAACTGTGTGCTCTTCTTCTTCTTCGTCTTCTTCTCTAGTCCTCCAGAAAAATTATGTGATGACAATGTGTCGTAGTTAATAAAAACTAAAGTAATTCAAACTGTTTGGGAAACTGAAACGAAATAAATGAAAGACACTTCCCAAGATCATGACAAGGAACTGTACTCGACGATTGAATACAAGCCACAACAATATATCTGAATGGAAAGGTGGTAAACAAACAACAATAGCAGACAGATACAGGGCATATCGAGGGTAATTCATATAGGCAAATGTATGTCCTACAATTTTAATCTACAATGTGCATATAATGAACAATTCAACACACGTACACCAAGAAAGATAACATGAGCACCTAAGAACTCTTAATCTGCACAAGTGGATGGACAAGTGAAGATAACATTAGAAAAGATATGTGTTACCGTCAAGTTTTGGTGCAATAAATAACAACATAGTGTGCTCATCTGTTCTTACTGCCAGTGCGTGTGTCGTTTTGTATTACGTCTAGATGTGTTATTTTGTTGTACGTCCAGATGTGTTATTTTGTTGTACGTCCAGATGTGTCGTTTTGTTGTACGTCCAGATGTGTCGTTTTGTTGTACGTCCAGATGTGTCGTTTTGTTGTACGTCCAGATGTGTCGTTTTGTTGTACGTCCAGATGTGTCGTTTTGTTGTACGTCCAGATGTGTCGTTTTGTTGTACATCCAGATGTGTCGTTTTGTTGTACGTCCAGATGTGTCGGTTTGTTGTACGTCCAGATGTGTCGTTTTGTTGTACGTCCAGATGTGTCGTTTTGTTGTACGTCCAGATGTGTCGGTTTGTTGTACGTCCTGATGTGTCGGTTTGTTGTACGTCCGGATGTGTCGGTTTGTTGTACGTCCGGATGTGTCGTTTTGTTGTACATCCGGATGTGTCGTTTTGTTGTACATCCGGATGTGTCGTTTTGTTGTACGTTCAGATGTGTCGTTTTGGTGTATCAGATGTGTCGTTTTGTTATACCAGATGTGTCGTTTTGTTGTACCAGGAGTGATAGAAATCAACCATTTTTGAGGCAAAAGTCGTCGCATTGGTGACATATATCTGAAAGGTCAGTCGGACAAGTATCCTCGGCAGAGAAGTGGGTAAAAGGTTTGTGGGTGCTTCAAGAGAGGCACGCGGTTAGGAGAACTGATGACTGGGCAGAGTCAAATAGACCACGCGGTTAAGGGAACTGATGACTGGGCAGAGTCAAATAGACCACGCGGTTAGGAGAACTGATGACTGGGCAGAGTCAAATAGACCACGCGGTTAGGAGAACTGATGACTGGGCAGAGTCAAATAGACCGCGCGGTTAGGAGAACTGATGACTGGGCAGTCAAATAGACCACGCGGTTAGGAGAACTGATGACTGGGCAGAGTCAAATAGACCGCGCGGTTAGGGGAACTGATGACTGGGCAGAGTCAAATAGACCGCGCGGTTAGGGGAACTGATGACTGGGCAGAGTCAAATAGACCACGCGGTTAGGGGAACTGATGACTGGGCAGAGTCAAATAGACCACGCGGTTAGGAGAACTGATGACTGGGCAGAGTCAAATAGACCGCGCGGTTAGGGGAACTGATGACTGGGCAGAGTCAAATAGACCACGCGGTTAGGAGAACTGATGACTGGGCAGAGTCAAATAGACCGCGCGGTTAGGAGAACTGATGACTGGGCAGTCAAATAGACCACGCGGTTAGGGGAACTGATGACTGGGCAGAGTCAAATAGACCACGCGGTTAGGAGAACTGATGACTGGGCAGAGTCAAATAGACCGCGCGGTTAGGAGAACTGATGACTGGGCAGTCAAATAGACCACGCGGTTAGGGGAACTGATGACTGGGCAGAGTCAAATAGACCACGCGGTTAGGGGAACTGATGACTGGGCAGAGTCAAATAGACCAGACATATTGAGAGAAAGACGCACAGCAGAATTAAGAGGAACATATAGATGGGCTGTTGATTGAGCACATATGCCGCTAGCGTATATAAACATATTAAGGGCAGAAAGATGGTTATGACATTATGGTTCTCAATACCAGACATTTGTCAATGTTACAGAAGACAGTACAATGGGAATGAATTTATAATAAGAAAAGACAAAATAAACCAACAGAGGAGAGACTGTAACATGAACAGAAGAAATGTAAATCGAGCATACATTTACTATGTAATGTCATTCTCAGTGTGGAAACAAGAACGTGTGGAATAAACACAGCCAGTTACGTTTTGTTACCTTGTTTCTCTCTCACTAAGAAATCCACGAACTTGTGTTGAAACGAAAAACACTCCTCTATGAAAACAAGTCGTGCTTGCTTACAGTTGGGAACAGAAAAGACGAAACCTGGATTATAAATAACACAAACGGCTATTGGAACCAACCAACGTAAGAGTGGGGTTTGGAGACTACAGTTCACAACTAAACAACCTTTGAACCGCTGTAAGGACGTTGCTTTAGAGCTGCGCTTGCAAAAGGCCACGAGTTAGCTGGATAGAGATGTTCTAGTACTTGAAGTGTTACTTACAACAAAATATAGTCTATAATATCAGTGATACAAACATAAGTGGTGTGTCGCAGATAATGGCAGGTTTCATCAAGTGTGTCTGCATGCATGTAGAGTGGGATACATCATGATTGCCGCTTGAAATTTGATTGTACAGTTTTCAAGGCGGAAATTATCGATTAGATTCACGGTTTATCAAATAATCGATCAGATATTCTCTGCCCCACGTTCCTGTTCCCAACTAGGAATGTTTCTACCTGCGGTCACAAAGCAGAACGACTAACCGTGTCTCAGGTTAGCACCCGTCAAGGGGTGGGGGTCAGGGTGGAAGTGATGGGAGGTGGAGAGTTGGTTGTGGTGGGATGGTGGTATTAAGAAGTGAGACTTTTACCGACAATTACAAAATGGTGTCTGGGGATTCAAGATGCTTTATAGTAAACCAGGTACAGACAACAATTGTTTAGTTTGTTCAGCGGGCCACACAAGACTATAAAAAAATGTACTCATGTGGCCCTCATGCTGGTTAGTTGAAGTTTGAGACCTCTTTTTCTCTTTATGAAACAATCTTGTTTCGAGTTACGTTGCTTGGTGTCTTATCAGTCAGTGATATCAACCATTTAATTTCTCGTGTAGAGATGTGTAGGTCTTCTTCTTCTCAATGAACTGTGATATCCCAGGTCTGACACTCGCCAATATACCATCGGTGCAGATAGTGTTTTAATTACAACAATGAAATGTACAAGGATTGCAAGGCACGCATAACTGATCACCATCATCATGTGCACCTCTTGATATTGGTGATCCTGGCCCTTTACAATCATCTGCCTCATTAGCATTTCAGTACTTTGGATAGTCGCTATTTTGTCAACCATATCGTCAGCAAATCCAAGATAATTCTCTTTGCTTTTGTTATCTTACTGTGATCGTGTTCTTTCTCGTTTGAGATTGGTTTTCATGACACACCGCCTCTTCTTTAGGGTTTTATTGTGTATGCTTAAGTGTGAAATAGATGTAAGATCTCATTCTATTCCCAAAACAAAATATGATATCCAGCAAGACATGGCGGGGTTTGCGACGACATGCAGCAACTTTGGTCTCCCGATCAACACCAGAAAAACTGAAGCAGGCTTTCCAGCCTGTTCCTGGAAAGCCTTACATTGAACCAAACATTACCGTATATAACCAACGTCTTCAGGCAGTCGCTAGCGTCACCTACCTCGGCAGCCCCAGCTTCACCTACCTCGGCAGCCCTATCTTCACCTACCTCGGCAGTCCCAGCTTCACCTACCTCGGCAGCCCTATCTTCACCTACCTCGGCAGCCCCAGCTTCACCTACCTCGGCAGTCGCTAGCTTCACCTACCTCGTCAGCCCTAGCTTCACCTACCTCGGTAGTCGCTAGCTTCACCTATCTCGGCAGTCGATAGCTTCGCCTACCTCGGCAGTCGCTAGCTTCACCTACCTCGGCAGTCGCTAGCTTCACCTACCTCGGCAGCCCTAGCTTCACCTACCTCGGCAGTCGCTAGCTTCACCTACCTCGGCAGTCGCTAGCTTCACCTACTTCGGCAGTCGCTAGCTTCACCTACCTCGGAGGTCGCTAGCTTCACCTACCTCGGCAGTCGCTAGCTTCACCTACCTCGGCAGCCCTAGCTTCACCTACCTCGGCAGTCAATAGCTTCACCTACCTCGGCAGCACCCTCACCAGAGAAGCGAATATCTACTTTGAGGTTGTCAGTAGGAAGTGAGATCTGCGTTTGGAAAGCGACAAGCAAACGTTTGGAGTCGACATGGTATAAGTGTTGGCACAAAGATTACAATGTATCGCGCTATAGTGATTTCCAGTCTGCTGCATGCCCCTGAAACATGGACAGTGTAGAAAGTCATGCCAGACAGCTAAATCATTTTCACTTGAGCTGTCTGCGTACATTACTCAGGATAAGGTGACAGAACAATGTGCCTAACTCTGAAATTATTGGTATGTCTGACATGTTGAGCGTCCATACGCTTCTGCAAAAAGCCCAGTTAAGATGGACGAAACTTGACTATGAGCGTATCCCCAAGTAGCTGTTATACGGTGGAGCTCAGAACAGTCAGACGTCCAGTGTAAGGACAGAAGAAATGCTAAAGAGACTCTTTGCATGTGACTTTGAAATGCTTCATCATTGATAAGACCTACTGGAAATTGCTTGCACAGAATCGTTCCACCTGGCACGCTTGCATCACTCAAGGTGCTCAGGTCACAGAGCGAAACTCCATCGCCGAAGCTCAGAGAAAGCAAGCCGCACTAAAGAAGAGTCAGCACGACGCTTCCACAGCAGATTCCTCACACGAGTGCCCCGATTGTGACAAAGTCTGCCGATCCAGGAATGGTCTCTACAGCCTTAGAGAACACATCTCGCAGCACTAGTCTGACGCCATCTTCGCATGCGATGTTCAACAATTATTATTAGGCAAAGGCCGCCGTCCATCGTAGACGATGATGGCATCCTTAATTTTGCTAGCGCTTTTTTTTAGTAAGGATTAACTGCGCTACCTTTTATCCTCACTCTCTCGTCTCGAGCCGCCCAACCCCAGTGGCAAGTCAAGGACAAGACGACTAGGGGGCGACTACGAGATGCAGAGGACTCCGCATCAAACACCCGTGAAAAAGACGGCGGTGTCCGGAGTCGAACCCACACCAACTGATCACGAGGCCGATGGCTTTAACCACTTCGCCACGGAATCCCATTACAGTTATTATTACTATTATTCATAATAATAATAATAATACGTCCTCATATAACTTGTTATACACATGATAATATGCAGTGCAATGAATGATACCATCAATGATCAATCAATTGTCAATACGATTATAATCTGCTGCGTGATTTCGATTGATTTTTTTAAATTGAACTCAATATGCAGCATAACAATATTATGTGTTGGGAATGTTGAACAGTACAGATCCAGCAAAACAGCATGCATAGAAATATCATTTATTCATTGGATACTGACATACAAAGCTGCTCAGTATCTGCCCACAACTGTAAGCTGACAACCAAGGATGTGCGGTTTCTGTCAACAACTAACAGTTGGCCTACAGGTCTGCTCGGCCTCTGCGCACAACTGCCAGATAACATACAGGGCTGTAAGGCATCTGCGAAAACAACCAGTTATTTTTTTTTTTAATAGTTGATTTAATCATCTCTCGTATAACACCTAGAAGACCTCTCATTGGACCCCTAACAGACCTCTCGTAGAACACCCAACAGACCTTTAGTAGAACCCCTAAGAGACCTCCCGCGAAACCTTTTGAGGAAACTCTAGACCCTTTACGGAACATCTAGAAAACTTTTGTAGATCCTCTAGAGCCCTGTCTAAAAAATTCTAGAAACCTCTAGCATAACCCCAAAAAGTGGTATAGATGGTAGAGACGAAAGGGTTCGTTAATTTTCTTCGTTCATCTTCCGAGTTCAACATTAATTACTCTAAACAGCAGCAGTCATCTAAAGGTTCCGAATATCTCCATACAGTTTCTCGTGAAAGGAAGCAGGCTGTTGTCAAGTGTCACTTCTTTCACTTATGCTGCGCATGTCGGAAGTCCGTGTTCAGCTGTCACGTTATCAGTGACACAGATACACTCATCCGACATGCCAGTTTTTAATTTATGGTAGAGATGGTTTCCGACCTGTTGTGCCCTGTACGTAGTCTGAAGTTGTTCACTCACTTTCGCCTTCAGAGATGTTGATAAATGTAATTTTTTTACGTGACCAGTATGCGCTCTTCCACATGTTGATCCAAGAATGGTTTTTGTTGTTGTTATTGTTGGCCTGTTCCTGCATTCGTTCACTCAGAAATGGAGAAACCAGTCGTGCGTGCAATCAATGACCATATGAATGCTTGAACCTTTCGCATTATGACAGTCTTTGTCTGGTTCGTTCGCTCTCTAAATAGCTCGTAAAATTGGGGGCCCGTCACAAACTTCTCTTCCCGCCATAAAGTTTATTCATTGAATAGGAACTACAAGAGATCATGCTGTTACTCTGCTTCTCTCGTGGAGTCGGCAGAGTTGAAGAACATGTTCTACTATTTGTCTGTCCTTCCCACACAGACATAGTCTGCATCTTGAACGGCCAGTTCTCAGTCTGCTATTGTCACTTGATCTATTCTTGGTTAGGAGAAGTTTTTTTCTAAATTATCAGACTCCAGATGTTCTATATCTCATTGTCGTTGAAGTTGTTCCTTATTCTTTGTATTCCTTCTATACGCCGAGCTGTATGTTTGAATTGTGATGCCTCTCCCTGCTGCTATTTAATTATCTGTTTCTTTATTTTTATTCTCGTATGCTGTAGTTCGCAAGAATCCATTATATTGCCGCTCTGCAAGTCTACGTTCGTGCTTCCGGTAAGCTATCATATTCAGACAAATAATCAACAGAGAATCGATTATATATTTAAATACTTGAATCCTGGGATTCAATCAGACAAGGTTACCTGATGCCAGGTAGTCAATAACTGTTTTAATCTGTGCCTGTCCTTAGCCACGGCGGTCCAAAGGTGTGGTGCAGGTCCTCTCTCATCTCGTCGGCACTAGCACATACTAGGGCCCGGTCAGGAAACCTCTTCATAACCTGACACTGAAAGACACAAGCACATACTAGGGCCCGGTCAAGAAACTTCTTCATAACCTGACGCTGAAAGACACAAGCACACACTAGGGCCCGGTCAAGAAACTTCTTCATAACCTGACGCTGAAAGACACAAGCACATACTAGGGCCCGGTCAAGAAACCTCTTCAGAACCTGACGCTGAAAGACACAAGCACATACTAGGGCCCGGTCAAGAAACTTCTTCATAACCTGACGCTGAAAGACACAAGCACATACTAGGGCCCGGTCAGGAAACCTCTTCAGAACCTGACGCTGAAAGACACAAGCACATACTAGGGCCCGGTCAAGAAACTTCTTCATAACCTGACGCTGAAAGACACAAGCACATACTAGGGCCCGGTCAAGAAACTTCTTCATAACCTGACGCTGAAAGACACAAGCACATACTAGGGCCCGGTCAAGAAACTTCTTCATAACCTGACACTGGAAGGCACAAGCTGGAGAAAAAAGCTAAAAGAAAGAAAAGAATCAATGATACGCAAATTACTTGTTTTGTTTCGCGAATTAATCAACACTATCGTTTAAATATGCAATATGGCCCCAGAGGTCCAATCAAGGTGAATGAGCCTACAGCAGCCAACGGTCCAAAGCGGTTTGCGTCAGGGTCGGCTAACTATAGATTATCAAGACCTTGTTTCGTCTCCAAGTGACGGTGCTGTAAACAGACTGCACTAGTGTATTGTGGCTAAGAAAATAGAGATGACAGTGAGAAAACAAACATGGTACCCAAGAACAGCCAGTTTAAACAGATGTGTCGGGCCGAAAGGAGAAGACATTGCAGGATTGCTATAAGCAACAACATTGCTGTAAGCAACAACACAATGTCACAACGTCATTTTGAAGACGCACGCCGATGAAGAAGAAAAAGACGAAGAAGAAGAATGTCATTGACGTGGCTGTTAGTGTCTTTTTTGTAACAATACCGATTTCTGTTTCAGTAGCAATACATCATCTGTGATATTGTGCTTGCTCAATAAATATACGAACAGTAGAGGACAATGAAGTTAGAAATGGATATAACGATTTAATCTCTGATAAAAGTGGTCTCGCAGCCTGAGAATTACAATATTATCAACGACAGCTGTTCGTGCGCGTGAAACAGCTGCAGGTTCGGTTTTTAATTTTTTTAAAACGTTTCGTTGAAACCCAATTTCTCCAGGGCATTTCGAGGAAACCGGCTGAGAAGCCGAGTTTACGCTTTAATGACTTTCTTCTTCTTCGTCGATCAACTGTTGCTCTGCTTCTAGTCCGGTGAGGTTCACGATCAACTGTTGCTCTGCTTCTAGTCCGGTGAGGTTCACGACCAACTGATGCTATGCTTCTAGTCCGGTGAGGTTCACGATTAACTGTTGCTCTGCTTCTAGTCCGGTGAGGTTCACGACCAACTGATGCTATGCTTCTAGTCCGGTGAGGTTCACGATTAACTGATGATGTGCTTCTAGTCCGGTGAGGTTCACGAAGGAGACTGTTTCAGGTCTTCGTCGGTCCCTCACAGCTTTTCGAGCTTGGTCGCTCCCCCAGGCTAGACTGCCACTCTTTGGTCTGTATAGGTAGGGCATTCTTGTGGAATATGTTCTGGTGTTTTCTTGGTTGCTCCACAATAGCACGTGACAGTGTCTCTGGGACCCATTCTGTAGAGGTGGGCCTTGAGTCTACAATGTCCCATTCTGAGTCTGAAGATCTTTGTCTGCGCATCTCTGCCAAGTTTGTCTATGCTGTCATTTTCTGGCTTGTTTTCTTTGTGCTGGTCTCTCATTCCTTGTGCTGGTCTCTCCATTCTGTCCTCGTGGATCGTTTGACGAGTGTCTTTGCTTCTTTGTAGCTCTGTGGATGGGGAGTCTGCGTGCCTCCACTTCCGGCTATAGCGAGCTCATCTGGTTTCTCGTTTCCAGAGATCCAATAGGGGGCTGAAATCCATTGTAGGACTAAATAAATATGTTTTTTGAGACAGCAATCATATGTTGTATTTTAGCTATCATAACGTATCTTGTCCTTATGCCAATGTCGTCATGGCCTGTATGTGTGTCATTAAAACATATACTTTCAAAGTTGAAGTCTCGTATGCCGGTCGAAAATGTTGTTACTAATTCACAAATGTCCTGTTTGTCTTACAAATGCGCGCACCTACACCTGTAGTCGTAGAATGAAGTAATGCAAAGGATATTTGTTCAAAACTAAACGAGTGTGGTAAGTAAAATAATGTGATGTAAGCGCACACGACAACCATGAGTCACTTTGCAAGCTGTGACTGCCAAGCACAGTTACACTACAACTGCCACCGTCGCCTCCCCTATGCTGGGCTGGGACAGATGTTTGTGGACATCGGAATGACAAGAACCAGGACTGACAACATACAGATTTACACGTTTAACCCTGCACTTATACAACTAGTGCACTACGTTGTGAAACTGAAGACATCCGTACTGTTTCTTGATGTATGTGTTTGTTATGTACATGTTGTAGACCACTCAAAAGTAGTCAGTGGTCAGATACTATTCTCGTAATCAGGAGACACGGGCTCAAATTCTGCTAAGGATTAAGTTTTATTCGTGACAGGGGGAAAAACTAACCTGGACACTGCACGAGCATGAGGTCTGTGTTCCTGAGCCTTATCAGTCCCCCATCCAATTGGAAACCTGGGTCGAGTAATGTTACTGGAGCTCAGATTGAACGAAATGGAACTTAATTACTCAACAAAAGTGACCCAGGTCAACACCGACTCAGAATTTCAACCCTTTGACTAGTAACATCACAATGAGATAGCAAGCAGACAGCTGAACACAAAGAGATGTCCAACAGAATGGTAAGCCAATAGCATTACTCAATAAATACAAACTCCTCACAGATATAATACAGCATTATAAAGAACTAACCACATACTGGGAGTGTAAAAGTAAAACAAAACAGTCAAAGAATTTTTTAAAACCTACTAAATAAGAAATGGGACAAATAAATACATCAAATCAAGGGGACGGCGTAGCCTAGTGGTTAAGTGACACGGATCACAACCAGAAGGTGCTGGGTTCGATCCCCATCACAGCACCGGCCGTTACCCCGGGGAAGCAAACCCTTAGAAAATGCAGGAGGAAGCAGACCCTTACATAAAATGAATGCTGAAGTCGGATGCACTGGGCCGACAGGCGCAAAATAAAAACGCAGTGCAACTAACACCGCCTTGTGGATTTGAGAAATAAGGCGAACGCAAAAAAAACAAAAAAAAAAAAACAACAACATCAAATCAAACAAGATAATCATTGCATTTGCACAGATGGGTCAAGTGAAGAGGATGACACAGTAAATGAAAGGATAATAAGATCACAAAGGGAAATCAATAAGATGACAGATAATACAACAATCCAGTGCAGAGCTTGCAGCGATAGCAAAGGCGATAGAGATAACAGAAGCTCTCAACATCCTTCCAAAAATGAACATACTAACACACTCTGTCTGCAGTACAGGCAATTCAAACAGGTAAAATCCATAGGTTTTACAAAGCCAATAAGTTATTACAACTAAACAAACTGCTTCGTGGACTAAACTAGCTTGCAGGGTTACAAGTATATGGTGTCCATATAGTATGCACATGGTGTCATAGAAGGTAGTGAACTTACAGATAAAGCATTTAAATTGAGACGAAAAAGCATATCGAGAAATCATACAAAATATAAGACTTGAGAAGCAGACAGAATATAAGACATGAGAAGTAGACAAAATATAAGACATGAGAAGTAGACAAAAGAGCGGAATAATAACAGGAAGTGGCGACACGCCTACCAACTGCTCGTTGTCAATACATAGAGAATCGAGAATGAGCTGCTTAAAAAAAAATATATTTTTAAAAACACCCCAAAAAAATCATAATATACTACAACTCAGAATTGGAACAGTCTATTTTACCGTGGAATAACCAACATGTGATGATTTGGAACATGCGCTTAAACACTGCACGACGGAATAACCAACATGTGATGATTTGGAACATGCGCTTAAACACTGCACGACTCCCAAATATCTAGGCTTGAGGTTTAACCGCAAATGTCCTAAATTCTAGACCTACCCCCTTCTCCATCTTCTCTTCCATCACTCTGTTTCATTTGACTCTATCCCAGTCACACCCTTGCACAACTTTCACACGCACCCTCGTGGTAAAGCCCTTCCATTGCACTTTGGTTGGGCTAGCTTCTGAGGGGGCACAAACCTAGCATAGGTACATACAGATGCACACATGCATCCAAGCACTGGTTTATGCGTCCTGATATCGCCCAATTGACTTCGGTCTGGGGTGGAAAATGGCGCGCCTCCGCCAGTAGAAACTAGTGAGGCAAACATCTAAGACAACAAAAAAAAAACAAGCAAGAAAATAATTTCCTCCGAAAACTGACCGGCACAACATTGGAAGGAGGACATGGAGGTCGCTGGAGGAACCTGCTCTCGGACATCATCTACCATACACGACATGGAGGTCGCTGGAGGAACCTGCCCTCGGACATCATCTACCATACACGACATGGAGGTCGCTGGAGGAACCTGCCCCCGGACATCATCTACCATACACGACATGGAGGTCGCTGGAGGAACCTGCCCTCGGACATCATCTACCATACACGACATGGAGGTCGTTGGAGGAACCTGCTCCCGGACATCATCTACCATACACGACATGGAGGTCGCTGGAGGAACCTGCTCCCGGACATCATCTACAATACATGACATGGAGGTCGCTGGAGGAACCTGCCCCCGGACATCATCGACCATACACGACATGGAGGTAGCTGGGGGAACCTGCCCTCGGACATCATCTACCATACACGACATGGAGGTCGCTGGAAGAACCTGCTCCCGGACATCATCTACCATACACGACATGGAGGTCGCTGGAGGAACCTGCCCTCGGACATCATCTACCATACACGACATGGAGGTCGCTGGAGGAACCTGCTCCCGGACATCATCTACCATACACGACATGGAGGTCGCTGGAGGAACCTGCTCTCGGACATCATCTACCATACACGACATGGAGGTCGCTGGAGGAACCTGCCCTCGGACATCATCTACCATACACGACATGGAGGTCGCTGGAGGAACCTGCCCTCGGACATCATCTACCATACACGACATGGAGGTCGCTATAGGAACCTGCTCCCGGACATCATCTACCATACACGACATGGAGGTCGCTGGAGGAACCTGCTCCCGGACATCATCTACCATACATGACATGGAGGTCGCTGGAGGAACCTGCCCCCGGACATCATCGACCATACACGACATGGAGGTAGCTGGAGGAACCTGCCCTCGGACATCATCTACCATACACGACATGGAGGTCGCTGGAAGAACCTGCTCCCGGACATCATCTACCATACACGACATGGAGGTCGCTGGAGGAACCTGCCCTCGGACATCATCTACCATACACGACATGGAGGTCGCTGGAGGAACCTGCTCCCGGACATCATCTACCATACACGACATGGAGGTCGCTGGAGGAACCTGCCCTCGGACATCATCTACCATACACGACATGGAGGTCGCTGGAGGAACCTGCCCCCGGACATCATCTACCATACACGACATGGAGGTCGCTGGAGGAACCTGCCCTCGGACATCATCTACCATACACGACATGGAGGTCGCTGGAGGAACCTGCTCCCGGACATCATCTACCATACACGACATGGAGGTCGCTGGAGGAACCTGCTCCCGGACATCATCTACCATACACGACATGGAGGTCGCTGGAGGAACCTGCCCTCGGACATCATCTACCATACACGACATGGAGGTCGCTGGAGGAACCTGCTCCCGGACATCATCTACCATACACGACATGGAGGTCGCTGGAGGAACCTGCCCTCGGACATCATCTACCATACACGACATAGAGGTCGCTGGAGGAACCTGCTCCCGGACATCATCTACCATACACGACATGGAGGTCGCTGGAGGAACCTGCCCTCGGACATCATCTACCATACACGACATGGAGGAACCTGCCCTCGGACATCATCTACCATACACGACATGGAGGTCGCTGGAGGAACCTGCCCTCGGACATCATCTACCATACACGACATGGAGGTCGCTGGAGGAACCTGCTCCCGGACATCATCTACAATACACGACATGGAGGTCTCTGGAGGAACCTGCCCCCAGACATCATCTACCATACACGACATGGAGGTCGCTGGAGGAACCTGCCTCCGGACATCATCTATCATACAAGACATGGAGGTCGCTGGAGAAACCTGCTCCCGGACATCATCTACCATACACGACATGGAGGTCGCTGGAGGAACCTTCCCCCGGACATCATCTACCATACACGACATGGAGGTCGCTGGAGGAACCTGCTCCCGGACATCATCTACCATACACGACATGGAGGTCGCTGGAGGAACCTGCCCCCGGACATCCTCTACCATACACGACATGGAGGTCGCTGGAGGAACCTGCCCCCGGACGTCATCTACCATACACGACATGGAGGTCGCTGGAGGAACCTGCCCTCGGACATCATCTACCATACACGACATGGAGGTCGCTGGAGGAACCTGCCCTCGGACATCATCTACCATACACGACATGGAGGTCGCTGGAGGAACCTGCTCCCGGACATTCTACCATACATGACATGGAGGTCGCTGGAGGAACCTGCCCCCGGACATCATCAACCATACACGACATGGAGGTAGCTGGAGGAACCTGCCCTCGGACATCATCTACCATACACGACATGGAGGTCGCTGGAGGAACCTGCCCCCGGACATCATCGACCATACACGACATGGAGGTCGCTGGAGGAACCTGCTCCCGGACATCATCTACCATACATGACATGGAGGTCGCTGGAGAAACCTGCCCCCGGACATCATCGACCATACACGACATGGAGGTAGCTGGAGGAACCTGCCCTCGGACATCATCTACCATACACGACATGGAGGTCGCTGGAAGAACCTGCTCCCGGACATCATCTACCATACACGACATGAAGGTCGCTGGAGGAATCTGCCCTCGGACATCATCTGCCATACACGACATGGAGGTCGCTGGACGAATCTGCCCTCGGACATCATCTACCATACACGACATGGAGGTCGCTGGAGTAACCTGCTCCCGGACATCATCTACCATACACGACATGGAGGTCGCTGGAGGAACCTGCTCCCGGACATCATCTACCGTACACGACATGGAGGTCGCTGGAGGAACCTGCCCTCGGACATCATCTACCATACACGACATGGAGGTCGCTGGAGGAACCTGCTCCCGGACATCATCTACCATACACGACATGGAGGTCGCTGGAGGAACCTGCCCTCGGACATCATCTACCATACACGACATGGAGGTCGCTGGAGGAGCCTGCCCTCGGACATCATCTACCATACACGACATAGAGGTCGCTGGAGGAACCTGCTCCCAGACATCATCTACCATACACGACATGGAGGTCGCTGGAGGAACCTGCCCTCGGACATCATCTACCATACACGACATGGAGGTCGCTGGAGGAACCTGCTCCCGGACATCATCTACCATACACGACATGGAGGTCGCTGGAGGAACCTGCCCTCGGACATCATCTACCATACACGACATGGAGGTCGCTGGAGGAACCTGCCCTCGGACATCATCTACCATACACGACATGGAGGAACCTGCCCTCGGACATCATCTACCATACACGACATGGAGGTCGCTGGAGGAACCTGCCCTCGGACATCATCTACCATACACGACATGGAGGTCGCTGGAGGAACCTGCCCCCAGACATCATCTACCATACACGACATGGAGGTCGCTGGAGGAACCTGCCCCAGGACATCATCTATCATACAAGACATGAAGGTCGCTGGAGGAACCTGCTCCCGGACATCATCTACCATACACGACATGGAGGTCGCTGGAGGAACCTGCCCCCGGACATCATCTACCATACACGACATGGAGGTCGCTGGAGGAACCTGCTCCCGGACATCATCTACCATACACGACATGGAGGTCGCTGGAGGAACCTGCCCCCGGACATCATCTACCATACACGACATGGAGGTCGCTGGAGGAACCTGCCCCCGGACGTCATCTACCATACACGACATGGAGGTCGCTGGAGGAACCTGCCCTCGGACATCATCTACCATACACGACATGAAGGTAGCTGGAGGAACCTGCCCCCGGACATCATCTACCATACACGACATGGAGGTCGCTGGAGGAACCTGCCCTCGGACATCATCTACCATACACGACATGGAGGTCGCTGGAGGAACCTGCTCCCGGACATCATCTACCATACACGACATGGAGGTCGCTGGAGGAACCTGCTCCCGGACATCATCTACCATACACGACATGGAGGTCGCTGGAGGAACCTGCTCCCGGACATCATCTACCATACACGACATGGAGGTCGCTGGAGGAACCTGCTCCCGGACATCATCTACCATACACGACATGGAGGTCGCTGGAGGAACCTGCTCCCGGACATCATCTACCATACACGACATGGAGGTCGCTGGAGGAACCTGCTCCCGGACATCATCTACCATACACGACATGGAGGTCGCTGGAGGAACCTGCCCTCGGACATCATCTACCATACAGGACATGGAGGAACCTGCCCTCGGACATCATCTACCATACACGACATGGAGGTCGCTGGAGGAACCTGCCCTCGGACATCATCTACCATACACGACATGGAGGTCGCTGGAGGAACCTGCTCCTGGACATCATCTACCATACACGACATGGAGGTCGCTGGAGGAACCTGCCCTCGGACATCATCTACCATACACGACATGGAGGTCGCTGGAGGAGCCTGCCCTCGGACATCATCTACCATACACGACATAGAGGTCGCTGGAGGAACCTGCTCCCGGACATCATCTACCATACACGACATGGAGGTCGCTGGAGGAACCTGCCCTCGGACATCATCTACCATACACGACATGGAGGAACCTGCCCTCGGACATCATCTACCATACACGACATGGAGGTCGCTGGAGGAACCTGCCCTCGGACATCATCTACCATACACGACATGGAGGTCGCTGGAGGAACCTGCTCCCGGACATCATCTACAATACACGACATGGAGGTCGCTGGAGGAACCTGCCCCCAGACATCATCTACCATACACGACATGGAGGTCGCTGGAGGAACCTGCCTCCGGACATCATCTATCATACAAGACATGGAGGTCGCTGGAGGAACCTGCTCCCGGACATCATCTACCATACACGACATGGAGGTCGCTGGAGGAACCTTCCCCCGGACATCATCTACCATACACGACATGGAGGTCGCTGGAGGAACCTGCTCCCGGACATCATCTACCATACACGACATGGAGGTCGCTGGAGGAACCTGCCCCCGGACATCATCTACCATACACGACATGGAGGTCGCTGGAGCAACCTGCCCCCGGACGTCATCTACCATACACGACATGGAGGTCGCTGGAGGAACCTGCCCTCGGACATCATCTACCATACACGACATGGAGGTCGCTGGAGGAACCTGCCCTCGGACATCATCTACCATACACGACATGGAGGTCGCTGGAGGAACCTGCTCCCGGACATCATCTACCATACATGACATGGAGGTCGCTGGAGGAACCTGCCCCCGGACATCATCAACCATACACGACATGGAGGTAGCTGGAGGAACCTGCCCTCGGACATCATCTACCATACACGACATGGAGGTCGCTGGAGGAACCTGCCCCCGGACATCATCGACCATACACGACATGGAGGTCGCTGGAGGAACCTGCTCCCGGACATCATCTACCATACATGACATGGAGGTCGCTGGAGGAACCTGCCCCCGGACATCATCGACCATACACGACATGGATGTAGCTGGAGGAACCTGCCCTCGGACATCATCTACCATACACGACATGGAGGTCGCTGGAAGAACCTGCTCCCGGACATCATCTACCATACACGACATGAAGGTCGCTGGAGGAATCTGCCCTCGGACATCATCTGCCATACACGACATGGAGGTCGCTGGACGAACCTGCCCTCGGACATCATCTACCATACACGACATGGAGGTCGCTGGAGTAACCTGCTCCCGGACATCATCTACCATACACGACATGGAGGTCGCTGGAGGAACCTGCTCCCGGACATCATCTACCATACACGACATGGAGGTCGCTGGAGGAACCTGCCCTCGGACATCATCTACCATACACGACATGGAGGTCGCTGGAGGAACCTGCTCCCGGACATCATCTACCATACACGACATGGAGGTCGCTGGAGGAACCTGCCCTCGGACATCATCTACCATACACGACATGGAGGTCGCTGGAGGAGCCTGCCCTCGGACATCATCTACCATACACGACATAGAGGTCGCTGGAGGAACCTGCTCCCAGACATCATCTACCATACACGACATGGAGGTCGCTGGAGGAACCTGCCCTCGGACATCATCTACCATACACGACATGGAGGTCGCTGGAGGAACCTGCTCCCGGACATCATCTACCATACACGACATGGAGGTCGCTGGAGGAACCTGCCCTCGGACATCATCTACCATACACGACATGGAGGTCGCTGGAGGAACCTGCCCTCGGACATCATCTACCATACACGACATGGAGGTCGCTGGAGGAACCTGCTCCCGGACATCATCTACCATACACGACATGGAGGTCGCTGGAGGAACCTGCCCTCGGACATCATCTACCATACACGACATGGAGGTCGCTGGAGGAACCTGCCCTCGGACATCATCTACCATACACGACATGGAGGTCGCTGGAGGAACCTGCTCCCGGACATCATCTACCATACACGACATGGAGGTCGCTGGAGGAACCTGCCCTCGGACATCATCTACCATACACGACATGGAGGAACCTGCCCTCGGACATCATCTACCATACACGACATGGAGGTCGCTGGAGGAACCTGCCCTCGGACATCATCTACCATACACGACATGGAGGTCGCTGGAGGAACCTGCTCCCGGACATCATCTACCATACACGACATGGAGGTCGCTGGAGGAATCTGCCCCCAGACATCATCTACCATACACGACATGGAGGTCGCTGGAGGAACCTGCCCCAGGATATCATCTATCATACAAGACATGGAGGTCGCTGGAGGAACCTGCTCCCGGACATCATCTACCATACACGACATGGAGGTCGCTGGAGGAACCTGCCCCCGGACATCATCTACCATACACGACATGGAGGTCGCTGGAGGAACCTGCTCCCGGACATCATCTACCATACACGACATGGAGGTCGCTGGAGGAACCTGCCCCCGGACATCATCTACCATACACGACATGGAGGTCGCTGGAGGAACCTGCCCCCGGACGTCATCTACCATACACGACATGGAGGTCGCTGGAGGAACCTGCCCTCGGACATCATCTACCATACACGACATGAAGGTAGCTGGAGGAACCTGCCCCCGGACATCATCTACCATACACGACATGGAGGTCGCTAAAGGAACCTGCCCTCGGACATCATCTACCATACACGACATGGAGGTCGCTGGAGGAACCTGCTCCCGGACATCATCTACCATACACGACATGGAGGTCGCTGGAGGAACCTGCTCCCGGACATCATCTACCATACACGACATGGAGGTCGCTGGAGGAACCTGCTCCCGGACATCATCTACCATACACGACATGGAGGTCGCTGGAGGAACCTGCTCCCGGACATCATCTACCATACACGACATGGAGGTCGCTGGAGGAACCTGCTCCCGGACATCATCTACCATACACGACATGGAGGTCGCTGGAGGAACCTGCTCCCGGACATCATCTACCATACACGACATGGAGGTCGCTGGAGGAACCTGCTCCCGGACATCATCTACCATACACGACATGGAGGTCGCTGGAGGAACCTGCCCTCGGACATCATCTACCATACAGGACATGGAGGAACCTGCCCTCGGACATCATCTACCATACACGACATGGAGGTCGCTGGAGGAACCTGCCCTCGGACATCATCTACCATACACGACATGGAGGTCGCTGGAGGAACCTGCTCCCGGACATCATCTACAATACACGACATGGAGGTCGCTGGAGGAACCTGCCCCCAGACATCATCTACCATACACGACATGGAGGTCGCTGGAGGAACCTGCCTCCGGACATCATCTATCATACAAGACATGGAGGTCGCTGGAGGAACCTGCTCCCGGACATCATCTACCATACACGACATGGAGGTCGCTGGAGGAACCTTCCCCCGGACATCATCTACCATACACGACATGGAGGTCGCTGGAGGAACCTGCTCCCGGACATCATCTACCATACACGACATGGAGGTCGCTGGAGGAACCTGCCCCCGGACATCATCTACCATACACGACATGGAGGTCGCTGGAGGAACCTGCCCCCGGACGTCATCTACCATACACGACATGGAGGTCGCTGGAGGAACCTGCCCTCGGACATCATCTACCATACACGACATGGAGGTCGCTGGAGGAACCTGCCCTCGGACATCATCTACCATACACGACATGGAGGTCGCTGGAGGAACCTGCTCCCGGACATCATCTACCATACACGACATGGAGGTCGCTGGAGGAATCTGCCCCCAGACATCATCTACCATACACGACATGGAGGTCGCTGGAGGAACCTGCCCCAGGATATCATCTATCATACAAGACATGGAGGTCGCTGGAGGAACCTGCTCCCGGACATCATCTACCATACACGACATGGAGGTCGCTGGAGGAACCTGCCCCCGGACATCATCTACCATACACGACATGGAGGTCGCTGGAGGAACCTGCTCCCGGACATCATCTACCATACACGACATGGAGGTCGCTGGAGGAACCTGCCCCCGGACATCATCTACCATACACGACATGGAGGTCGCTGGAGGAACCTGCCCCCGGACGTCATCTACCATACACGACATGGAGGTCGCTGGAGGAACCTGCTCCCGGACATCATCTACCATACACGACATGGAGGTCGCTGGAGGAACCTGCCCCCGGACATCATCTACCATACACGACATGGAGGTCGCTGGAGGAACCTGCTCCCGGACATCATCTACCATACACGACATGGAGGTCGCTGGAGGAACCTGCCCCCGGACATCATCTACCATACACGACATGGAGGTCGCTGGAGGAACCTGCCCCCGGACGTCATCTACCATACACGACATGGAGGTCGCTGGAGGAACCTGCCCTCGGACATCATCTACCATACACGACATGAAGGTAGCTGGAGGAACCTGCCCCCGGACATCATCTACCATACACGACATGGAGGTCGCTAAAGGAACCTGCCCTCGGACATCATCTACCATACACGACATGGAGGTCGCTGGAGGAACCTGCTCCCGGACATCATCTACCATACACGACATGGAGGTCGCTGGAGGAACCTGCTCCCGGACATCATCTACCATACACGACATGGAGGTCGCTGGAGGAACCTGCTCCCGGACATCATCTACCATACACGACATGGAGGTCGCTGGAGGAACCTGCTCCCGGACATCATCTACCATACACGACATGGAGGTCGCTGGAGGAACCTGCCCCCGGACATCATCTACCATACACGACATGGAGGTCGCTGGAGGAACCTGCCCCCGGACGTCATCTACCATACACGACATGGAGGTCGCTGGAGGAACCTGCCCTCGGACATCATCTACCATACACGACATGAAGGTAGCTGGAGGAACCTGCCCCCGGACATCATCTACCATACACGACATGGAGGTCGCTAAAGGAACCTGCCCTCGGACATCATCTACCATACACGACATGGAGGTCGCTGGAGGAACCTGCTCCCGGACATCATCTACCATACACGACATGGAGGTCGCTGGAGGAACCTGCTCCCGGACATCATCTACCATACACGACATGGAGGTCGCTGGAGGAACCTGCTCCCGGACATCATCTACCATACACGACATGGAGGTCGCTGGAGGAACCTGCTCCCGGACATCATCTACCATACACGACATGGAGGTCGCTGGAGGAACCTGCTCCCGGACATCATCTACCATACACGACATGGAGGTCGCTGGAGGAACCTGCTCCCGGACATCATCTACCATACACGACATGGAGGTCGCTGGAGGAACCTGCTCCCGGACATCATCTACCATACACGACATGGAGGTCGCTGGAGGAACCTGCCCTCGGACATCATCTACCATACAGGACATGGAGGAACCTGCCCTCGGACATCATCTACCATACACGACATGGAGGTCGCTGGAGGAACCTGCCCTCGGACATCATCTACCATACACGACATGGAGGTCGCTGGAGGAACCTGCTCCCGGACATCATCTACAATACACGACATGGAGGTCGCTGGAGGAACCTGCCCCCAGACATCATCTACCATACACGACATGGAGGTCGCTGGAGGAACCTGCCTCCGGACATCATCTATCATACAAGACATGGAGGTCGCTGGAGGAACCTGCTCCCGGACATCATCTACCATACACGACATGGAGGTCGCTGGAGGAACCTTCCCCCGGACATCATCTACCATACACGACATGGAGGTCGCTGGAGGAACCTGCTCCCGGACATCATCTACCATACACGACATGGAGGTCGCTGGAGGAACCTGCCCCCGGACATCATCTACCATACACGACATGGAGGTCGCTGGAGGAACCTGCCCCCGGACGTCATCTACCATACACGACATGGAGGTCGCTGGAGGAACCTGCCCTCGGACATCATCTACCATACACGACATGGAGGTCGCTGGAGGAACCTGCCCTCGGACATCATCTACCATACACGACATGGAGGTCGCTGGAGAAACCTGCTCCCGGACATCATCTACCATACATGACATGGAGGTCGCTGGAGGAACCTGCCCCCGGACATCATCAACCATACACGACATGGAGGTAGCTGGAGGAACCTGCCCTCGGACATCATCTACCATACACGACATGGAGGTCGCTGGAGGAACCTGCCCCCGGACATCATCGACCATACACGACATGGAGGTCGCTGGAGGAACCTGCTCCCGGACATCATCTACCATACATGACATGGAGGTCACTGGAGGAACCTGCCCCCGGACATCATCGACCATACACGACATGGAGGTAGCTGGAGGAACCTGCCCTCGGACATCATCTACCATACACGACATGGAGGTCGCTGGAAGAACCTGCTCCCGGACATCATCTACCATACACGACATGAAGGTCGCTGGAGGAATCTGCCCTCGGACATCATCTGCCATACACGACATGGAGGTCGCTGGACGAACCTGCCCTCGGACATCATCTACCATACACGACATGGAGGTCGCTGGAGTAACCTGCTCCCGGACATCATCTACCATACACGACATGGAGGTCGCTGGAGGAACCTGCTCCCGGACATCATCTACCATACACGACATGGAGGTCGCTGGAGGAACCTGCCCTCGGACATCATCTACCATACACGACATGGAGGTCGCTGGAGGAACCTGCTCCCGGACATCATCTACCATACACGACATGGAGGTCGCTGGAGGAACCTGCCCTCGGATATCATCTACCATACACGACATGGAGGTCGCTGGAGGAGCCTGCCCTCGGACATCATCTACCATACACGACATAGAGGTCGCTGGAGGAACCTGCTCCCGGACATCATCTACCATACACGACATGGAGGTCGCTGGAGGAACCTGCCCTCGGACATCATCTACCATACACGACATGGAGGTCGCTGGAGTAACCTGCCCCCGGACATCATCGACCATACACGACATGGAGGTCGCTGGAGGAACCTGCCCTCGGACATCATCTACCATACACGACATGGAGGAACCTGCCCTCGGACATCATCTACCATACACGACATGGAGGTCGCTGGAGGAACCTGCCCTCGGACATCATCTACCATACACGACATGGAGGTCGCTGGAGGAACCTGCTCCCGGACATCATCTACCATACACGACATGGAGGTCGCTGGAGGAACCTGCCCCCGGACATCATCTACCATACACGACATGGAGGTCGCTGGAGGAACCTGCCCCCGGACGTCATCTACCACACAAGACATGGAGGTCGCTGGAGGAACCTGCTCCCGGACATCATCTACCATACACGACATGGAGGTCGCTGGAGGAACCTGCCCCCGGACATCATCTACCATACACGACATGGAGGTCGCTGGAGGAACCTGCTCCCGGACATCATCTACCATACACGACATGGAGGTCGCTGGAGGAACCTGCCCCCGGACATCATCGACCATACACGACATGGAGGTCGCTGGAGGAACCTGCTCCCGGACATCATCTACCATACATGACATGGAGGTCACTGGAGGAACCTGCCCCCGGACATCATCGACCATACACGACATGGAGGTAGCTGGAGGAACCTGCCCTCGGACATCATCTACCATACACGACATGGAGGTCGCTGGAAGAACCTGCTCCCGGACATCATCTACCATACACGACATGAAGGTCGCTGGAGGAATCTGCCCTCGGACATCATCTGCCATACACGACATGGAGGTCGCTGGACGAACCTGCCCTCGGACATCCTCTACCATACACGACATGGAGGTCGCTGGAGTAACCTGCTCCCGGACATCATCTACCATACACGACATGGAGGTCGCTGGAGGAACCTGCTCCCGGATATCATCTACCATACACGACATGGAGGTCGCTGGAGGAACCTGCTCCCGGACATCATCTACCATACATGACATGGAGGTCGCTGGAGGAACCTGCGCCCGGACATCATCAACCATACACGACATGGAGGTAGCTGGAGGAACCTGCCCTCGGACATCATCTACCATACACGACATGGAGGTCGCTGGAGGAACCTGCCCCCGGACATCATCGACCATACACGACATGGAGGTCGCTGGAGGAACCTGCTCCCGGACATCATCTACCATACATGACATGGAGGTCGCTGGAGGAACCTGCCCCCGGACATCATCGACCATACACAACATGGAGGTAGCTGGAGGAACCTGCCCTCGGACATCATCTACCATACACGACATGGAGGTCGCTGGAAGAACCTGCTCCCGGACATCATCTACCATACACGACATGAAGGTCGCTGGAGGAATCTGCCCTCGGACATCATCTGCCATACACGACATGGAGGTCGCTGGACGAACCTGCCCTCGGACATCATCTACCATACACGACATGGAGGTCGCTGGAGTAACCTGCTCCCGGACATCATCTACCATACACGACACGGAGGTCGCTGGAGGAACCTGCTCCCGGACATCATCTACCATACACGACATGGAGGTCGCTGGAGGAACCTGCCCTCGGACATCATCTACCATACACGACATGGAGGTCGCTGGAGGAACCTGCCCTCGGACATCATCTACCATACACGACATGGAGGTCGCTGGAGGAACCTGCTCCCGGACATCATCTACCATACATGACATGGAGGTCGCTGGAGGAACCTGCCCCCGGACATCATCAACCATACACGACATGGAGGTAGCTGGAGGAACCTGCCCTCGGACATCATCTACCATACACGACATGGAGGTCGCTGGAGGAACCTGCCCCCGGACATCATCGACCATACACGACATGGAGGTCGCTGGAGGAACCTGCTCCCGGACATCATCTACCATACATGACATGGAGGTCACTGGAGGAACCTGCCCCCGGACATCATCGACCATACACGACATGGAGGTAGCTGGAGGAACCTGCCCTCGGACATCATCTACCATACACGACATGGAGGTCGCTGGAAGAACCTGCTCCCGGACATCATCTACCATACACGACATGAAGGTCGCTGGAGGAATCTGCCCTCGGACATCATCTGCCATACACGACATGGAGGTCGCTGGACGAACCTGCCCTCGGACATCATCTACCATACACGACATGGAGGTCGCTGGAGTAACCTGCTCCCGGACATCATCTACCATACACGACATGGAGGTCGCTGGAGGAACCTGCTCCCGGACATCATCTACCATACACGACATGGAGGTCGCTGGAGGAACCTGCCCTCGGACATCATCTACCATACACGACATGGAGGTCGCTGGAGGAACCTGCTCCCGGACATCATCTACCATACACGACATGGAGGTCGCTGGAGGAACCTGCCCTCGGATATCATCTACCATACACGACATGGAGGTCGCTGGAGGAGCCTGCCCTCGGACATCATCTACCATACACGACATAGAGGTCGCTGGAGGAACCTGCTCCCGGACATCATCTACCATACACGACATGGAGGTCGCTGGAGGAACCTGCCCTCGGACATCATCTACCATACACGACATGGAGGTCGCTGGAGTAACCTGCCCCCGGACATCATCGACCATACACGACATGGAGGTCGCTGGAGGAACCTGCCCTCGGACATCATCTACCATACACGACATGGAGGAACCTGCCCTCGGACATCATCTACCATACACGACATGGAGGTCGCTGGAGGAACCTGCCCTCGGACATCATCTACCATACACGACATGGAGGTCGCTGGAGGAACCTGCTCCCGGACATCATCTACCATACACGACATGGAGGTCGCTGGAGGAACCTGCCCCCGGACATCATCTACCATACACGACATGGAGGTCGCTGGAGGAACCTGCCCCCGGACGTCATCTACCATACAAGACATGGAGGTCGCTGGAGGAACCTGCTCCCGGACATCATCTACCATACACGACATGGAGGTCGCTGGAGGAACCTGCCCCCGGACATCATCTACCATACACGACATGGAGGTCGCTGGAGGAACCTGCTCCCGGACATCATCTACCATACACGACATGGAGGTCGCTGGAGGAACCTGCCCCCGGACATCATCGACCATACACGACATGGAGGTCGCTGGAGGAACCTGCTCCCGGACATCATCTACCATACATGACATGGAGGTCACTGGAGGAACCTGCCCCCGGACATCATCGACCATACACGACATGGAGGTAGCTGGAGGAACCTGCCCTCGGACATCATCTACCATACACGACATGGAGGTCGCTGGAAGAACCTGCTCCCGGACATCATCTACCATACACGACATGAAGGTCGCTGGAGGAATCTGCCCTCGGACATCATCTGCCATACACGACATGGAGGTCGCTGGACGAACCTGCCCTCGGACATCATCTACCATACACGACATGGAGGTCGCTGGAGTAACCTGCTCCCGGACATCATCTACCATACACGACATGGAGGTCGCTGGAGGAACCTGCTCCCGGATATCATCTACCATACACGACATGGAGGTCGCTGGAGGAACCTGCTCCCGGACATCATCTACCATACATGACATGGAGGTCGCTGGAGGAACCTGCGCCCGGACATCATCAACCATACACGACATGGAGGTAGCTGGAGGAACCTGCCCTCGGACATCATCTACCATACACGACATGGAGGTCGCTGGAGGAACCTGCCCCCGGACATCATCGACCATACACGACATGGAGGTCGCTGGAGGAACCTGCTCCCGGACATCATCTACCATACATGACATGGAGGTCGCTGGAGGAACCTGCCCCCGGACATCATCGACCATACACAACATGGAGGTAGCTGGAGGAACCTGCCCTCGGACATCATCTACCATACACGACATGGAGGTCGCTGGAAGAACCTGCTCCCGGACATCATCTACCATACACGACATGAAGGTCGCTGGAGGAATCTGCCCTCGGACATCATCTGCCATACACGACATGGAGGTCGCTGGACGAACCTGCCCTCGGACATCATCTACCATACACGACATGGAGGTCGCTGGAGTAACCTGCTCCCGGACATCATCTACCATACACGACACGGAGGTCGCTGGAGGAACCTGCTCCCGGACATCATCTACCATACACGACATGGAGGTCGCTGGAGGAACCTGCCCTCGGACATCATCTACCATACACGACATGGAGGTCGCTGGAGGAACCTGCTCCCGGACATCATCTACCATACACGACATGGAGGTCGCTGGAGGAACCTGCCCTCGGACATCATCTACCATACACGACATGGAGGTCGCTGGAGGAGCCTGCCCTCGGACATCATCTAGCATACACGACATAGAGGTCGCTGGAGGAACCTGCTCCCGGACATCATCTACCATACACGACATGGAGGTCGCTGGAGGAACCTGCCCTCGGACATCATCTACCATACACGACATGGAGGTCACTGGAGGAACCTGCTCCCGGACATCATCTACCATACACGACATGGAGGTCGCTGGAGGAACCTGCCCTCGGACATCATCTACCATACACGACATGGAGGAACCTGCCCTCGGACATCATCTACCATACACGACATGGAGGTCGCTGGAGGAACCTGCCCTCGGACATCATCTACCATACACGACATGGAGGTCGCTGGAGGAACCTGCTCCCGGACATCATCTACCATACACGACATGGAGGTCGCTGGAGGAACCTGCCCCCAGACATCATCTACCATACACGACATGGAGGTCGCTGGAGGAACCTGCCCCAGGACATCATCTATCATACAAGACATGGAGGTCGCTGGAGGAACCTGCTCCCGGACAACATCTACCATACACGACATGGAGGTCGCTGGAGGAACCTGCCCCCGGACATCATCTACCATATACGACATGGAGGTCGCTGGAGGAACCTGTTTCCGGACATCATCTACCATACACGACATGGAGGTCGCTGGAGGAACCTGCCCTCGGACATCATCTACCATACACGACATGAAGGTAGCTGGAGGAACCTGCCCCCGGACATCATCTACCATACACGACATGGAGGTCGCTGGAGGAACCTGCCCTGGGACATCATCTACCATACACGACATGGAGGTCGCTGGAGGAACCTGCTCCCGGACATCATCTACCATACACGACATGGAGGTCGCTGGAGGAACCTGCTCCCGGACATCATCTACCATACACGACATGGAGGTCGCTGGAGGAACCTGCTCCCGGACATCATCTACCATACACGACATGGAGGTCGCTGGAGGAACCTGCTCCCGGACATCATCTACCATACACGACATGGAGGTCGCTGGAGGAACCTGCTCCCGGACATCATCTACCATACACGACATGGAGGTCGCTGGAGGAACCTGCTCCCGGACATCATCTACCATACACGACATGGAGGTCGCTGGAGGAACCTGCTCCCGGACATCATCTACCATACACGACATGGAGGTCGCTGGAGGAACCTGCCCTCGGACATCATCTACCATACACGACATGGAGGTCGCTGGAGGAACCTGCTCCCGGACATCATCTACCATACACGACATGGAGGTCGCTGGAGGAACCTGCTCCCGGACATCATCTACCATACACGACATGGAGGTCGATGGACGAACCTGCTCCCGGACATCATCTACCATACACGACATGGAGGTCGCTGGAGGAACCTGCCATCGGACATCATCTACCATACACGACATGGAGGTCGCTGGAGGAACCTGCCCTCGGACATCATCTACCATACACGACATGGAGGTCGCTGGAGGAATCTGCACTCGGACATCATCTACCATACACGACATGGAGGTCGCTGGAGGAACCTGCCCTCGGACATCATCTACCATACACGACATGGAGGTCGCTGGAGGAACCTGCCCTCGGATATCATCTACCATACACGACATGGAGGTCGCTGGAGGAACCTGCTCCCGGACATCATCTACCATACATGACATGGAGGTCGCTGGAGGAACCTGCTCCCGGACATCATCTACCATACACGACATGGAGGTAGCTGGAGGAACCTGCCCTCGGACATCATCTACCATACACGACATGGAGGTCGCTGGAGGAACCTGCTCCCGGACATCATCTGCCATACACGACATGAAGGTCGCTGGAGGAACCTGCCCTCGGACATCATCTACCATACACGACATGGAGGTCGCTGGAGGAACCTGCCCTCGGACATCTACCATACACGACATGGAGGTCGCTGGAGGAACCTGCCCCCGGACATCATCTACCATACACGACATGGAGGTCGCTGGAGGAACCTGCCCTCGGACAGCATCTACCATACACGACATGAAGGTAGCTGGAGGAACCTGCCCCCGGACATCATCTACCATACACGACATGGAGGTCGCTGGAGGAACCTGCCCCCGGACATCATCTACCATACACGACATGGAGGTCGCTGGAGGAACCTGCTCCCGGACATCATCTACCATACACGACATGGAGGTCGCTGGAGGAACCTGCCCCCGGACATCATCTACCATACACGACATGGAGGTCGCTGGAGGAACCTACTCCCGGACATCATCTACCATACACGACATGGAGGTCGCTGGAGGAACCTGCTCCCGGACATCATCTACCATACACGACATGGAGGTCGCTGGAGGAACCTGCTCCCGGACATCATCTACCATACACGACATGGAGGTCGTTGGAGGAACCTGCCCTCGGACATCATCTACCATACACGACATGGAGGTCGCTGGAGGAACCTGCTCCCGGACATCATCTACCATACACGACATGGAGGTCGCTGGAGGAACCTGCTCCCGGACATCATCTACCATACACGACATGGAGGTCGCTGGAGGAACCTGCTCCCGGACATCATCTACCATACACGACATGGAGGTCGCTGGAGGAACCTGCTCCCGGACATCATCTACCATACACGACATGGAAGTCACTGAACAGACTCCGAACTCACGGTGCAGGCGGAATAGGAAACGATTGGGATACACAAGTGATGACGTGTGATTGTGGCGCAATACAGAACCCCCGGATGACCTGCCTCAACCTCTAGGAAACATGCAATAAGTGGGACATGCTGGAGGCAAATGACAAGGCAATGCATGTCGCTGGATACTGGATGCATACTGTATAACGTGGTGTTTGGGGAGGAAGAGTAACGTCTGGTCAGGCAAAACATACTGATCAGACATGTTTGTCATTGTCAGGCAAAATATACTGGCCAAGACCCTCACTTTGACTTCCCCGCAGTTCTCCCTGGAAACTGACTGTTTTCATGGCGGCCTGGCTAACATTGTGAGGGATCGACGTCATTCCTGTAGTAGTGAGTGACACGCAGACGAGGCCAATCATAGTACAACCACATGGAAAACCTCGGTCTACCCACATCAGCACGCTCGGGATGTGAGGTAAGCTACGTCAACCTGCGACTTAACGTCCTTTGTTTGTCCAACAAAAGAGTAATCCTGCTCATTGTGGAAGTAGAGTATTGTGCTGCAGCAGTAACAAACAGCAACAGCTGCAACAAACAGCAACAACAACAGCTGCAACAACAACAACGTGGTGCTTAAACAAGGAAAGCAAGTAAGCACTCTAGAAGAGCCAACATGTGATGACTTGGAACAATCTATTTTACTCTAGAAGAGCCAACATGTGATGACTTGGAACAATCTATTTTACTCTAGAAGAGCCAACATGTGATGACTTGGAACAATCTATTTTACTCTAGAAGAGCCAACATGTGATGACTGCAGTAAATACAACACATCTATCTACCACTTGCTAGAACCCCAGAGGTACACATTAGCAACAGAAAGTCAACATAATTGTTTACATAATCAGTTACAATAACGAAATGCGTTTAGTTAATGTGATAGGACATGACACACTAAGAGATACCCAAGCTAGTTCAACCGTCTATAAGTAAAACAAAGGCAACACTATAACACACACACATTTACAGACACAGACAATACACAGATCAACAATGACCTTCAAGTACAGAAGGTATAATTCAAACTGACCAATGTCGATAGCTCTTTACCCAAGTACAAGATACCCTGCAGGAGTGGGGGCGAGTGCGGAGAGTGGGGGTGGGGAGGCTGAGATGTTTTTATTGCTGCAAGTCATATATTTTCAGATAGGATTATTTATATACAAGAACATGAATACTCAACGAAAGCAGTAACGGTCCAGCTTTTGTTCATGTTTTATGTTTAACAGTTGTAATGTAATTTCATACCGATATATTCTTGGCCGTTTCTGGAAGCCAATAATTGTCCTAGTGCAGTCTGAGTGTGAAATGACAATTCACTGACCTTCAACATATGATTTCATGAAATTAACGACTATATTCACAGTTTCCCACAATTCACGTGCCGATCACAACGTGGGAAGTGTTCACTGGCGATCTGTGATTATTGTGCCATTCATTTGGTTCAGAAGCAAACTACTGGAAGAATGCCACGCACAGCGCTAAATGGGATGTTACGAGTTGTTGGCATGTTGGAAGGAGGAATGTCTGTGTCTGCAACAGCAAAACGATTCCGTGTGTCTGCAACAGATTGTTACACTGTGGTTACATCGGTACCAGACGATTGGGGCTGTGTATGACCTGCCTCGCATGGAACGTCCTCGATTAACGACCAGATGGCATGATCGTTACATCACTCGCACATCTGCCAAACATATGCCAGTCAGCTACTGTCACTGCTGGCACCATCCCATGACTGAGGTCACTGCTGGCACCATCCCCTGACTGAGAAGAATAGTTCAGCTACTGTCACTACTGGCACCATCCCCTGACTGAGAAGAATAGTTCAGCTAATGTCACTGCTGGCACCATCCCCTGACTGAGAAGAATAGTTCAGCTAATGTCACTACTGGCACCATCCCCTGACTGAGAAGAATAGTTCAGCTACTGTCACTGCTGGCACCATCCCCTGACTGAGAAGAATAGTTCAGCTACTGTCACTGCTGGCACCATCCCCTGACTGAGAAGAATAGTTCAGCTACTGTCACTGCTGGCACCATCCCCTGACTGAGAAGAATAGTTCAGCTACTGTCACTACTGGCACCATCCCCTGACTGAGAAGAATAGTTCAGCTACTGTCACTACTGGCACCATCCCCTGACTGAGAAGAATAGTTCAGCTACTGTCACTGCTGGCACCATCCCCTGACTGAGAAGAATAGTTCAGCTACTGTCACTGCTGGCACCATCCCCTGACTGAGAAGAATAGTTCAGCTAATATCACTGCTGGCACCATCCCCTGCTGACTGAGAAGAATAGTACAGCTAATATCACTGCTGGCACCATCCCCTGCTGACTGAGAAGAATAGTTCAGCTAATATCACTGCTGGCACCATCCCCTGACTGAGAAGAATAGTTCAGCTAATATCACTGCTGGCACCATCCCCTGCTGACTGAGAAGAATAGTTCAGCTACTGTCACTGCTGGCACCATCCCCTGCTGACTGAGAAGAATAGTACAGCTACTGTCACTGCTGGCACCATCCCCTGCTGACAGAAGAATAGTTCATCTACTGTCACTGCTGGCACCATCCCCTGCTGACTGAGAAGAATAGTTCAGCTACTGTCACTGCTGGCACCATCCCCTGACTGAGAAAATAAGTTCAGCTACTGTCAGGAACCGTCTCCGCAAGCAAGGCTTACATGTAAGACGTCCTGCCATTTGTTCAACTCTACAGCCACGGCATCCTGTCGTACGACTAGCCTGGGCCAGGCAACATCTCCGCTTTGAGAAGGCTCTGTGTGACAGAGCACTGTTTACTGACGAGTGCAGGATCAACCTTTCAAGAGCCGATGGTCGTCAGAAAGTGTTTCGTCGACATGGAGAGCGCTACACCAACAACTGCATTCAAGAGCCGATGGTCGTCAGAAAGTGTTTCGTCGACATGGAGAGCGCTACACCAACAACTGCATTCAAGAGCCGATAGTCGTCAGAAAGTGTTTCGTCGACATGGAGAGCGCTAGACCAACAACTGCATTCAAGAGCGCTCATGGTGATGGAGGGATTATGATCTGGGGAAGCATATTCACCAATCATCGAACAGAGCTCGTTATTGTAAACTGTGCTGTTACCGGCTTGCCATACTATGATGAGATCGTGAGGAGCTACATCGCGCTATTTGTGCTGCACCAGACACTGTGCTTCAGTAGTGTTTCCACAGCCGTGCAGGGTGTAGAAACATTAAAACATTGCCCTGGACAGCCAGTTTCCATGACATGTCACCAACTGAGCATGTCATGGACGATCTGAAACGTCGACTTTAGCAACGACGTCATCGACAGCAGACTGTTCGGCAACTTCGGCGAGAAGTTGTGCAGGAGTGACAGGACATTCTACAGGGTCTACTGAGCTGCTGCATTCGAGCTGTGATCAGCGCACGAGGTGGATACACGCCGTACTGAAAATTGACATTTAAAAAAAATGACCCCCATCTTTGCAGACGCTGCAGAAACAATCACATGTGGCACGAGAATGTCTTTCAGTTGTGTCAGTTTAGAACTAAAGAATAAAGTTTCCTCTCCCAAATTGGTGGTGTTTTGGGATGATAAAATAAAATGATATGAAAAACATGACCTGGTTGGTTGCTTTTTCTTGTTGTTTGTGTATGTGTGTGTGTGCGTATGTGTGCGTGCGCGCAAGAGGCTCAAGTGAAGTAGAAGTACCGATTTGTATGTATAAAGTATCTTGACATTCATTGGTACCGACTCTTAATCCTTGGAACATAACGGCTGGATATGGCATTGAGCGGATAGTGGACGCAGAAGTGTCAAGGAGATTGTGTGGTGGAGCTACCGCCCTGGTCACGGCAAAGTTCGTGGCAATGAATGAGCTGATGTTAGCGACTCAAAGGCGCGCACAGTGAGCATTTTATATATGATCAGTGGTCGAACATTGGCTGTCTCGTGGATATAGGGTGACATTCTGTGGTAGATCAATAACCGTCGCTTAGATAGGATGACATTCTGTGGTAGATCAATAACCGTCGCTTAGATAGCGTGACATTCTGTGGTAGATCAATAACCGTCGCTTAGATATGATGACATTCTGTGGTAGATCAATAACCGTCGCTTAGATAGGATGACATTCTGTGGTAGATCAATAACCGTCGCTTAGATAGCGTGACATTCTGTGGTAGATCAATAACTGTCGCTTAGATAGGATGACATTCTGTGCTAGATCAATAACCGTCGCTTAGATAGGATGACATTCTGTGGTAGATCAATTACCGTCGCTTAGATAGGATGACATTCTGTGGTAGATCAATAACCGTCGCTTAGATAAGGTTAGGGAGACATTCTGTGGTAGATCAATAACCGTCGCTTAGATAGGATGACATTCTGTGGTAGATCAATAACCGTCGCTTAGATAGGATGACATTCTGTGGTAGATCAATAACCGTCGCTTAGATAGGATGACATTCTGTGGTAGATCAATAACCGTCGCTTAGATAAGGATAGGGTGACATTCTGTGGTAGATCAATAACCGTCGCTTAGATAGGATGACATTCTGTGGTAGATCAATAACCGTCGCTTAGATAAGGATAGGGTGACATTCTGTGGTAGATCAATAACCGTCGCTTAGATAGGATGACATTCTGTGGTAGATCAATAACCGTCGCTTAGATAAGGATAGGGTGACATTCTGTGGTAGATCAATAACCGTCGCTTAGATAAGGATATGATGAGGAAATTCCGTGGTCGATCAATGCCAGTCTCGTGGACATGGATAGAGCTAAGATTCAGTGGTGGAACATTTACCGTCTTTTGGATATGGTTAGAAGTAAGATTATGTGGTAAATCAATGACCATCTCTTGGGTATGGATAGGGATGAGATTATGTTGTCAATCAATGTCCGTCTCTTGGATATGGATAGGAGGAGTGAGCCTCTGTAGTCCATCACTGACAAGTCTCTTGGATATGGGTGGGAGTGAGATTCTATGGTCGATCAATGAACGTCTAGTGGACGTTTGCTATGAACTGGTAAATTCACTGTCTGCATAATTTTGAAGTCAATTGTGGATCGTGCAGATTGCCAGATTTTTGTGACAAATGGCTTGGTAAAAATGACTAAAATTGTGGATGCCCTTTGAGCAGGCACAATTTTATGTATGATAACCAGTTCCTCTAGTGTGGTAGAGCGCTCGATCCTCGAAGCAAAGTTAATTAATTTAAGGTACCCAAAGGCAGCGATGCAGAGAAATTGAACTGGCAACCCATCTCATAAAACGCTGAGACCTTGTACAACGGAGTCTCAAATAGATATTTTTTTTTTAAATTTGACGTGTTTGCCTTACTAGTTTCTACTGGCGGAGACGCGCCTATTCCATCCCAGACCGTAGTCAATTGGGTGATATTAGGACGCATAAACGAGTGCTTGGATGTATGTGTGCGTCTGTATGTACCTATGCTAGGTTCGTGCGCTCTCAGAAGCCAGCCCAACCAAAGTGCAATGGAAGGGTCTCACCCTGAGGGCGCGTGTGAAGGTTGTGCAAGAGTGTGATTGTAGGACAGAGTCAAATGAAACAAGAGACTGATTGTAGGACAGAGTCAAATGAAACAAGAGACTGATTGTAGGACAGAGTCAAATGAAACAAGAGTGTGATTGTAGGACATAGTCGAGAGAGCGAACACTTCATCCCGATTACAGTGCTTTATTTGGGACAACCGTGATCTTGACACTGATCATATTCTTGTAGCGGAGGTAGACTGGTCTGTACGTTGACAGCACCCGGTCCAGCTTCATCTGCATGCTCGGAAACTACTGCAACCCGCTACTTAACGGCTTTGTATCCAGCACGCCTAACGTGGCAGTGTGTACGGTCGTCGTCTATGTGTACTGTTTGGTGTGTAACTGGATGTACACATGTACATAGATAATATCAATCAGAGTGAAGTAGGTTAAGATTAATTCCGATATAATACGCTGCTGCATTGATTTTAAAGCTGTGTGCCCACGGGTCGTTTTCTAGTGTGCCATATGTGTGACAGAGATGGTGATAGGATCAATGTCACACCGAGAGTATGCCGAGAGCATATCGTAAGAATCGAACCAAATTGCTGTCGAATTCCTGAAGGGTATACACGTTTCTAACTCACGGCATTGCATATTGTGCCATTCACAGTTTTGTTTCGTCTTCGTTTTTGAAAGAAAGCTCTAGAAACAGTACCCAGTTTATGACAAGGAACAGTACCCAGTTTATAACAAGGAACAGTACCCAGTCTATAACAAGAAACAGTACCCAGTCTATGACAAGGAACAGTACCCAGTTTATAACAAGGAACAGTACCCAGTCTATAACAAGAAACAGTACCCAGTCTATGACAAGAAACAGTACCCAGTCTATAACAAAGAACAGTACCCAGTTTATAACAAGGAACAGTACCCAGTTTATAATAAGGAACAGTACCTACCCAGTCTATAACAAGAAACAGTACCCAGTCTATGACAAGAAACAGTACCCAGTCTATAACAAGAAACAGTACCCAGTTTATAACAAGAAACAGTACCCCGTTTATAACAAGGAACAGTACCCAGTCTATAACAAGGAACAGTACCCAATCTATAACAGTAAACAATACCCCGTTTATAACAAGGAACAGTACCCCGTTTATAACAAGGAACAGTACCCAGTCTTTAACAAGGAACAGTACCCCGTTTATAACAAGGAACAGTACCCCGTTTATAACAAGGAACAGTACCTTATTTATAAAAAGGAACAGTACCCAGTCTATGACAAGGAACAGTACCCAGTCTATGACAAGAAACAGTACCCAGTCTATGACAAGAAACAGTACCCAGTCTATGACAAGGAACAGTACCCAATCTATAACAAGGAACAGTACCCAATCTATAACAGTAAACAGTACCCCGTTTATAACAGTAAACAGTACCCCGTTTATAACAGTAAACAGTACCCCGTTTATAACAGTAAACAGTACCCCGTTTATAATAGTAAACAGTACTCAGTCTATAATAAGAAACAGTACCCAGTCTATGACAAGAAACAGTACCCAGTCTATGACAACAAAACAGTACCCAGTCTATGACAACAAAACAGTACCCAGTCTATGACAAGAAACAGTACCCAGTCTATGACAAGAAACAGTACCCAGTCTATGATAAGAAACAGTAACCAGTCTATGACATGGAATAAAATAAGGAATAATTGGTTTTCCTGGTGATCGGGTAAAGAAAGTGTAGAATATGTAGGTGCACTTTGTTACTGCATGTAGAAAGTGTAGAATATGTAGGTGCATGTTACTGAAGATGAATCCTTTATAAGCACTCTTCTCCAATAGGATCATGTTAGCCTGCACGAACCTAGAATCAGAACGGTTGTGTGTCCTTGTAGTGGTAGCTGTTGCATAAACCTTTTATTAGAACGATTGTGTGCCCTTGCAGTGTAGCTGTTACAAGAACCGTGGCAGTCTTGCAGGAAGATTGAAAGCGACTGAAGGGCTTCCGCGAGGGCAGCCAACGACGTATCCTTGGAGTCCGCTGGCAGTCTCTAGTCAAAAACACCGAGGTCTACCGACAGACACAACTCAAAAGCATTTCCTCGAATCTGGATCTGCGCTGTCTCTCTTTCTTCGGCCTAGTGGCCCGTCACTCCCAGGACGTCCCAGCTGGACAGCTTTTACACTAGTCCATGGATATCAGGGACGGGGATAGATCGTCCCCCTCGTCGAGCCGTTCCCAGAGCCTTACGTACAGACCGTCTTTCCTGCACGCTGTCTGGGACTCTGTCATCGACACATACCCTGGTTGCCTAGGTGTTTTACTTAACTACTTGAAGCACCAGGCCATCGTTACAGCTGGCCTCTTAATGAGAATCATGTATCAAAGCGAGGCCATGCTCTGTTGTCGTATCAGGTATCTGTAGCAATTCGTTGTACACAAAGTTGCTAGCCTCATGCACAATCCTCTAATGGCGCATTTCACGACATGCTTGCAAGATTATAGTGACCCCATACTTTCCTGTCCCGGTATCATTCAGATAAAGTCATTATTAGTTGCATTTTATTATAAGCACGGTGATTGTATACTACAGTAGACGTTCAGTCTTATACTTACTTAATCGCTCCTCTTCTACCGTGAAGTGTAGAGGTCTGCCAGAGAGAACGCCACACTGCTCTATCCCCCGTCTTTCTCATGGTCTCGTTCCAATCCAGCCATCGATCACTAAGGGACTTTCGTGTATTGTCTTCCCAACGTACTTTGGGACGTCATGGGGGTCTGCGTCCTTGACTTTTTATCTCCTATGACCCCCTTGGTATTCGATCTTCTTCCATTCTACAGACATGACCAAACCACTGTAGTTGGGACTGCTCCACTCGTGTCTGCAGGGGTTGGGCTTCGAGATTGCAACGTATTGTCTGGTTACGGATCTTGTCCCTTTTCGCCACCTGAACCACCTTTCTTAAGTACCTAATTTCTGAAGTTTGTAGTTGCCTTTCTTCTTTCTTGGGCTGTGGTTATTGCACATGAGTAACATCCATATGTCAGGACAGGCACATAGATAGAGCGGTTTACTTCAATCTTTGTTTCCTGTTTATTTCTCTTTTGCTAAGGAATCATGTTTTTGCATGGAAAAATCTACCAGCTGCTGCCCTTCGTGCAATTAACTCTTCTTTGATTCCTCCCCTGTTGTCTATTACCACTCCTACACATTTGAAGTGGCTGACCTCCTCCACTTTCATGTTCCCAGTGTTATTTGATATCTTCTCATCTCTGGTGATCTTGGTTTTTGTTTTGGATTTGCTGATGTGCATTCCTCTCTTCTTCAAGGTCTTCCCAGACCTGCACGTTTATCTGGAGATGTGCCTCGGATTTCGTGATCAGGGCCACGTCATCTGCAAAGGTTAGTTCCGATATGTAACTTGGTCTCATCTTCCAGAACCCTACTTCATACTTTTTTGTCCGTTCCTTGCAGGCTTTGATGACTTTATCCATGAGAAGTATGAAAAGGTACGGTGATAGAATGTCCCCCTGTCTTACTCCGCTAGTGGTCTTGAACTCTCCTGACTTCTGATTTGATGTCCGCACATAACTTCTGCATGTTTTATAGAAACTATGTATGGCAGAGATCAGGGGTCCTGGTATATGCTTCCTTGTTAGGCACTCCCAGAGTTTGTCCCAAGGAACTTTATCAAATGCTTTCTCCAAATCCAAAAAGCAGAGACGCATCTCTTTATCATATTCAAGAGCATTTTCGCTTAGCGTCTGAGTGTAAAGGTAAGGTCTTGAGTACTTCTGTTTGCCCTAAACCCACATTGAGTTTCATCCATATTTTGCTCTGCTAGACCTCTTAATCGCCGTTCTAGAATCCTTGAGTAGACTTTCCAGGGGACACTGAGAAGGGAAATACCTCTGCGATTTTCACATTGTCGATTGTCACCCATTTTAAATATTGGTATTATTATGGCAACCTCCCAGTCTCTTGGTATCTTCTTGTGGCTCCAAGCTGCCCTGAGAATCGTCATGAATAGCATCTCCCCTGCCGTTCCCATGTATTTAACCATTTCTGGTGTTATACCATCATGTCCTGCTGCTTGACCAATCTTAATTTTTTCCAATCCTGCCTTTAGTTCTTCCATTGTGATATCGTTTCCCTCCATGGCTCCCTCTTCTTAAATTGGGACTGTTACTTCCAGAGCGTGGTTTTCCTTTACTCCAAGAAGATCTGAGAAATATTTTTTCCATCTGTTCATTGCCTCTTGTTTATCTTTAACAAATTTCAGGGGGCATTCCTTTTCCTTCCTCATGTCTTTTAAAGTCCTGTAGAAAAGTATCAGATTTTCTCCAGCTTTATTTATTCCAGTTTCTCGCCAAATTCCTCACAGGATTTCTGTTTGGCCTTGAGCAGTCTTCTTTGCTTCTGTCCTAAAATGTACATATTTTTTATATTTCTTGGTTTGTTCTTCTGTATTCCTAGCCTCAATGTATTGCTTCCATGCCTTTTTATTTTCCTGTTTTTACTTCTTCTGTCCACCATGGTGTACTTTTTTTTTCTACCCTTCTCTGGTTTGACCGCATGCCTCTACTACAGCTTCTTGAGGATGTCTTTGAATTTTACCCAGAACATTTCCATATTTTGTTCCGATTCCTCTATCCTTCCTATTGCTGTTGTTATGAGCCCCTGGTATCTCCTCTTAACATCTGGTTTTCTTTGTAAGCCTTCATTTCAGTTCTCCCTGTGTGTTTTGTTTTTTGCTTGTTGATGGGTGTTGCCATGCTAAATAATTTTTTTTCGATTTCTCTATTTTAACTAGGTAGTGGTCGTTTCCTATCTCTGGTCCTCTGAACACTCTAGCATCCTTCACATGCTTGAAATCACTTTTCCTCACTATTGCATTACAATTAAGGATCTTTCATTTCTTGCAGACTCGCATCTTGTGTAGGCATGGATACGCTTGTGTGGAAACCTTGTATTTGTAATAACAAAGTTTTGTTCTCTGCAAAATCTCAGCAGTCGTTTTTCATTGTCATTTAAGACATCTTCTCCATACCTACCGATCTCCATACCTACCGATCACTCCATACCTACCGATCACCCCATACCTACCGATCACCCCATACCTACCGATCACCCCATACCTACCGATCACTCCATACCTACCGATCACCCCATACCTACTGATCACCCCATCCCTACCGATCACTCCATCCCATCTAGAATAGTCGTTTCCAACTCTTGCGTTGAAGTCTCCAAGGAGAAGTATTTCATTATGGTAAATCGTCAATGGTCCTTTGAAGGAGCTCGTAAAATTCATCTTTTATGTCAGTGCTCTCATCTTCGTTTGGTGCATACACCGTGACGATATCCATTTGACTATCCTCCTCTTGTAGACTTAAAACCATCAGTCGTTCTGAAATGAACTTCCGTCCTTTAATGTTTGCTTTGTTATTACTATCCATTATACAGCTCACCCCTGCCCTGGCTCTTTCAGTCATGGGAACTCCGCTGTAGTATAACGTGTTGCCGTCATGGTTCAGAACTCCGCTGTAGTATAACGTGTTGCCGTCATGGTATAGAAAGATCTGTCCCTTTTTCTTTGTTTCTGTAAGTGCTAGGACTGTCAATTTTGCTCTCTTCATCTCCTCTATTAGTTCATGTTCTTTTCCGTTTATACTTCTTACATTCTATGTTCCGTAAATCGTGGTCCTTATTTATCGCCTGTTCGTCGCCGTTGAGATCAGTCCGGTTTTCTCTTATAGTCTGACGTGCACGCTTGTTAAGACAAACAGGTGATTAGCCTGGTGTGTCTTTGCGTGGTGGAGGGGCTGCCTCCTTACAGCCTCCATGCCTTTCGATCCGTTTTTGTCCACGGCTGCTTATTTCATCTTCGCAGTTAATCTCCAAATTAGGAGGCCTTTCAGCAATCCTCAACCCTGCTGACGCGCCTGGCAGGAGGAAAGCTCCTCCCCCAGCCGATGTTAAGTCAACAACTTATATAGCGGCATTAAACCACGGTGCACACTGAGAACACAGAACAGTGAGATATCCAAGGAGAGAGCGTGTAAGGATAACTCTTAGTTATGTCAAAGGGAACCTACTCATTCTGGGCATTCGAAACAACGACAAACGTAGGTGCTCAACGCATGGCTTCAGTGTACCATCATCCACGCGATGGTCCGCCCCCTGGTCGTCCCGTCAAGTGGGTGTACACCCTCTTCGTGGGGCTCATTCTGTCCCGTCCCTTGGTGAATACCCTTCAAGTGGCGCTCCAGCCCCCCCCCCCCCTCCCCCCTCTTGTTTATTCCGTCCCTTGAGTTTACACTTCCGCGTCGGGCCAGTCCATGTTGGTTTTGATTTCTTTTCTGTATTTATAAAACCTCACCAACACATGTCTGCTGATTGATGTCATATATGTGTCCTTTATTTGAGAATACACTAGTTTTTGTATTCCTGTGTTTCTGACTCAGTTTTTAAGTCATTCCTTAAGCTGGTTTATAGTTGTACAGCATATTTAGAGTGACCAATAATAACTTGAGAAAATGGACGTAAAACATCCATTGCCGTCAAAATTCCCTCTTTGTCGTTCCGCTCTGATTCAGCTTTCGTCTGTTCGTTTTTGAGGGTTCAAGTGAGACTAAACTATCTTTCCAACGTTTAAGTCTGTACAATAGACTTCTTCGAATCTTGTCCCTTTCCTAAGTGCTTTTTTTAGAGCTGCTCAAGAGTTCTAGTTTGTTTGCCTATAAATTAACGTTTTTATACTGGTTTAGAAGACTCATCAGTCTGTATACAACTAGTTACATTTGCATTACCTTGATCTAAAAGCTATGCGCATCCAATCTATTCTTAAATGCATTAGCTGTCTGCCTCCACCATTTCCTGTGACAATGCATTCCAAGCATTCACCACTCTCTGACAAAAAAAATATTTCCTAATATCCAATCTGAACCTTTCTTTAGTTAATTTCTGTGCCCTCTTGTTTTAGTTGGTGGTTGTATTTTGAAAAAAATGTTATAGTCTAATTTAACCTTTACTGTGATTATCTTATAAACTGTATTAAGTCACCTCGAATCATTCTATTTTCTAGACGCTGGAGGCGGTTTTTCTGTCTTTCTTCGTAACTGTAATTCTGGAATCCCACTATCAGTTTTGTCGCTCTTCTATGTATCCTTTCCAGCATGTTTATATCTCCTCCACGATAAGGACTACGCACCTGTACACAGTACTCCAATCTAGGTCTAACTAATGCTTTATACAGTTTGACTATCACTTCCTTATTTCTATATTTAATATTTCTTTTTATCATACCTAACATTGCATTTACCTTTTTCACTGCTACCTGAACTTGCTCACTCAATTTACCTGTATGCTCTATTATAACCCCTATGTCCCTTTCCTTATATATCATTCTAATATTGTTCTCGCCCATTCTGTAACTATGTTCCATATTGGATCTAACCATGTGGGTGACTGTACATTTATCTATATTAAACTCCGTTTGCCATCTCACAGACCAGTCTTAAATTGTATCTAAATCCGACCTCAATATATCCACTCCTGCTATAGACGAGACACTCCTACATAGTTTTGTGTTGTCCGCAATTTGTTTTCCATCATGGATCCTAAATCAATGTCCAAATCGTTTATACATATCAAGGACAGTTATAAAGGACAAAGCGCAACAAAGGCAAAGCCATATAGACAAAGCAACATACTATAATCAAAGCTGAAGTCAGAGCTAACGTCAGACGCGCCTCACAGCAATCTCAGAGATAACATTCACTCCGCTCGGTCCCTGCGAGTTACAGACTTATCCTCGTTTTGCAAACTCGCTAATTGTTTCCGAAATACAAGCACGTGTAATAAAAGTCTGCACTATCTTTCTGTCTTCGGACTGATTCGGTTATTAGTTCATGCTTTGGCCGTCTGTACTTCAGTGCACCTCTCCCCACACGTCTGGCCACATAACTCACCAGCTAATTTGAAGTTTTCATTTATGTAAATCTTAAATATGCTATGGTTCGCAGTTTAAACATAATATACTCGTACTAGTATATAGGCGTGTCTACAACGGACAATGCAGTTTCATCAACGTTCACTTATCTGAGCAACAAAAATGGCAGATTTATTGGAAGGAACAACATCTAGATACTATTAGCACTGTTTCCCTCAATCTTGTATTGGAAGTTTGAACCACACAACTCTTGTGTGTGTATGTCTGTGTGTGCGCGCGTGTTGTGTGTGCGTTTGTCTGTCTGTGTATGCGCGTGTTGTATATGTGTTTTTTTCTGTGTGTTCGCGTTGTATGTGTGTTTGTCTGTGTGTGCGTGTGTTGTATGCGTGTGCGTGTGTTGTATGTGTGTTTGTTTGTCTGTGTCCTTTGTATAATCGTTGAGTAGGAGCGAACCTTTGATTTGTCTTCATTTGTGATGACTCTTTCGTCAACAGAGCGGCACACCCTGTACAAGGCCACGTTTAACACCGTGTATAAGGCCACGTTTAACACCGTGTACAAGGACACGTTTAATACCGTGTACAAGGCCACGTTTAACACCGTGTATAAGGCCACGTTTAACATCGTGTACAAGGCCACGTTTAACACCGTGTACAAGACCACGTTTAACACCGTGTACAAGACCACGTTTAACACCGTGTACAAGGCCACGTTTAACACCGTGTACAAGGCCACGTTTAACACCCTGTACAAGGCCACGTTTAACACCCTGTACAAGGCCACGTTTAACACCCTGTACAAGGCCACGTTTAACACCCTGTACAATGCCACGTTTAACACCTTGGAAAGGTAACGTTTTTTTTTCCATCGTAGGACACTTTTTAAATTTGGCCTTTTTTATTGCTGATATTCGTTGAAGTTAGTTGACGGTTTTCTTTTGTATTAGTTTTGTTTGTCTAGTGTTTGATGAAGGCTATTCACGTCGGCTCATGTCAAACGAGATGTGCAACCATGTTGTTGGTTTTTTTTTATCTCAGCCATTATCGGCACTGAGTTTTACTGCTGTCCGTTATATATTTCCTGTTGTATTAAGTTTCCTACATGCCATCATACACTCCCTTGTGGAAATTATGTTTCGTCTTGTCCCTAATACTTTCCTATGTAGAAATTATGTTTCATACAGACGCTCATATACCCCCTTGTGGAAATTATGTTTCGTCTTGCCTCTAATACTTTCCCTTGTAGAAATTATGTTTCATACAGACACTCATATACCCCCTTGTGGAAATTATATTTTTTTCAGTCCCTCAAATATTCCGTTGTGGAAATTATGTTTAGTCCAGACCCTCATACATTCCCGTGTTGTTATATTTCATGCAGTCCCTGAAGACTATACAATTGGCCTGCGATATTTCCTAAAGAAAAGTGAAGACTGTGATAAGAGTAGATGCAGCGGAAAGAATCAGAACCAATTATCACCATGTATCTATAAACGACTATGCATCATCACCATTCCTCTGTCAGTCAACATCTATTTTATTCTTGCATCTATACACAAGTTTATATAACTAACATCTGTTACAGCCATTCTAGTCATTGTCCTGCCAACAACAGGGGTGTCACGAAACTTCCTCCATCACTCAACTCGTCGAAACACATGTCCAACACTGCATTTGACTACAACTAGAGCATGTCTATTGGAGCATGTGTATAGGAACAAGAATAATTCGAAACTACATTTTAATCCACCATCCCCTCCCCCGAGTAAGACGAGCAGAGATTAGTAATACTGTAACCTGCCATGTATATTGTAAGAAACGACTAACCTGCCATGCATGTTGTAAGAAACGACTAACCTGCCATGCATGTTGTAAGAAACGACTAAACAGTTTTGGGTATAGCGCTGACTAGTTAACTCTGTATACATGTTAACTTTTAAGTCACATAAACGGCAATAGATATATTATATTGAGGCATTTTGAGTGTTGATGTATGTGTTGAAGACATGTGCTCCATCGGGAGGTGTTCATTGTTCGAATTGAGTGATTTGATACATCTTTATTAGCGGTACGATTACAGAAAATGATACGTAAGATCAATTCAAATCAATGGAACGTGTTGTGACAACATACTTCTAGAATGTCATTTCGTGACCTCGCGATATCACAGTATCACACCCTGCGGCTAAGGCCTAACCCAGTTGGTAACACAATCTAGTCTGGTTAACTTAAACTTGTCACTCCTTGCATTCCACGGTCGTGGTCCACAGGCTGCGTCCATAACAAACAAAATACGTTCACTATTTTATGATTGCTAAGTTCAAATTGTTGCATGTTGAAATAAATGTAATTACGTACATCCTATATTAGGAAAAACACAAAACATTAATGTGACACTTGTTCTTACCTGTTGTGGCCGTCTCCAGACGAAACGTGAAATGAATACAAGGCCGGCAACTGACAATAACTTTTCCTCTGATGACTTTTTTAATTGGTTGAGAAGAGAAGTACGGAAACCCGATTGAGACATTGTCGCGCTTTTCGCTTTGCTCTTTCACTTGCCAAGCGTCGGCATCGTGATACAGAGCAAGTGCTGTTAAAGTGTAGCAAAACAGACATGTAGTCTACAGTGAACATCATCCAAAACTTTGAGGTACTGAACAAGTACATAGCTATTTGTTCCACATCACATTATCCTTGGCGTCAGTCCGGCAGATGTGCGAGGAAGCCATCAATATTCAGATTCTGTTTGCGCCCTCATCCTTTACAATGCTGTGCCCGGTGCCAGTGCGGTCCTAGGTCTTTGGTCAGACCATCTCGCTATCGCATAGATAGGCGAACCCGTGGATGTGTACAGGCATATGGCCACCAAAACGTTGTTCTACTGGTCCATCTGTTGTCAGGCATGCCTACTACATATCCAGCTCAACGATGTTTGCCTGATATCGCTGCTACCACAGCGCCCCCAAACAAAGTTTCATGTCAACATTTTTTGTTCGGATTTTATACCGTATCTAAATTTTTACTACGCGTCATTTGATTGGTCTCTGAGTGACTATGAGCTTGTCAGTATCTGTTTTGTGCAAGTTCCACACTTCACATACGTAACATAATTGCTGGAATGATTATAGAGTTGAAAGTGTGTCGGGGTGTCTTTCATCTGTTGGAGTATTGGTTTAATGGAGTTAAAGCAATACTAAGCTGCTTTTCGTTGTCTAGAGATTTTATGGTTGGCATTTATCTCTTGGCCTAGGTAGATATAAGAGTTTACATCCTCCATGGTTTCTTCGCTTAGCTTGATGTCCTGCTTTGGGCAATAAGAATTTCTGAGGCATTCTGTTTTATGTATCTTCAGACCAGCAGCTCTGCTGACCCCATTTAGTCGCTCAAGGATTGTTGGGCTTCCTCAATTGTATGACTGATTAGCACAATGTCATCTGCAAATCGTAAATTGGTGAGCCACTCGCCATCTATGATTACACTTCTGTTGATCCAATGCAATTTTTGGAAATTCTCCTGGAGAGCCGTTGTAAATAGCTTTAGGGAGATGGTGTCGCTCTGTCTGGCTCCTCTTGCTGTTGGTATATATACAGGATGGTAGTATACCGTGATGGCTCTACTGCAGTCTTTGTTAGTTTCATCAGACTGATTGTTATAGCTGATTGTAGTTATATTGTTATAGCTGACTGTAGTTATAGTGTTATAGCTGACTGTAGTTATATTGTTATAGCTGACTGTAGTTATATTTTTATAGCTGACTGTAGTTATAGTGTTATAGCTGACTGGAGTTATATTTTTATAGCTGATTGTAGTTATAGTGTTATAGCTGACTGTAGTTATATTGTTATAGCTGACTGTAGTTATATTATTATAGCTGACTGTAGTTATAGTGTTATAGCTGACTGGAGCTATATTGTTATAGCTGATTGTAGTTATATTATTATAGCTGACTGTAGTTATATTTTTATAGCTGACTGTAGTTATAGTGTTATAGCTGACTGGAGCTATATTGTTATAGCTGATTGTAGTTATATTGTTATAGCTGATTGTAGTTATATTGTTATAGCTGACTGTAGTTATATTGTTATAGCTGACTGGAGTTATATTGTTATAGCTGATTGTAGTTATAGTGTTATAGCTGACTGTAGTTATATTGTTATAGCTGACTGTAGTTATATTGTTATAGCTGACTATAGTTATATTGTTTTAGCTGACTGGAGTTATATTGTTATAGCTGACTATAGTTATATTGTTTTAGCTGACTGGAGTTATATTGTTATAGCTGACTGTAGTTATATTGTTATAGCTGACTGTAGTTATATTGTTATAGCTGACTATAGTTATATTGTTTTAGCTGACTGGAGTTATATTGTTATAGCTGACTATAGTTATATTGTTTTAGCTGACTGGAGTTATATTGTTATAGCTGACTGTAGTTATATTGTTATAGCTGATTGTAGTTATATTGCTTTAGCTGACTGGAGTTATATTGTTATAGCTGACTATAGTTATATTGTTATAGTTGATTGTAGTTATATTGTTATAGCTGACTTGAGTTATATTGTTATAGCCGACTGGAGTTATAGTGTTTGCACCTGACTGACAAAAATTATCTCCAGGCACCACATACCATGAGACTGCAGCACCCAGTATATTTATAGCCTTAACGAAGACTCAAAGGCACAACACAAACAATACCAACAACTATTTGAAAATGACCCTTTCTCTGAGGAGGCATCCAGGTTGAGGCAGACCTCCAACATGCCATTTTAAAAAAAAATAGAAAAATGGTACCACCTTGTGAAAGACCTGAACATGAAACAAAAAAGTTGGAGCGTCTGGAAACTTATAAAGAATTTAAGTAATGAGACATGAGCGTTCCTGCACGCATTTTGCAAGTTACCCCAATTAAATAGCCCACCAATTACTACTGAATGGGAAGAGTACTACAAAAACAAGGCAAACCAAGATCCAGCAGGATTGCACAAATGAGAATTACTTACTGGCAACACCCTACTCCATAGATGAATTACATGATGAGATACATCAAATGAAAAGCAATAAAGCAGCTGGCCCTGATGACTTGAGGATAGAGCAAATCAACAAACATACATACAGTGGCACACAAGTTGCACACAGTACCATGTAAGTACGATGTCTGTTATTAATGACACTCACAGTGAACATATTAAAATATTACAAGAGTAACACTACATAAAACTTCACATTCACTATTTATTTTGGTCTCAAGATTTATTAGTGCACACAATTCAGTTCAGGCTGGAAGCCCAGGTACCCCAAACATCTGCCTCTGCATCTGCTCTGCTGTTAAAGTTCCCTGGATTCTTTCACAGTCTTTGTTAAAAACAGAATAAGCGCTGGGTTTGTTGTCTTTAGGGCCAGTTCTTGTGTTGAAGTACACAAATATTAGCGCAGACAATGAAAAGAAAACAGCACCAAATTGAAGCTCAATGAAAAATCCCCATACAACAAACCATAAAAGAATTTTTAGAATTCTCAGTGCCCATGTCACAGTTGTTGATGATGTGCTGACAAAGTCCACTTCAGTTTCGACTTGGTGCTGCGGCTGCTGCTGCTCTGAATGGTCCAAGTTTTGTGCTGGTTTTCTTATCACTGCTGATAACTGTTCACTTCTCACCAACATTTTTGAATCATCTGTGTGGCTGGAATCCTCAGTTCCAATATGATGGCCGTCATTCTGTGGTTAATAAGTGATACAAATAAAAAGTAGTTGTTATAAAGAAACTATGTGCTTGTAACATACATGACCTAAATTTGTATGTTAGCTTATAGGTAAACAAGACTGGAGGTGGCTGTAATACAAAAGCACCACTAGATTAGCTTAAGGAACTAAACAAAGTAGCAACAATGATCACAAAGACATATTCAATCACTTAAAAAAATATACACTAAATAACAAACAAGAAGTAAAAGTAATAGGCACTCCAGAATTGAATTTTGTTCATTTAGTTGAGAGGGCATGTCTCTCTATAGATACCCGTCTCTTCTGTGTCTATTAAACGTGCTGCCTCTTTTTACATCATAACGTCAGATTGATCATTATTTTCTGTCTCTGTTGCTGTCCTCTTTATATTCACCAATTTTGTCTGTTACTGCAAAGGATCGTGATTTATTTATCTTAAGATATGCCAAACTGCACTGCTTCTTTATAACATTCACAACAGTTTTCCTGTTTTTCAGGACATTTATCACTTTTAACATAAAATGATTTTCGTATTCCTAACCTAGTTTGCCAGCATGGCATTTAACGCTTAGTCCACTGCATGTTTACTCATTTGCATGTATCGTGAAAGCCAGGATTCACTGAAAAATGATTTTTGTTTTATAGAACATTACACATGGTAAGCGATGAAGTTAGAAAGTATCTTTGTTGTTTTGAAGTCATACTGTTGTATAAGGCTGCTTCACAAGCTTGGGAAATGATTAAACTGTGTTTTTGTAATACAAAAGATTGTGTATCAGAAGTGTCTAGTTAGTGGTCTTAGATCTACAGGGGCTGGTGTGGATCTAATGTCCTGGTCATTCTCTGAGTTCAGGTCAATGGGTTCCTGAATCACATCATCACTGACTTCCAGCATTTCGGGGCAAATGAAAGATGGACTGTGTGGGCAACATTTTCTTAGCAATGACGTCATCATAACAGCTGTGAAACGGTGGGTCACCTCCGCTGGTGCAAATTTTTACAAGCGCGGCATGTATACTCTTGTTCTGGATGGAGAAAATGTATAGCCAAGGGTGGTGACTATGTTGACAAATAGTTTTTTTTTAAGACAAGACATTGCTCTATCAAATGGTGTTACTGTGCTCTTTTTATCTGTTATGGTTTTCATGAAATAAAATAGGAGGCATCACTTTCGAAGTGCCCCTCATAAATAATATGTGGCAATTCAGTGAACCTTTACTGAAGATAAACTGGCCATAATTATCTCATTCACTCCCACGAGCTGGTACATCAGCTTTAATTTTTTTTTCGCGAAACCCAGAAGTCAATATATCGGCTTTTGCAACTGTGTTCACAAAATCACATATTTTCCCATTCCTAGTTTTCCTAAATGTTTTATTTAGGTTATTACCGGAAGTCCAGATTTAGTACTTCTAATGTTTTTGGAAGAGTTAGTGTGGGTTTCATTGAAAAAATGTTTATTTTTATACTTGAAAACCAAAATTGTTATTCTTAGGGCAGACTTGAATCTAGCTCATGCCCCTTCAGCCAGACCAAATAGAGTTGTTACTGTACAAACTCAATAATGGATAGATTATATTATTGCTAGCGTTAGTGATGATGAAGATATTCAATCGTTCTGATAGCATTATTTCAATTTCTTTATCTAGTCTTAGTTCTAGGTCGAGCGATGAAAGTGAAACTAAATCTAGTGTTTCTAATGTTTCGCTTGCCCACATGGAACAAAACAACGTGGATGCATTCTAGATCAAAGTAATGGCACTTAATTGATTATGTTATCAAAAGGAGTATTGACAGACATGATGTAAAAGTCACCAAAGCTGTGTGTGGTCCAGAGTACTAGACCGACCACAGGCTCATCGTGACCAAACTGAACTTCTACATCAAACCTAGGAACCAGCATCAGGATGGAAGGCAAAGGAAAAAGAAGTTAGACATAACAAAACTGCAAAGCATGATGATCATTGAAGGACTTTTAAGGGACCTAGATGGAAAACTAAAGAATCTGCAACTCGGTCAGACCAATGTGGACGAAGACTGGGCCGCCATTAGAGACTCTGTATACACCTCCACCTCTGAACGCATTGGATACACGACACGTAAACATCAAGCCTGGTTTGATGAGAACGACTCAGAATCATGTCCCTTATCAAGGAAAAAAATTAGATATTTAGAGCTCAGCAAAGGGACACATCATCTGCAGTCAAAAAGATGGCGTTTACAACCATACAAATAGTGGTCCAAGGAAAGCTCAAGAACATGAAGGACACGTGGTTGGGAAACAAAGCAGATAAAATTCAACTTTATGCGGACAGAAATGACATAAAATGCTTCTATGACGTTTTAAAGACTGTTTATGGCCCTCAACCGTCGTTTGAACTCAAATTCTGAATGCACATGGCTCAGAACTGCTGACAGACAAACCGAGAATACTGGAACACTGGGCAGAACACTTTGCATGGTCCTCAACCAACCGTCCGCCGTCTGCGACGAAGCAATAGAACGCCCGCCTCTGACACCCCTGAACAGTGAACTGGACGTTCCTCCAAATATCGAGGAGGTCAAAGCTGCAATAAACCAACTATCAAATAGGAAGGCTGCAGGTGCGGACCTAATACCAACTGAGATCTACAAAGTAGTTATGTCCTAACACAGAGACTAACTGAGTTGTACAACACAATATGGACCACTGAGACTGGCCCACAAGAACTGAAGGATCACATCATCCACTTATTCAAGCGAAAGGGAAACCCACAATCCTGCGATAACCTATCGACTGCTGGCAAGATACTGGCATGAGTTCTCCTCAACAGATTGATCGCTCACCTAGAACATGGTCTTCTTCCAGAGAGCCAGTGTGGCTTCAGATTGGGTAACGGAACTGTGGATATGATATTCACGGCTCAGCAACTTCAGGAGAAATGCTAGACGATACCGTCAACAGAGATGGACTGGAAGGTCATGGGGAAATTTGGCTGCTCAAGCAGATTCACCAAGATCATCAAACAATTCCATGAAGATATGAATGCTCATGTGCTGAGTGATGGGGAAACATCATGCCTTTCCTGTGACAAATGGCGTCAAGCAGGGCTGTGTACTAGCACCAACACTCTTCAGCATAATGTTTGCTGCCATGCTCAGCGTTAGCTATTAGGGTTGTAACCAAAACGGAGTGGAAATAAAATTCAGGACTGACAGAAAACTCAGCAATCACAGGCGACTGCAAGCACACAGCAAGGTAAAGGACACAACCATCTCAAACTTGCTTTTTGCTGATGACTGTGCCCTCACTGCCAGCACAGAAAGACACATGCAGGCAAGTTCTCAACAGCCTGTGACATGTTTGGTTTTACAATTAATACCAAAAAAACCGAAGTCATGTTTCAGCCTGCCCTGAGTGACGCATATCGCTACCCAGAAATCAGAGTCAAGAATGAGCACCTTGAATGAGTAGACAGCTTCATGTACCTTGGCAGCAATCTTTCCAGGGAAACTACTATTGACTGCGAGGTCAGTAACAATCTCCAAGGCCAGTGCTGCCTTTGGGAGGCTGCGAAACAGTGTCTGGAATCGGAGGGTCTTAGGCTTGATACGAAACTCAAAGTCTACCGAGCTGTAGTGTTCCCCACCCTTATGTATGCCAGTGATACGAACTGTGTATAGCAGGCATGCTAGGAAAATAAACCACTTCTATACACGGTGCCGCCATAGATTGTTCAAAATAAATAAGCAGGATAGGGTAGCAGATACCGAAATCCTCATGAAGGCAAAAATGCTGAACATGCACACACTGTTGCAGAATACCAAGATCAGGTGGGCCGACCACGTCGTCCGCATGCCAGACAACCGCAGCCCAAAACAACTAATGTATGGTGAGCTGAAAGATGGCCTGCGTCAAGCCAGTTACCAAAAGAACAGTCTCAAAAACTCCCTCAAAGTATCCCTGACACATTTTAGCATCGAGGCAAACACATGGGAATGTCTCACACAGGACCACAAAGCATAGCGCAAAACCACCATCTGCGGCTGAGGCGCACGGACTTCTGAAGCACAGAAAAATACACTTTGCGTAAAGACAAAACAACTGACACTCACATGTCTAATTCTGTTTTTTAATGCTTTGTATGTGGAAGAATTTTCTGTGCCAGAATTGGACTATCCAGCCATCTCTGAACTCACTGGTGAGGTGCAGTACATGTCTAACTACTGTTATCATCATTTGCAATGGACAGTTATTATTGATACTGATGGGGGGGCGGAGCCCTATTTTTTTTCTCAAGCAACAGTAGTAACAGTTCACAAATTCAGTAAAGGTTCATAATCCTGCACAGTCATGCTAGTGGGTTTAATATAAATGTGTGTGTATCTTTTTAATACAGCAGAAACATTATTTCTGGACGGTGGTTAAATTGTAAACAGTCACGCACTGATGTTGATTGAGGCTTTTATTTATTAACATGTTTTCAATGTCACATGCCTATGGTGAAAACAACGGCACCAAATTAGGCGTTATTTGATGACAAGAAAATGTGTATAAGATATGATATAGAAAATCATTACGTTATTCATGTATTGGTTTAGAGCTGAATTATGTGTTGATGAAAGAAAATTTATCTCAGTGAATCTTTATTGAAGAAAAATCGATCACAAGTGATGCTGTGTTTTACATTAGAAAGTAATTGTGTTCAGAGGTCCAAAATCTTTGGGAGTGAATGAGTTAAGTGAGGCTGTGCTTGAGTTTTAGATAAGAAAGAAAGTGCATCTAGAGGAGGTCCAAAATCTTTTGGAGTGGATGAGAAGCTGTCGTTATGTGAGGTTATGCTAGTGGAGTGGGCGTTTCCCACCATCACCTCTACTCACATGAAAATGATTAATGGATAGGCCCTATGGCTGAAACTGAAAACTAACCAGTACGGAAATTCTTATAATATATAATTTTTTTAAACTATCATATCTTATTCACATTTTCTTTTCACCATTTTGCCACTGTGAATTATAACTCTAAATTGTGGTGTAATTAGAAACTCCCAAAATAATTCAAACAGCAAAACTGAAACACCAGTTTGAGTTCTCCTTCTGATGCGAGTTCTAAGTTAAAGTAGTTAAAGTAAGTCTTACTAGTAAGACTCTTCTTAGTAAGTTAAAGTAGTTTTGATGATTACGTGGATGTTCTTAAAATATCTTTTCTCTTCCATATTGAAATGTTTGTAACCTCTAATTTAATTATCACCAATATTACCTTCGATCTACTAGTACTAACTAGTTTGAGTTTATTTATCAGTGATTGCCCTGCTTGTTTTTCCTCCTCTTTTTGTCTACGATAAGCAGCAAGTTTGGCTTCCATGTTTAGTAAACAATTCAGCTTTACAAGTTTTCACTCACCAAAGAGTCAACATTATCACGTGACACGTAATCTAAGAAATACTACCAGCACCCTTGTGTAGACAACATATCAGCAGATGCCATAAAAGCTTGTCACAATGTAAGGGAGAAAATGGCTCACAAAGATCTTTAATCAGGCGTGGATTAAAGGGAAGGTACCTGGTGATTATTAGCAAAGAGCAGGGGTGGTACCTATTTGAAAAAACAAGGACAACAGAAAAGATTGCAGCTCTTATAGGGGCAAATCCCTCCATTGACACGTTGGAACAATTTTCGCACGGGTCCTTGAGCCGCTGCTCAGTGCTTCACAATCAGGATTCCGGAAAGCAGGGGATGAACGGATGCTATATATACACTCAGATAATTGAGTGAGGAGGTTGTTTGAATAAGGTGCTGGCAATGGAGAGGTTGTTTTCCGTGCAGAATTCAGCCAGTTTTTCTCCTCGCTCATTTCTGTGTCCAAAACCAAAAGGTCCTCGAATACTTCTCTCCTCTTCGGTTCTTTCCTCTCCGATTTTCGCATTGAAATCGCCAATGATATGACCAAGATATCTCTTTTTTCAACTGTTTCCATCGTTTCTTGCAAGGTGTTATAAAAAATCATCCATTTCGCAATCGCCAGCTGCTGATGTTGGTGCATACACTTGAATTATTGTTAAATTTCTTGTCTTTTTCTTTAGTCTGATTACAATTATTCGGTCGTTACTGGATTGTAACCGAGTAGTGAAGGTGCCGTCTTCTTTGACAGAATAAAGCCGACCCCGCTTTTTCCACCCTTGTCCATCCCAGAAGGTATAGTGAGAAATGTTCGAGAAGACAAGAACATTGAAAGTTTCGACCCATTTACGATTGAGAGGTACGAGATTCCAGAGCTATGATACGCAGATGACACAGTGATACTATCAAAAAGTGAAGAAGTGCAATGGACAAAGTAAAGATCAAAACCTGTTTATAAATATAAATAAAACAAAGATAATGACCACCGACAAAACACAATGTCAGCATAAATTTACAGTGTGTGGTGAGAAAATAGATCAGATGACCCATTTTGAATATCTGTGCGGAAAACAAAACGGAAAGCCTAAACCTGGACAAAGAAGGGAACAAGCTATGGAAGCTAGTCAGAGCCATGAACGACGAAACCCCGTCAAACAAACAAATTACGATCAAGCAGGGCGAAAACTTGCTCACCGGTAAGAAAGCCGCGAACGCTTTTGTCGATCACTATGCCAGAGTAAACCACATCGAGGTCCCTGCAGATAGGCATACGGACATTAGTGAAGAGCTAAAGGGACACGACAACATTAATACGGCACCTGAAGAGCATATGATGGCCAAATTAACAATGAGCGAAATGGAAGAGGCTATTAGAACATTAAAGAAAAGGAAATCTCCCGGAAAAGACGGGATAACAAACGAAATGCTGATGGGGCTGGGCCAAACAGCGAAGAGGAAACTGCTATCGGTCCTGAACCAAAGCTGGAAAAGGGGAATTGTACCCCAGGCATGGAAAGACGCAGTACTGGTACCAGTACCAAAAACAGGAAAGGACAAAACAGATCCAAATGGATACAGGCCCATCAGCCTACTGAGCTGTGTCGGCAAGCTGATGGAACGTATGATAAACACCAGACTGATGTGGCATCTGGAAGAAAAACGAATACTAATTCCACAGCAAGCCGGCTTTAGACAGCACAGATCCACTGAGGACCAGGTCATCCTCATAGCCCAGGAAATAGAAGATGCCTACCAGGCACAGAAACACACAGTAGCTGTTTGGGTGGATCTGGAAAAGGCATTTGACAAAGTCTGGAAAGACGGACTTAGAGTCAAGCTAAGAAGAAGTGATGTTTGTGGGAAAATGTACAAGGGCATCAACCACTACCTCAAACAAAGAACGACCAGAGTCCAAGTACAAGGGCAGATGATCAAAAAGGTGACACTCGAGCGGGGAGTACTGTCACCCACACTCTTCCTGGTATACATAAACGACATTACAGAGAATATACCAAGAAGAGTCCATAGCTCAATGTTTGCAGACGATCTGGCTATGTGGACCTCTGAAAAGAATCTTACCATAGCAAGAAATCGGATGCAGCAGGCCCTAACATCGCTGGAAGAGTGGGCGAACTCATGGCTGGTCAAAATAAACGAGGAGAAAACCACATGCACAATATTCTCGCTTTCAATAAAACCCCAAAATACCAAATTAAGTTTAAATGGCGAATTCCTGCAGCCAAACGACAACCCAAACTATCTGGGAGTCACATTTGATCGGCGCATGACATGGAAAAGTCAGATCGAGAGAAACCGAATGAGAGCCAGAGAAAGAATGGCAATCATGAGGAAACTTGCTGGCACAAGCTGGGGAGCAGACGAAAGCATACTAAAGAAACTGTACACTGGAAGAGTGAGACCAGTTCTCGAGTATGGCATTGCGGCATGGACAACAGCAGCAAAGGCGAACTTCGATAAAGTTAGCAAACTTCAAAACCAAGCCATGAGAGTTATAACAGGAGGCATGAAGTCAACGCCAATTGTAGAACTTGAAAAGATTACAAAACTGCAATCCATGACCGATAGAAGAGACTGCAGAGCCCAGCTGCAGTCAGAGAAACTCCGAAGACTGACTGACCATCCAATGCACCAGAGACTAAACAATTTGGGAAATGGGAAACTAAAGCGGAGAAACTTTGCAGAAATAGCCAAAGCAAAGATGCACGAAGATCCCATAAACGCACTAACAACACCAAATCCCATCACTACTGTACGAAAACCTACCTGGATGCAGGATATATTTCCAGAGGTGGTAGAAAATATACCAGGTATTGGAAACAAAAACTGCCAGACTGAAAAAGAAAGAAGAGATACTACCCTAAGCTTTATATCGAAAAGCTACCCAAGCATGGACTGGACCCATGCATACACCGACGGTTCTGTAACAAACACTACACAGAACGGAGGGGCAGGAGCATTCCTGAACCTACCAAATGGCAGACAAATAATACTGTCATTCGCTACTGGTAAGTACACAAGCAATTTCAGAGCGGAGGCAGAGGCACTGAGGGCGGCAGTGGAAGAAATGGTGACACACAAAGAAAATGAAAGCCATGTAGTCCTGCTTACAGATGCTCTCGCCGTAGTCACAGCGCTAAAAAGCCAGAAAAACACTGAGCTTAATGACTTAAGAGCAGCACTCTGCCAACTGTGCCAGCAGTCCGCACCTAAAAGGGTAGTGGTACAGTGGGTCCCATCACACTGCAACATCCAAGGCAACGAAGAGGCAGACAGACTGGCAAAAGAAGGTGCAAGACTACCACAAACAGATACTAGTATGACGTACGAAGAGTCAAAACGGCTTATCAAAGCCAGATACATGACCAAATGGGAAACCGAACATACTGGTTACACCAAAAACGATGCCTATTACCAGTTGAACAGAAGAGAGCAGGTCGTTGACTTCAGACTTCGCACTGGCCACAATAGACTAAGGTACCACCTATTCAACAAATTAAAGATAGGTGGTACCGACGAATGCTCGTGCGGTACCGGTAAAATGACCGCTGAACATCTGCTGCAGAACTGCCCGACATACGAGGATCAGAGAGAGCAGATGTGGCCATCACCAGTGAAACTGCAAGACAAGCTCTATGGCAGTATCGACAGCCTCAGGATGACCGCCGCTTTTTTCGAAAAAATAATGGTTACTGTCTGACTGCGTACGAAGAAGAAGAAGAAGAATATCTGTGCACCACGTCATGCAGGCCTTGTTCGGATTGTGCTGCTCTTTGAATAATTCCATAGTAAAGGCTAAACCCCCGGGTATCTTTTGATGGTTGCACCATCGACAGGTGTGACAGGTTGAAATACCTCGGAGTGACATTTGATCGCAGTCTCTCCTATAACTGCCATGTTTACCACATCGTACAAAGATGCAAGAGAGGGTTAGGAGCACTCAAGACCATGACTGCTGCCGACTTGGAACAACGCCTCCTGTTCATCCTATTTCGTCAGGTCGTGTTGTCTGTCATCGATTACGGACTAGGCATCCTCACACTATCAAAGTCACAGTGTGAAAGGTTGGACCGCATCCAGAATGAAGGTATGCGTCTGGTTCTGGGCTGCACTAGAGATACCCCGATTGTGATGATGCGGTACATGTTGGGATTGTTATCGGTGACATCCAGACATAAACTGGCACAAGTCAAAGCCTTTATGCGTGTCACCACAGACACGCGGCACCCTCTGTACAGTAGTATCTCAGATATCAAGGAATCAAGAATCAAGAGAGAGTCGTCATGGATGGCACAGGCTGACAACAATCGGACACGTCACTTCAGCTGAGACGATAGCCAAAGGGGAAGAATGGGTCCACACTGGTAATAGAATGATAGAGTACCAGAAAGTCATCATAACCTTAGGCAAGGAATGCAGAGAACGGAACAACGAGAGTGCTGAGCACGAGGTAAATCAGCTGATAACTGAGAACACCCGGGAGAGTGACGCTGTCATATACACCGACGGATCAGTCGAGCGCAGTGGGACATCAGGCTGGGGTTTCTCGGCTAGAGTGAGAGGAAAGGTCGTGGCTGAGCGCAGTAGGGCATACATGTCAACAACCTCCGTATGAGAATGGAGACGGAAGCAGTGACCTCAGCGCTGAAATGGATATATGAGACTTCTATTACAAAGGCAGTCATCGTGACAGACGCGCAGACCGTACTTCAGAAAGTACAGAAGGGATGGCTTAGGTACGAGTGGATAGCTGCTGTTGAGACCTCAAACCTCCAGGCGCTGACCTAGATCTACTGTCCTGCTCATGCCAGGGTTCAGGGCAATGAAAGAGCTGACATCTTGGCTTCACAAGCTCCCATCTTTGGCACATTGGTGATGGACAGAAGTGACATTTTGAAATCAATCAATGACGGCCTGCTGGATGAGGACACCGCAATAGATGAAGCATCAATTCACAGACTGCAAAGTTTTGACATTAAACGAGGTTCGAGCGGAGTGGGGCGCATGAGAGGGCAGCGCAGGAGCGTGTACAACCAGCGAGCTACAGGGACCATCAGCATCCATACCTTACGCCATTTGATGGGAGAGACTGAGCACCTATGGGTATGCCCGGAGTGCAGTGACGTCGATTCTTAGAAACAGAATATCTAGGCTCCAGAGTTGACAAAAATGGCGACTGCTCGAAAGAAATCAGAAGAAGAGTAGCCATGGCAATGCAGAGACTGAACAGCCTGAAGAAATTATGGCAGGGCACCAACAAAACGATAAAAGTAAAAGTCTTGAGAGCTTGTGTTTTTCCTGTGGCAGCTTATGGCTGTGAAGCATGGACGATTACCAAATCTTCTAGACAAAGAATCGAATCCTTCGAGTCAAAATGTTACAGAAGGATCCGCAGAATAAACTGGACAGAGAAAAAAACAAATGTAGATATTCGGCAAGAGTTGAGCATAGAGGAGAACTAGTTTATCAATTCCATTTTGGCTAGAAAATGTAAATACTTTGGTCACATCATGAGACACAACTGTCTTGAGAGAACGGTGATGGAAGGTATGGTGCCAGGCAAAAGAGGAAGGGGTAGACCAAGAAGACGATGGCACCAAGATATCTAGGAATGCATGTGTATGACTGTGGCGGAGGCTGGAGTTTTGGCAAGAGAACGAGTTTCTTTCAGACAGACTGTAATGGGAGCGACGTTCTACAAAGGACATGCTACATGTTGAAGTTGAGTGAAGAAAAACATAAAATGTAATACATAGGCTATAGGAGGTAATTGAGCAATATGGTGTGGATAGTCAGCTACTGGGTGGCATTCGTTTCTTGTACGTGACAGTGCAGTATGAACGAATGCAAGTGTATGTGAAATAGGATCCCAATGCTGAGTAGTGTACGACAGGGGTGTGTTCTTTCTCCACTTTTGTTCATAATTTACATGGATAAAATGTATAAGTTGTCTAACCCACATGAAGAATCCCTAAATGAACTGTTGCTAGCTGATGATCAGGTTATCTTTTAACAAAATGGAGAAGACCTACAACACCACCTGAACTACCTCCCTTTCGCTTGTAACGAATAGGACACGAAAATCAACACAGGCAAGACGTAGCCCGTGTTAATATCACGTGATCAAGTGCAAGTTTCCACATCAGTGACTTTGGTACCAAGCAAGTACGGGAGTTAAAATACCTCAAATTACACCGATTTTGAAACACCCTGGAGTGCTTCTTTCTGATAAATACACTAGTTATTCCTACATTGTGTTACCAATTTCAATCTTGGTCCTTACTAGAAACACAAAAGAGTAAGATCCACAGCTGTGTGAGAAGAAGAGCCGGAAAGACAATCTATGACCGAATCCGCAACACTACACTAAGACAGTGAGGACAAACCTAGTTAGTGCCTACATTGACACCCGACAAATAAGGTGGTGTGATAATTTAGCCAGAATGCATTATGACCAGCCTGCATCAAGGGCATATCATTTGCAGGTCTCCGATCCACGAGGAAGGGGAAGACCTCGACGTAGGTGGATCGAGGGTGTCTCTCAGGAAGTTACACCTACCGACAACACAAGCCTCTCACGTGGCTATAACAAGGAATTTATGCATCCCGCCTCTCTGCGACGCCGCATGGCAAGGGCATGAGGACAAAAGAAGAAGAACACTGCCTAGCAAAGCCCGACGCTGATTGGCAAAACAGGATAAGTGAAAAGAAGAAGACATTAACTAGCATAGCTGCGAGATCAGTACTCATCAATTTCTGATGTAATTTTCATTTATCAATTCTGCAATCAGTTGACCATCTACCATAACATGGTCATGGTTCTCCCATTTTCTGTTTATCTTGTTCCGTTTCTTTCACTGTAATTTTAGTGATTTTTTACTACGTTCTTCAACATCATCTTCACAACGCGTATCCACACAATTATTATTATTAAATTTATTGGATTCTGACTCATTTGGGAAAATACACACGGAGCGTCACATGTATAGGCCAACTAAATTTCAAAACTCATTAGCACTCATATTGTGCCAAGGTTTATAATCAATCCATACATCATCCACACAGAGAAATAAAACAAATAACGGTACAAAACACAACAAATCAATGTTCAGAATCATGCCTTGAAACTTTTTTAACTTTACAAGATGATTTATTATCTGGCAACAAAAATGAAAGTATATGGGGAGTAATAGATAGTGGGGGTAAAAGAACAGTGGTTGGAGTAGACTACAGATGTCCTTCAAGTACAACAGAGGAAGATGAGCTAATCAGTAACATTAAAAAGGCTAGTGTAGGGAAATTATTGTTAATATGGGATTTCAATTTTCCGGAAATAAAATGGGATATGGCTGAAGCATTTGTAGAGCAAAATCCTTTTGTGAAGTGCATAACTGACAATTTGTGTTGATTCAGCATGTAGGGGAAGCTACCAGAAGCAAAAACATACTCGACCTAATATTTACTACAGAGAAAAATATGATTGAAAATATTATCGTTGGGGAACTGTTTGGCTCAAGTGACCATCAGATCATCCGTTGGGATCTCATAGCGAGGAGAGATGTGAATTTAAACTCGCGAGCGTACGACTACTCTAAGGGAGATGTACAGTTAAACTCGCGAGCATACGACTACTCTAAGGCAGATGTACAGTTAAACTCGCGAGCATACGACTACTCTAAGGGAGATGTACAGTTAAACTCGCGAGCATACGACTACTCTAAGGCAGATGTACATTTAAACTCGCGAGCATACGACTACTCTAAGGCAGATGTACAGTTAAACTCGTGAGCGTACGGCTACTCTAAGGCAGATGTACAGAAGATGAAAGAGGCAGCTAGCCACATAATCTGGATTAGATATTGTGAGAAGTACAGATATTGAACAAGAGTGGGAGAGTTTCAAAACAGTTTTAACTTTAGAAGACTTTGCAGAGTCTGTTTACAACCAGTTTCATTTACATTACGTTGCTATAAAAGGTATTGGACAACTTAAACCCCTCATAGATAGCACAGGTAAAATAATAAGAGAAAATAGGGAGACAGCTAATCTGCTAAATCAATACTTTGGCACAGTCTGCACACAAGAAGACTGCTCTGAGATTCTAGAGCCTATAGATATTTTCAAATTTGAAATGGATATATTGGGATTGGTATTCCAATCATGCTGTATTACAAAGGAAATGTTTTTTTGAAAATTGGATGGGTTCGTCTTCTTCTTCTTCTTCTTCTTCTTCTTCTTCTTCTTCTTCTTCTTCTTCTTCTTCTTCTTCTTCTTCTTCGTACGCTATCAGACGTCAACTTGAATTTGTTCGAAGAAGGCAGCTGTCATCCTGAGGCTGTCGACACTGCCATAGAGCTTGTCTAGTGTTGGCACTGGTGATGGCCACATGAAATTGGATGGGTTGAAAGTGAATAAATGTCAAGGTCAAGATGGTATCCATCGTACATAACGAAAAACTACCCAAGCATGGACTGGACCCATGCATACACCGACGGTTCTGTAACAAACACAACACAGAACGGAGGGGCAGGGGTATTCCTGAGCCTACCAAATGGTAGAAAAATAACACGGTCAGTGGCAACTGGAAAATACTCAAGCAATTTCAGAGCGGAGGCAGAGACACTGAGGGCTGCAGTAGAAGAAATGGTGACAGGCAAAAGAAATGAAAGCCAGATAGTCCTGCTTACAGATGCCCTGGCCGTAGTCACAGCACTAAAAAGCCAGAAAAATACTGAACTTAATGATTTAAGAGCAGTACTCTGTCAACTATGCCAGCAGTCCGCACCAAAAAGAGTAGTGGTACAGTGGGTTCCATCTCACCGTAAATCCAAGGCAACGAGGAGGCAGACAGACTGGCAAAAGAAGGTGCAAGACTACCACAACCAGATCCCAGTGTGACATATGAAAAGTCAAAAAGGCTTATTAGAGCTAGATACAAGACCAAATGGGAAACAGAACATACTGGCTACACAAAAAACGATGCCTATTACCAGTTGAACAGAAGAGAACAGGTCCTGGTCTTCAGACTTCGCACTGGCTACAATTGACTGAGGTACCACCTATTCAATAAATTGAAGATAGGTGGCACTGACGAATGCACGTGCGGTACCGGGAAAATGACCGCTGAACTGATCAGAGAAAGCAGATGTTACCATCACCAGTAGCAACACTAGACAAGCTCTATGACAGTGTCGACAGCCTCAGGATGACCGCTGCTTTTTTCGGAAAAATCAAGGTTGACGTCTGACAGAAGAAGAAGAAGCAGATATCCATCAAAAAACGCTATTTGAAATTAAAGACCAACTATCGAAACCATTGGCTATGTTATGTTCTCAATCACTTGCAAAAGAGATTGGAAAGATGAAGGCGTGATGATTCTCTTATTCAAAAAAGCTGTTATAGACCGGTGAGTTTAACGAGCATAGTCTGTAAATTGTTAAAGTCAGTAATCAAAGAAAACATTGTAATGCATCTAAACAGAGATAGTCAGCATGGTTTTACTAGAGGGAGATCGTGCCAAATCTATTAGAATTCATGGAGGGGTTACTAAAATGATAGCTAAAGGGGAGCCAGTAGATGTTATTTATCTAGGTTTTGCAAAGGCCTTTGATAGAGTACCTCATCAAAGATTATTTAAAAAGTTAAATCACATAGAATAGGTGGGGAGGCTGCCGAATGGATTGAAAGTTGGTTAACGGGAAGAAGGCAGAGGGTGGGCATAAATAAGGAGTACTCTGAGTGGTGTGAAGTAACAAGTGGAGGGCCACATCGCTCGATTTTGGGACCAATATTGTTCTTAATATATATAAACGATTTGGACATTGCAAAATTTGCAGATCATAAAACTATGTAGCGGTGTCTCATCTATAGCAGAGGTGGATATATTGAGGTCGGATTTAGATAAAATTCGTGACGTCTGTGAAATGGCAAATGGAGTTTAATGTAGATAAATGTACAGTCATCCACATGGGTAGATCCAATATGGAACATACTTACAGAATGGGCGAGAACACTATTAGAATGATATATAAGGAAAGAGAATTAGGGGTTATAATAGAGCATACAGGAAAAATTAATGACCAAGTCCAGGTAGCAGTGAAAAAGGCAAATGCAATGTTAGGTATTATAAAAATAAATTTTAAACATAATAAGGAGGTGATTTTCAAACTGTATAAATCATTAGTTAGATCTAAATTGGAGTACTGTGTACAGGTGTGGAGTCCTTATCGTAGAAGAGACATAAACATGCTGGAAAGGATACACAGAAGAGCGACAAAACTGATACTGGGATTCCAGAATTACAGTTACGAGAAAAGACTCAGAAAAACTGGCCTACAGTGTCTAGAAAAGAATAATTCGAGGTGACTTAATACAGTTTATAAGATAATCACATGAAAGGTAAAATTAGACTATAACAAGTTTTCAAAATACAACCACCAACGAGAACAAGAGGGCACATATACAAATTAACTAAAGGAAGGTCCAGGTTGTATATGAGGAAATATTTTGTTTGTCAGAGAGGGGTGAATGGTTGAAATGCATACCTCAGGAGGTGGTGGAGGCAGAGACAGTTAATGCATTTAAGAATGGATTGGATGTGCATAGTTTTTAGAGCAGGATAATGCAGATGTGACTGGTTGTCTGCAGACTCTGGTAAGTCTTCTAAACCAGTAGAATGAAGTTAAGTTAAGTTGAGTCAACACTTGCAGCAGTGACTTCAAAAGAAATGAATTTACATAATAAGATTGCTAATCCCACGCAGAAACTTCTTTAGTCGTCTTTTACTATATGCTTAGAAGATATCAATGGGTTTATTCTCTTCCCAGTGTACCATTCGATGCATTTATTTTCTTATTTTTCGTCACGCGTACACACAACTTTGAGAACACAAAAACTATCTCGAGAACGATACGTAAACTTACAATGACAACTACAGTTACAATTTGCACGATAAATATCTGCGGCATAAACAACAAGGCGAAAAATATAGAAGAAAGGAAGACACGGTAAATAACAATAATGGGAGTAGCAGATACAAATATTAAAGGTAGGGGATGCGAGAAAATTCATAAAGATCATTGCTGAGCAGAGTATGAGCTGCAGTGGTCAGCGACTCATAGCTGACTGCTAGCGTCAGGGCCAGCGAACCAGAGCTGCCAAGACCCTTCTATACCTCCACGTGGTGATCCTGGATAACAGGCAGCAGCAGGGCAGACTGGCTAAGGAGAAGGGATCGAAGAGGGAATGCTAACCGGGTACTCAAAAAATGATTGCTGAAGTCGGATGTGTTGGACCGAAAGGTGCAAATATCGCAGTCAAGCTGTAAACTACGACACAACGCAATCCGTTCTCTGGACTACATTCTGCTACTTAAGCCCTTTCAGTGTTTGGTAGCGGGAGATTGAGAATGAACGAAGCAAAGCCAAGCCATTCTTTTATATTCTAGGGAGTTGACATTAAGTAAATACAAAACTTGGATTGAGTTTCATTTTCAATCCAACAACGACAAAGGGCATCCTAGATTTAAATTACATCTCTGAGAAGATTGTAACAGTTACAATTCAAAACAATGGAAATAATCCAACATATATTCGAGTATATGATCCAAGGAATGCTGCAAATAACGAAGACGAATGTTAGGAGTTGGTTTTTTTTACGCCATGAACGAAACAATATATATTACCCAATACGACGACAACGTCATTGTTTAGTGATTTTAAAGACCACAAAAGGAATATTCAAAGTACTATCACTTTCTTATTCAACTTGCAACTAGATACATTAAAATTCTTTCAATAGTTGCTAGCTGAACGTAGGAAAGAAAAAGTATAAAGTAAACATGTGTCTGTATGTGTGTATGTTTGTCCAGTTGGTTTATTTTACAAATCGTCTCTATCTAACACTACCAGCGAGACAGTGTCATCACTTGGAAAGACTTAGTTCGAACAATGTTTTCTGCACTATAATTTCTCTCCGTTCACAGTTTATATGCGCGGAGTGCTTAAAAAAACGCTTGTCGTGCCATTGCATGCCGCATATATGAAGACTGCAGCTTTATGATTGTTCAAACATCCTTTCCGAAATAATAGAGGGGAGTGTTTCTCAGATGTGCTGCAACGATCTTAAACAACATTTATGAAGCATTACAAACTTCACCAGGCATGTTCAAAGCAGGTTTTATAGAGATGAAAAAACTAAGTGGTTTTTGGGAGGGCGCTATTGTGCAGAGACGAGTTTAAGGCCACTTTCATACTGACAGCCTGTTGCAAAAGACAACTAACAGTACGGTATGGTCCCCTCTAGAATAGAAAACTTCACAGCGCATGACATTGAACACATATCCAATCACACAGGCCACACTTACTAGAGAATAATCTTTTTCGATAAACAAAATAAGATATTCACTCATTCATTTGACCTTTTGGTTACATGCCTAGCATGGGACTATCACCGCAGCTGGCTTACTTACAGGAGGTATGTCCATGCCTAGCATGGGACTATCACCGCAGCTGGCCTACTTACAGGAAGTATGTCCATGCCTAGCATGGAACTATCACCGCAGCTGGCCCACTTACAGGAAGTATGTCCATGCCTAGCATGGAACTATTACCGCAGCTGGCCCACTTACAGGAAGTATGTTCATGCCTAGCATGGGGCCTTCACCTCAGCTGGCCCACTTACAGGAAGTATGTACACGCGTAGCATGGGACCAGCAGTCCACACCCAAAAGAAAGAGTAGTGGTACAGTGGGGCAGAAGAAGGTGCAAGGTTACCACAACCAGATTTTAGTGTGACCTACGAAGAGTCCCAAAGGTTTATTAGGGCCAAATGCATGGCCAAATGGGAAACAGAGCATACTGGCTACACAAAAAATTATGCTTATTACCAATTGAACAGAAGAGAGCAGGTGGTGGTCTTCAGACTCCGCACAGGCCACAACATACAGGTATCATCTATTCAATAAACTGAAGATAGGTGCTACTGGCGAATGCACCTGTACTACAGGGGAAATGACCCCTGAAAATCTGCTGCAAAATTGGCCGACATACGAGGACCAGAGAAAGCACATGTGGCCATCACCAGTGGCAACAATAGACAAGCTCTATCGCAGTGTCAACAGCCTCATGATGACTGCCACTTTCTTCGAACAAATTCAAGGATATAAGAAAAGCCACTGTAATCTACACGCAGAGAAACGGTGTCAATAGGGAAGAACGCAGCACAAGTAACTGCGAACAACAACAAACCTAGACGGAAAAAAAATATATAAACACAGTTGTGCAGTGTGTGTGTGAGTGAGACAGATATATATATATATATATATATATATATATAGAGAGAGAGAAATAAAGAGAGAGATGCACGGTAGTAATGTAGCTCGCAGATAAAGGAAACGTGGAAATGAGAAGACAGATAGACTAGATAATAAGGAGGAAGCAAAACTAAAGTTGATGAAAAGTCAACAAGTGGAAAGTATTTACAAATACAGTCCCAGTTAGAAATGACAGAGACATCACTCGGAGTCTGATCGCCTGATAAAACAGACTCTTACTACTCCTCACCAGCAATAGATCAACAGTAGTCAGCCTGTGAACCGACCACCGGGAACTCTGACAGCATCTGGTTAACAAATTAAAAATCGTATACCTAGAGGTGTACGTTTCTGAGAAGAATGAACAAACGTTACAATATGTTCTTCTTTAACAGATCTTAGCTGTGTAGATTTATTAGGGATATCATTTTAGACATGTTTTATTCAAGTTAGAAAGGTTGGGGGTAGAGTATTGAAAGTCAATAGCCATTCATTTTTGTATTGTGTTGAACTAAGTAGCGAACCAGTGCAGATGTACTCAAATCCCGCCATAGGAATGTATGGAATGCGTAGCGTTGTTTTCAAAGCTACTCTGCTCTTGACATACGCGTTTTTGCGTAACGTCTAGACGCCTGTTACCTCGTGATCAGTAGTGAAGTTAAAAACCGGACATGCCATTAACAGGTTTTTCTGAAATCTCAGGGAGAAAAAACATAGGAACGAGATCAGAATACCCGCGTCGTTAGCGGATAACGAGATCTGAGACAAGTCCCGCAAATAGGAAGCTAGGGGATCCCGAAACAGACAGTCTTGAGTTAGCAGTTGAGAGGAGAGAAGAGTTATAAGTGGATATTCAGGACGAAGGACACATAAAAACAAACATACATTGAAGGAAGAGATAATCAGTCGATTCACTATTAAAAGCCAGGATTAGACCCCAGCAGCAAGAAGGGTAAATATATAATTATCCAGTTCTTTGACGATCACATCAATCTAGTTCTTTGATGATCACGTCAATCTAGTTCTTTGATGATCACGTCGATCTAGTTCTTTGACAATCACGTCGATCCAGCTCTTTGACAATCACGTCGATCCAGCTCTTTGACAATCACGTCGATCCAGCTCTTTGACAATCACGTCGATCCAGCTCTTTGACGATCACAGCGATCCAGTTGTTTAACAATCACAGCGATCCAGTTGTTTGACAATCACTTCGAGCCACTGTCAACGAGGAGAACATGACCACGGACGATCCCCTGGGTTTGAGAACAAACATGAATCATCCATTCTGTGGCAATCCACAAACGGTTCGTCAATCAAGTTTTAGTTTGTCAATCAAGTAGGAGGTTCGTTAATCAAGTTGTAGTTTGTAATCAAGTTTCTTTTAGTTTAGCTTAGCTATAGTTAAGTTCATAATACTTACAGCGAGACAGGCTTTGTTTTGAGTGACGATTGGGGAGTCATTGTGAACGTGTAGTAATCAAGTTTCATTGTATTGTTTTATTTCAATTAGTGTGGATGTTTAGTTGGTTGAGTCGAGTGAAGCGAGAATATAGTAAGTGCAGACCCCTTTCACCATCTGCTCAGTATGTCGGCGAGCGTAGCCTTGCCACACTTCCAGCACATACACATAGGTATACCTTTGTGAGGAGAATGGATAAACAATAAAATACGTTCTCCCAGTATGTTAGCCCCATATGTTGGGCAGGGTATGGTCGTTTCCATCCTTGTTGAAAGATGAGATGTATGGTGACGGGAGAAGCCATCAACTGATCACCATTTGTATGTGAGAAATGAAGAAGATTATGACGTTCAGCAATAAATCACAAATGGGACTGTAGAAATGGGAATGACAAGGTAAATGTGGTAGAAGATCTTGCAGCTCCGCTGATTCAATTTTTATTATGCTAGCTGGAGTACCCTGGGTTCTTCGGGATAATTATGAAAGTAATTCGTTTTTAAATCTGGCCACACCTCTTCAATCCGCCCTCTAACACACCCCTTTTCCCCTTCCACCAATGTGCCACTTTATTCCCACTCAACCAGCTCATCTCTCCCCCTCAAAACCCGCCAACAATTATGCCAGTCTCTTCCCTACCGCCACCAACCAGGTCATCTCTTTTCACCCTAAGTAGGTTATCTCCCCCCCCCCCCCCAACCCGTGTCTCAACCAGACAATTCCCTGCCTCTCTCTCCCCCTTTAACCTGCCCATTTCTTCCTCTTCTTCAACCTGCATATCTCTTCACCTCCTCAGCCCTTCCATTTCTTCCTCTCCTCAACCCTTTCATCACTCCCCCTTCAAGCTGCCCATCTCTACCTCTCCTCAACCCTTTCATCACTCCCCCTTCAACCTGCCCATTTCTTCCTCTCCTCAACCCTTCCATATCTCCCTCTTCAACCTGCCTATCTCTACCCCTATTGAACTCGCAAACCCTGCCCATCTCTGCCCTCTCAACTTACCCATCTTTTTTCTAAACCCCTCCCCTGTCCCACCTCCTCAACACATCCAACTTACCACCCCCCCCCCCCCCCGATCTTCTTCCAAGATACACATACCATCCAGCATCCCACCATTCATCTCCTGTCATGCTTCATGTTGAACCCATATGGGCCATGTTGCAACAATTTACATTTCCAATAAACTTTCAATGAATTAATTACTATGCAATTCTTGCTTTCATTTTATTTTTATAAACTAATTCATTTAATGAAGATGTGCAACACGTATTGTGCTCACCATCACGCATGCATAGTGTATTTCTCTATGCCGCCTTTGTGAATATTTCGAACAATCGCATACAATTTTCCTTCCTATCATTGTTTTGGTTCTAATGTGGAGTAAAACCTAAAAGGGATCAACAGGAATCCATATGTGAAGTTTGGTGAAACTGAGGCTTGAAATATGATTACACATAACCATACGTTTTCTTTGATAGGAAATACTTGGAATCTTAGTATTCAAACAGGCATGTTTAATGTCTGTTGCCAGGTAACCAAAGGCTTCGGCTATCCGTAGTAGGTATTTTAGAACTTCCTGCGGCTTACTAGGCCTGGGGAAGCAATATGAAGAAATATTTGCTTACCGGAGTCAAGAAACTGCAGGCAACATTTATTGCAACTGATAACAAGTGTCACAAAAATCTTGTGATAGCGAAACTATTGAAGACAACAGAATCAAAGAAAGGGAAAGTTTAATTAATAGGGATCATATAACAAGTCGATTATGAAAACAGTGAGCATCTGAAACACAGACATTCACATTTAACCATAGACAGATGTGGCTGTAAAATAATTTTCTAGAAGTGCTTATTGGACATTGTGATTCATATTTAGCGTAATAAAAGAGGTTGATATGAGATAGTTGATGCACTGGAAAGTGAACACGTGCACGTATACAAATAACAATTAATGAAATGCATCAGGGCAGCTTGTTATAGAAACCTCATTTTAAATGCATCAGGGCAGCTTGTTATAGAAACCTCATTTTCTTATGCTTCTGTGAATTATGTTAGCAATAATTCTGACATAGCCGGGATCGATGCCTTGGTCCAGCAGAGAGTGCCAGATAAAGAGTGGCTCTACAGCATCAAATGCCTTCTTGTAATCGATAAAGGTGAAGATCAAGGGTGCTTGCAAGTCTCTGGCTGTCTCAATTAGGTGGCAGCAGGTTGAGATGGAGTCCATTGTGCTGAAGGTGAGCCGAAAGTCAACCTGTTCAATCGGTTGTGTGACCTTGAGGAGGTGACGGATCCTAGCAAGTATACATTTGGTAAAGAGTTTGTAGGTAACAGGAAGAAGCAAAATTGGACGATAGTTTCCAAGGTCATCCTTGTTTCCTTTTTTATGCAGGAGTATTGTTTTGGAGTTACGCCGTGCTGTAGGTATTGTTTCTGTGTGGAGGTATGTTGTATAGCGTTTAACTAAGACTAGATGGAGTGGTAGTCCACAAACATTGAGGTTATCTGCAGTGATGTTTTCTACTCGCGGTGCATACTCTCAAGGGCAAGGTGGATTTCTGAGGGTAGGAAGTTTGGAAGAGAATTGTGTTGGGATGGATGGAGGGTCAGCAGACTTGAATAGTTCGGTGAGGATCAAGATGCTGAGCAGCGCATGAGCTGCAGTGGTCAGCGACCCATAGCTGACTGCTAGCGTCAGGGCCATCGAACCAGAGCTGCCAAGACCCTTCTACACCTCCACGCAGTGATCCTGATAACAGGCTGCAGCAGGGCAGGCTGGCTAAGGAGAAGGGATCGAAGAGGGAATGCTAGCCCGGTACTCAAAAAATGTTTGCTGAAGTCAGATGTGTTGGACCGAAAGGTGCAAATATCGCAGTCAAGCTGTAAACTACGACACAACGCATTCCGTTCTCTGACTACATTCTGCTACTTAAGCCCTTTCAGGGTTTGGTAGCGGGAGATTGAGAACGAACAAAGAAGATTAGTTCAGTGTAATACTCCTTTATGATCTCCTCTTTATGGTGCTCGGCGATGCGTCGAGAAGCTAGCTTTATGCTGCGTCAGGACTCTGTCACTGCAAGGAGGCATTGGCGGACAAACTCCCCGTGGCATCGATCCCAGCTATGTCAGAATTCTTGCTAACTGCTACACAGACTGTACGACAACCCTCCAGTCATTCCAAAAACCAGTAATAGTATCCGTCCAGAAAGGTGTTTGCCAGGGGGGATCCTATTTCCCCAAGTCTCTTTTCCTCATGCCTGGAGTCCATCAGTCAATGCGATTGGACCGCCTTTGGCATCAACATCAATGGCAAGCGACTTAACCACCTCCGCTTTGCAGATGACATAGTGCTCATCACAGAAACAGCTAAAGACGCCAACCAGATGGTAGCTATGCTGCACAAAGTAGGGAAAAAAGCGGGTCTTAAGATGAAAACATTGCAGACAAAAGTCATGCGTAATCTTTTCGCTACAAATGACCCAGTTATCCTCAATGGCGAGAATCTGAAGGAGCATATCTACTTGGGACGCTTATTGAACACGCAGAATGACCTAAACCCACAACTAACAAGATGTCGTCGCGCAGGCTGGGCGGTTTTCTTGTCCATAAAGATGGCACTAGACCATATCCACGACCAGAATCCGCGCGCCTCCCCATTCAACTCCATAGTTCTACCTGCAATGTGTTATGCCGCAGAAACATGGGCTCTTACAAATGAAATGATGGGAGTCCAAACTCAGAGTGACCCAAGCCACCCTCGAGAGACGTATGATCGGTCTCACGCTCCACAACCAACATTTGAAAGGTCTTCACAACACTGACGTACGGTAAATGTCATTGGTGAAGGATGCAGTTACCTACGCAGACAAGGCAAAACATTGCTGGGCTGGTCACCTGCTTCAGAGAATTGATGACCATTGGAGCACAGCGACAGCAGTCTGTACGCATGAGACAGAAGGCAACCACGGAGAAGACCACCTACGTGCTGGTTTGACTCGCTCGAGCTCAGAAACAATATCTACAATGCTACAGATGGAAAACTTATCACCCACTGGTCCACCGTGGCCCAAGAAAGACGACAATGGAAATGAAGTTGGGACCCGCAGCGGCGTAACCACCTCTGAGGAATGGGTATTCCAGTGATCCAGTAATCTGTGAATTATGTGAATGTCTTTTCTGTGATAAATGTCAAACCAAAACACAGCCATGACAACAGTGTACATTGATGGAAGTGTGGCATGTTGTTGAACAGAGCGAATTGTTGTGTTTGTTCAGATCCAATGGGTTTCTTCAAGGAAAGTATAGAAGAGTTGTTTTCTTTCTCAACAAGTGTTGAATCACACAGTAATTGTCCTCCCCACAGCACAGGCAAATGGTTGTAATATAACAAGGAAGAAAATAGTGCTGTATTTCTTATTTATTGATTTGCCCAAAAAGATATTAAAATTATAAACAATAACATGTCCCAAATACTAAATTAACATTCCAACCCACAGAAAGAGTAAAGACAATGTGGAAAATCAACTGGGAGAGTATAGTCAATGAGAAAAGTGAAGAGGAGTGTGTAGTCAATGAGAGGAGTGTGTAGTCAATGAGAGGAGTGTATAGTCAATGAGAGAAGTGCCATGTATTGGCAATTGGAGAAGATTATGGTAAATAAGAGAAGTGAAGAGAATAATATTATCAATGTGAGAAGTTAAGAGAAAGGTATAGTTAATAAGTGAAGTGAAGAGTATAGTACAGCCAATAAGAACACAATAGAGGGAATTGTCAATGAGAAATTATTTACATATGAAGCAGTTTACAAATATATGTTATAAATATTGAACACCCAATGAGTCCTCGCAGTAACAATGTACAAGGATTAACATTCTCAATAAAACAGTTCAAACATAATTGTATTGCTCCCAACAATTCTATATCATTAGGACATATAAGCCAGCGTAACATCTGTATAAATATTAAGAGTACGTGCTGTCACTGCTGGTATTGCTCCCAGCAACTCTATATTTCATTACAGCATATAAGCCAGCGTAAGATCTGTTTAAACATTGGGAGCATGTGATGTCACAGCTGATTTGTGACATTTTCCCACCAATTTGTGGTTTAATTTCTTCACTATACTTTAATAGTTTGACCAGTCCAGTAAAAAAGTTAGCAGATTCAGACTAAGTACATTTAGGGACTGAGTGGTCTCGAGATATGACGTTGGCCTCAGGTGCTAGAGGTCGCGGGTTCAAATCACGATCGGGACCGGGATTTTTTCACATGGGCTTTCTAGTATTTCCCTGGATATCTGGGTAGTAGAGATCGGATGCCCATGTGCAGTGTGGTGCACGCTAAAAATATCTCGGCAGTTGAAAATCGAAAAGAGTAGGCTTAATAGCCACTGCCCGGGCAAAATTTAAAATTATGATACCTTTTCACATGTTTTAGTTTCATATGATCAAACTTGGCCTCTCTCACTCCCTCTTGGTGTTGTACATTTCGTTGTATCAACTTTGACATCTCTCTTGGTGTTTTAGTTTTTTATGCCGCCGAAAACGGATGTGTCAGACCGAAAGGTGCAAATATAGCAGTCAAGCTGTAAACTAGTGACACAACGCATTCCATTCTCTGGACTACATCCTGCTACTTGCAAAGTCCTGTTCAAGGAAAGGTAGCAGGAGATTGAGAACAAACACAGAAGAAGTTTTGTACGATAAACTTTGACCTCTCTCTTTCAGTGTTGTACATTTGGTCTGATCAACCTTGACCTCTCTTGGCGATTTAGTTTTGTTTGATCAACCTTGACCTCTCTCTTTCGGTGTTGTATGTTTGGTCTGATCAACCTTGACCTCTCTCTTGGCAATTTAGTTGTGTTTGATCAACCTTAACCTGTCTCACTCTCACACACTTTATTTCTCGGTGTTGTACATTTTGTTAACATTTCTGCATCCGATGTGTTCAGCTTTCATTGTTCTAGACAGCTGTAGAAAATGTACAAACATTTGTAGCTGTGTGGTGTCTCCGTGGAATATCCACTGTTATCCATGAAGATCGTGGATCCCCAACTGGTGTGCCGTGAGAGGAGCAAAGTTTTGTGTTATTAACATTGTCCATAAATGAGACAAGTCTTCTGTCTGGTGGAAGTAGTGCCTAACACAGACTCACAGTGTGCATATCAATTCAATTAACAATATTTACTATCTTCATGTTAGTTATTCCAATACTTGCTCATAATAATATAGTATTTATCAATAATCATGTGCAATGTTATTATGTTCCACTATTAAAATACCTCCTTCTTCTTCTTCCCGTTTTTTCGGAAAAGGATGTTGCGTTGTTGATTACAGCGAGACTGCAAAATCTGCACCTTTTTTACCCAACACATTCAATTTCAGCTGGCATTTTTAGGTTTCAACTGCATTCCCTATTCTGTTAGTCAGACTACACTAGTGCAGCCTGGTTCCAGGGTTGCTTCTAAGAGAAGCACAAGTTTATGTTGATATTCTACTTGGAGAAACACACATTTATGCTGATATTCTACTTGGAGAAGCAATTGTCTATGCCAGTTTTCTATTTTGAGAAGCACCCATTTATGCTGATATTCTACTTAGAAAAGCACAAGACAATGCTGAAATTCTAAGAGAAGCACAAGTTTATGCTGATATTCTAAGAGAAGCACAAGTTTATGCTGATATTCTAAGAGAAGCACAAGTTTATGCTGATATTCTAAGAGAAGCACAAGTTTATGCTGATATTCTAAGAGAAGCACAAGTTTATGCTGATATTCTAAGAGAAGCACAAGTTTATGCTGATATTTTTCTAAGAGAAGCACAAGTTTATGCTGATATTTTTCTAAGAGAAGCACAAGTTTATGCTGATATTCTAAGAGAAGCACAAGTTTATGCTGATATTCTAAGAGAAGCACAAGTTTATGCTGATATTCTAAGAGAAGCACAAGTTTATGCTGATATTCTAAGAGAAGCACAAGTTTATGCTGATATTTTTCTAAGAGAAGCACAAGTTTATGCTGATATTTTTCTAAGAGAAGTACAAGTTTATGCTGATTTTCTAAGAGAAGCACAAGTTTATGTTGATATGCTACTTATAGAAGCACATGTTTATGTTAGTATTATGCTGTAATAGCACAAAGTTATCTTTGTACACATGATGTATGTATTTTCTCATCTTTGAGCAAAAACTTAAAACTAGGGTTTTAGCACCTTTCTCTAACTCTGGGAACAAAAACTGTTCAAACTAAATGCTGGTTCCAACTGTAATACTGTACTTATAGTCAAAATAATCAAATCTAGTTCTACTATTAGCCTAAATAGTTATGTCATTTTATTTAGATTTGTTTTTAAATGTCAAAAATGATATCTTTGTGAAATTATATATTGATATTTGTTTTTTGTCTCAATCCATAAGGGCAAGTCAATAGCTCTCTGCTAGTACTCTGGATTTGTTCCTTTTTTCCATGCTTTAGTAAAAATTCAATATAACTGCTTGATTCTAACTTCTCAGATGCCTTCATAATCTAAGCTGCTGTGAGCAGAGTAGTAACATCAGGGTCAGGTGAAACATCGTGATTAAGACCACACCTCTCATCCATTCTGTACATCTGGAAACAGGAGGTATCACTGTAGTCTGGCTAACAAGGTGGGGATCAACACTGAGATCATCCATAGTCGTGAACTTACTGAGGAACATCACATTGCACTACAGTCAGGAGAATCAAAGTCCACCTTCTCAAGTATGCTTCAAGTAGTAACCTGTCGCCAAAGAAACATAGTCACGAGTTGAAATAAATTAAATACAAATGGCTAACAACAACCTAAGTGCCTATACTACCACTTCTGGCAGTTTGATTATTATGGCTTTCTATCTGGTAGAGAAGCTACTTCGCTTGAGGGTGCCAATGGTGTTGGGGAGGTACATGTACTACACTAGTTCTAGAATGTGTTCTGTTGTCATTTGTGTTGTTATCCTTGTATGGCCACAAAATGCTGCTCCAATGAGCTGCTCTGTCTCTTTCCTGTGTCCATCTGGGTGACATTTCTGAGTAGAAGCTGCAAGAATTCAACAAACTGACAGTGATTTTGATTAATTTATAGATTTGTATATCCTCATTTGTAATCTCTGGATCATTTAATCTCTTTTCATTTATTGATTCAATATATTTACTGATTATTAGCTTTGCAGTCTTATGTTATCTATTTAGTTCAGTTAACAGAATTCTTTGCATGGTTGTTGTGTGTCTAGTACATGATATAGACCTTTAGATTGAAACACTGAGCAAATCTGTTACAGTCATTATCATTTATCTGTCAGGTTCCTCTTGGGACATAGGGTCACAACAGACAGATGTTCTCTATCTGTTCCTTTTCTGTGTCACCTCCTTGAGTTCCGTCCACAAGCCCCCCCCCCCCCCCCCCCCCCCCCCCTTATTTGAACTGAAGAGAATGCGCTGGTCATCAATCTCACTCTCTTGTCTCAAGTTATGATGGATCAGTGGCAAGACTATTGGTCGAGACGACTGGAGGTAACTCAGGATGCAGGCACTCTGGTCTTACCTCCCGTGAGACCGTGTGTGTGGTGTCGCCTTAAATTTGCAGGATTCGATCGCCAACCGTTTCTGTTCATCGCTGTGAGAGGCGAGTGGATTGACTACAGCAACTAAAGTAGTTATATAAAAAATTATAAACTGCCTTTTTTTTGGTTTTCTGCCACCATTCCCCATGAGTGTTTACTTTGTTTATGATATCAGACTCAGTTTATGAATGGATTCATCTCTGCTATCTTTGCATAATCTATATATATATGTTAGCATTTTGTTCTTTCATAATCTTTTAGATACGTAACCTTTGGTAAATATATTTGTTTGGCTTCTCTCTCTACTATTGCCAGAAGAAAAGAATACAAATATAAAACCAAAACATTGTACGGCTGTAGGAGAATATCTGACTCTAGAATCATATGACAGCTGTCTCCTTTATGAAATGCCTATGAGCAATGCTCTGCCAAATTATATGTCCGACTTAAGGCCAGTTTGGCAGATGATTTCATTATTTGAAATTACACCACAAGTAAATACACTGAAGAAACAGTTACTAAAAAATAGCATCCACCCAGTTTTCACTTTAAACATGTTTGTATAAACTATTATCCTTCAAATGGCTATGTGAAACAAATATTACCAGGCCCTTCTGCTGTAAAACCATTCACAAATAACAGAGTTTATAACAATTTAGTTGTGTCAAGATGAAGTCATATCTGACTCTGCTTCTTGAGCTAGGGATGCAATCTTTATATACCCATCTATGAGACTGGGCTGCAAGCCTAAGGCCTCTATCTGAAACCAAAATGAAACACAAATTAACAATTGTTGTATAGAATATAGATATCATGGAAGATGGCAGGTGAGATGAAAAGGTTTACACATATGCCTCAATATGTTTACATTGTGTTGGTAAGTTTATACTAATCATTTCATTTGTATTCTTTTTAAGGGTTTATACTAAAGATTAGCAGTTGCTTCTCGTGGCAAAGGTACAGGATTCAATCCTCAATATGCTCTAGTCTACCCAGCTGATAGCAAAGTCATGGCAGTGAACTGGTTACCAGACCTGATAGCAGCATCAATATAGTACAATGAAGTTTTTGTAAAAATAGATGAAATACTCTGCCAATATTTGGTGTTTCATAACAATAAATACAGATGGCACACACCTTACATCCCTATGAAGGTGAAAAAAGAAACATGAAACTACACCACAAGTCTTTACCTGCTGAAGGAATGTTTTGATGTCGATGTTAATCTGCGACCGAATCTTGTCAGAATCACTAATTCCTCCCATCTTCTCTTTTTCCTTGTCTCCTCCCCTAGCTTTCTTTAATCTGCGAAGGCTTTCCTCCATTTTCTTTGTGGATGTGAGCACTTCTGAAGTAACTTCTGCAAACCTGCAAGAAAAACAAAACACAATACATACACACAAATGCTTGTATTTAATAATTTAATTCAGTTTATTTTGTAACCATAGATGGGCACAATATGAAGGATGGCCACAGACAAAATGAAATAGAAAGCGTTTATTGCTGTCTTAAAAGATGCGTCTTCAGCCATCGGTCCTGTATCAAGAAGATTAACAATTCCTGTTATTGATAAGAATAACACTTATGGAGTTTGTCTAGACTAAACATCGACATTTCAGGCTGAGCCAGCACAAGCTATTTGATACCTGAGATTCTGACCCAACATGATGAGTTGATACAGGCCATATAGTGTTGCACCTGCAATGACCTGTGATATATTAGCACACTAATATTCCAGGATATTTCTCAATAAAACCCATGCGTGGATCTCAGGGTGCTTGTTGGGGAGGATACAATAGAGCCATTGTACCCTACCATGTATGTCATCAAAAGTGACTAAGGAAAGTTGAGCATGATGCTTGCAATCTCATTACACAAAGCAAAGTGCTAGAGAAACTACTGCTTCAAGAGTTCACAAATGACATGCTTTTATCAAAATGAACAAGTAAGAATGATGATAATATCACAGATAAAAATGTCAATGAGCAGGAAATGAAAGTGAAATTCTTGAGACTGTCAGTGAGTACCAACAAGCAATCTATCAACTTCATTCAGGTCAGGTCATCCCATAACCGGTGAGGTCATTGGGGCACACATGAAGACATCCTCACAACTCCACGCCATCCCTCTCTGTCAGATACCGCTGCCTGTGACTCTTCTGGTCGGAGACTGGTCCATTCTTTTATGTTGTCCTCCCATCTCCTTTTGGCCCGGCCTCTTCGTCGTCTGCCATGCACCTTCCCGTGTTTGCAAGACCATTTGATCTCGATATGTGACCGTACCAAGTGAGTTTCCTTCTTTTGACAGTTGCTTCATTAATGACATCATATCTTTTGTAAGTGCAATAAAATCAGTAATAGTCAGCAGGTATTACAGAAATATTATTAACTGATGGATTAATGAGCAATTAAATTAATATTATTAATGGATGGATTAATGAGTGATTAAATTTATATTATTAATTGATGGATAAAAGAGCAATTGAATTAATATTATTAATTGATGGATTAAGATGCGATGAAGTTAATTTTAATTGATGGATTAGGGAGTAACTAAATTAATATTATTAACTGATGAGTTCAGGAGCAATTAAATGGATATTATTAACTGATGAACTCAGGAGCAATTAAATGAATATTAACTGATGAAATCAGAAGCAATTAAACAAATATTATTAACTGATGAATTCTGGAGAAATTAAACAGATAATATTAGCTGATGGATGTAGCAGCAAAACTTATTCAGCCCAGAATGACTTTCCCTGCCATAAAACTCCCACACATTATCACTCGCTTGAGACCTCTTTATCTTCAGCAATGTTTCATTAACATGTCACATAGTATATACTAAACTATTCACAATTGAATATGACATAGAATGGAATAAAGAAATCTTAAATATGTGGATAAAGATTAGTCTAAAAGAGATTACAGTGACACAGTTTTTGTAAACAACAACAACAAAAAAGATGTTTGCTCATAACTCAATATTTCAGCAGTATATCCATACATGAACAGAGCAATGGCTTTCTATCGGAGATAATATATGAGGAAATACCCATTACCTCACCTATGTCGCAGTTAAGTGACCTACACAAATTTTAATTTTATGGCCAAAGCCACGTCGGCGCAATGTCCACATAGACACCGATTTATTGTGTATAAACATCCGAGTTAATGCTATAGAAAAGGCTGAACATATGGGTATTTGAATTTCAAATAGATGTCAATATTACCTGCATATATTTCAATCAAGAAAATGGCTTCCTATATTTTAAAGAGAATTTTGAAACGATTTATTCACTTTTTCACTCGGATTTTAAGATTATCCATTATTGTGGGTGATGACGTTAAGTTGTTGCAACAAATTTTTCTGAGGTAGATCTGTTTAGTTTGTTTATCTAGACGTAATAGATATGTTTGTAGTGGAAACTAACAGATACGCAGATCTTGTAAAAGAACACTATCCGTCCTCTGTGGCAATTAAAAACATTGACTGGACACCCGTCATACCCTGAAATGTTTGTGTTAATTTTCAACATTTTCACCTTCTATTTCTTGAATCTCAGAAACTAACACACATACAACAAAAACAATAAAACCAACAAGTTCTTTATTAATTTATGTCTCTACACACAACAAAATCAAATCTATAGACCAACAAATGAAAAAGGTTACAGGCTCTCAAAGTCAACAACCATAGTAAAATGTGACATGCTGAAAAAAATAATGTTGTTGCAGAGGAAATTGCGCTAATTTTTAATGTGGGCGTTTTAAGGTTAATCTTTCATCTTATTAGGTTAAATAACTTTCACATTTTACTGAAGTTTAAAATTCTTTTTTTCATCTCTAAAAAGTGTGTTGTTGTATACACATCATCAGTCAATGATTTCTCCTGAGCCAATGTCTTGGCTCCAAGGACTGAATGAGCAAAACAAATACTGCTACTAACTTAACTTAACGTCTTTATACTGGTTTAGAAGACCCTGCAGAGTCTGTATACAACCAGTCACACTTACATCACCTTGCTCTAAAAGCTATGCGCATCCAGTTTATTCTTAAATGCATTAACTGTCCCTGCCTCCACTACCTCCCCTGGCAATGCATTCCAAGCAGACACCACTCTCTGACTAAAAAAATATTTCCTAATATCTAACCTGGACCTCTCTTTAGTCAGCTTGTAGCTATGCCCTCGTGTTATTGTAGGTGGCTGTATTTAAAAAAACTTGTTATAGTCTAAGTTATCGATTCCTCTGATCATCTTATAAACCTGTATTAAGTCACCACGAATTCTTCTCTCTTCGATACACTGTAGGCCGGTTTTTCTGAGTCGTTCCTCATAACTGTAATTCTGGAATCCCACTATCATCTTTGTCGCTCTTTTTTGTATTCTTTCTAGCATGTTTATGTCCCCTCTATGATAAGGACTCCACACCTGTACACAGTACTCCAATCTAGGTCTAACTAAAGCTTTATACAGTTTGACGATCACTTCCTTGCTCCTATGTTTAATATTTCTTTTTATCATACCTAACATTGCATTTGCCTTTTTCACTGCTACCTTAACTTGCTCACTCACCTTTCCTGTATGATCTATTATAACCCCTAGGTCCCTTTCTTTATCTATCTTTCTAATATTGTTTTCTCCCATTCTGTAATTATGTTCCATATTGGATCTACCCATGTGGATGACTGTACATTTATCTACATTAAACTCCATTTGCCAGCTTACAGACCATTCTCGAATTTTATCTAAATCCGACATCAATATATCCACTTCCGGATTAGATGAGACACTACTGCATAGTTTTGTGTCATCAGCAAATTTTGCAATCATGGATCTCATATCAATGTCCAAATCATTTATATATATCTAGAACAAAATTGGTCCCAAAACCGAGCCCTGTGGCACACCACTTTTCACTTCACACCACTCAGAGTACTCCTTATTTATGCCCACCCTCTGCCTTCTTCCCGTTAACCAATTTTCAATCCATTTGGCAACTTCCCCACCTATTCCATGTGATTTTAACTTTCGAAATAATCTTTGATGAGGTACTCTATCAAAGGCCTTTGCAAAGTCTAGATAAATAACGTCCACTGGCTCCCCTTTATCTATGATTTTAGTAACCTTCTCCATGAATTCTAATAGATTTGTTAAGCATGATCTCCCTCTAGTAAACCCATGCTGACTATTTCTAATTAGATTAAATTTGTCTAAATGCATTACAATGTTTTCTTTGATTATTGACTCTAACAATTTACAGACTATGCTCGTTTAAACTCACCGGTCTATAATTTGCTGGATCTGATTTTTTGCCTTTTTTGAATAAGGGGATCACTCCTGCATCTTTCCAATCCCGTGGAACAATCCCTTTTGTAAGTGATTGAGAACATAATATAGCCAATGGTTTTGCTAGTTGGTCTCTAATGTCATACAGCAATTTTGGATGAATACCATCTTGACCTGGACATTTATTCACTTTCAACCCGCCCAATTTTTTTAAAACCATTTCCTCTGTAATACAGATTGATCTTAATCCCGCTGTATCCATGTCTCTTTGAAAAATATCTATAGGCTCTGGGATCTTGGAACAGTCCTCTTTTGTGAAGACTGTGCCAAAGTACTGATTGAGCAGATTAGCTGCCTCCCTATTCTCACTTATTATTTTCCCTGTACTGTCTATGAGAGGGCCTACTTTGTCTTTCGTTCTTTGTTTATTTCTAACATAAGAGAAGAAGCTTTTACTGTCAGTCTTGATCCTCTGAGCAAGTTTTTTTTCAAAGTCTATTTTTGTTGTTTTATTCGCTTTCTGAGATATGTTCTGCTTGTCCAAATATTTTACATGTTTCTTTTGATTTACCTGCCTCTATATATTACTACCTGATGGATAAAACAGCAATTAAATTAATGCTACTTCTTACAGGATTTAGAGCCACGGTGTGCAGGCTTTTTGTATGTGTGACCTTGCTCAAATATTATTTGACTTATAATCCCATTTCACCATGTAAATAAAATGATATTTCAATGCGCATTAACAAAAATATCGTTATCCCAAAATAGCTCCTTGGGACCTGAAAATTTGGTAGTGTTACACATAATGCCGTAGAAAATCACATTGGGTCCATACTTACTGCTGGCTTAGTGCTGCAAACACATGAGCAAGAAATTCTGTTCTCTGCTGTTCATTTAATGCTGCAGAATGTTCTTCACAAAATTGATTCAGCGGTTTCAGGACACCAGACAAATATGAAGATGGCTTTGTAGGAACCTGGACAAGACAAGCAAAACATGTCAAGTAAAATAGTTGTTGAAATAAAATAGGCTGTAGTGAAACCAAGAACCAAAAGCAGATTAATAGACAAACATGGATCTGGTCTGCATGGATATAAATTTAAAACAATGAACTACATTAATATGTGATCAGTCAAACTGTACCCAGACTGGGGAAGTAACATGGTCTTCAGTCAAACTGTACCCAGACTGGGGAAGTAACATAGTCTTCAGTCAAACTATACCCAGACTGGGGAAGTAACATGGTCTTCAGTCAAACTATACCCAGACTGAGGAAGTAACATGGTCTTCAGTCAAACTATACCCAGACTGGGGAAGTAACATGGTCTTCAGTCAAACTATACCCAGACTGGGGAAGTAACATGGTCTTCAGTCAAACTATACCCAGACTGAGGAAGTAACATGGTCTTCAGTCAAACTATACCCAGACTGGGGAAGTAACATGGTCTTCAGTCAAACTATACCCAGACTGGGGAAGTAACATGGTCTTCAGTCAAACTATACCCAGACTGGGGAAGTAACATGGTCTTCAGTCAAACTGTACCCAGACTGGGGAAGTAACATGGTCTTCAGTCAAGTTGTACATAGACTGGAAAAAAACAGGACTACCGGTACTACAACCTTCTAAACATGTCATCAAATATGACTTAAGAAGGTTGTACATGTCGACAGCATATAAAACCGCTGCTATTGAAATTACCACGGCAAGTTCTCAGATGCAGGCTTCCGGTAAGGAGGCCAGCTGTAGTAGTGACTTTATGCTTCAATTGGAGCAACAAAAACAAAAAAATTCTTTCTCTGTTATAACAATAACTATTTAATAACTCTAACAGGTTAAGTTGCTGACCTTATTCAACATGTACTGACCTCTTTTTTTGTTCTCCTATATAATCTTGGTATATCATTGACTTGAGTCAGGAAAACACTACATTTTTTAATGACGTCCTCAGTCACCATACTCCAGAACCTTGGCTTGCACTCACATGCTGCATCTATTCCCTCCTTGAGAGCATCTATATATAAGAAAACAAATGAAAAGATACAATCCTCTTTTCTGGCATTCGTCCTGAAAAGGACGTGTGATGCTGTGCCATAGTTTACAGCGAGACGGCAATATCCTAACTTTTATCCTGACACATTTGGTTTTGGAACCGGGTTTGCCTTCCCTCTTTGATCCTCATTTTCTTAGCAGTCTGTTTCGAGGACCGCCACTTAGAGGCGGAAATAGCTTTTGCCAGTTTTGATGACCCTGATGCAAGCAGCCAGCTATGAGTTTGTTGGCTTGTGTCAGCTTATTCACTGCTGTGTCTTCAGCACCGAAAGATACAACCAAGAACACGACAACAATACTTCAACTATAACTAGTACCACTAATACGTTTCTTGCCCATGCTGAGATCCATTGCAAGGATTTATAGACCTGAGGAATAAATGCTGCTTGCCACGGCAGTCGCCATGCATTATACACACTAGGTTTTTATTTAATCTTATATAAAAATAAGGGGCCAAGATGCAGAAGTGAATGAGTTGACTCATAGTTGGCTGCTTGCATCAGGGTTAGGAAACCATAGCTGACTAAGACTCTATTATGCCTCTACATGGTGGCCCGGGAAACAGCTGAACTAGTCACTAGTGTAGTCTAGCCAAGGGAAAGGAATCACAGTAGGAAGGCAAACCCGGTACTATAAATCCAGATGTCAGATGTCACAACGTCATTTTCATCCTTAATGCAGAAGAAGAAGATACAGAAAAAACAACAACCTAGGCTTGCATTTTTAATTAATTTTATTGCGCAAGTACGTCTAATCTTTGCGGAGTTATTCCCGTTGTCCTGGTAATTCAGTTGAGAGTTTTTCTGCTCAGCTGGGATTGACTGGGTTAATACGACAAATGCCATTGCTGTCATCAGAATAGAGATAATGACAAATAATGATATTTGAAATATGGTGAGAAAAGAAGGTGGTTAAGTCATCTCAGGAGAATGCAACCTGATCAGCTACCACTACGCACATATAGCACAAGAAGATCTGGTTACATGGCATGAAGAAGACGACATGGAAGATGGACAAATAATATAACAAATATATTACAACATGGGCTTACAATGACTAATGGAGAAGACTTTGCCGAAGAAAGGCAACATCAGCTTCCCACAACAATTAACAGCACAAGTAGATCAACAAGTCAATCAAGTGTGTAGTAGATCAAAAACTACAAATGGCAGTGTTGTTCTTCTAATATACTTATCGGGTTAAACATATTTTAAATTCTAATATACTAATTATAAGGTTAAACATATTTTCTAATTAAATGTTTCTTCTACTGATAACATTTGGCACTAACCTTTCACAGTTTCTGTATGATCAAACCCGACAGCATTGAGTCTTGGTTTGATTGTACTTTCAAACAACTCAGGGATCTGTATTTCATATTTTAAAACAAATTAAAATAAGAAACAATGACATTCATAACAATGACTCAACATAACAGCAGTATCATATGCAACAATTCCAATGACTCTGATCTATATAACATATGAGTTTGTTTTCCTGTTGTGTATAACTACTGGGTAATGAATTTGTTTTCCTGTTGTGTATAACTACTGGGTAATGAATTTGTTTTCCGTCATACTTGTTGATTTTAAGCGCTGAACCTTCTTTTTGGTGATATGATGATGTGTTCTTGCTGCCCTGTAAAAAAGCATTGGGTCACCAAACAAAGATGGCCCCGTTACAGGAAGTCTGTGTCAAAGTGCTTATGTGACCTATTGCAGTGGTGGTTTGTGTGTCAATTCCTTTTACATATAGCTGCTTGCCAAATGCATTACCCTCTTTAGTCCCCTTTTACAATGTGCCAAGAATGGTTAGAGAAGCTCCACCCAGCAAACAACATGGCTGTCAACTGTTGGTGCCAGCAAACCACAGGACTGTTGACAGCTTGAGCCAGAAAACCACATGACTGTTGACAGTTGATGCCACAAAACCACAGGACTGTTAACAGTTGATGCCAGCAAACCATAGGACTGTTGACTGTGCCAACAACCCACAGGACTGTTGACAGTTGATGCCAGCAAACCCACAGGACTGTTGACAGTTAGTTCCAGAAATCCACAGGACTGTTGACAGTTAGTACCTGAAAACCACGGGACTGTTGACAGTTAGGGCCAGAAACTACGTAACTGTTGACAGTCCTGTGCCAGAAAACCACAGGACTGTTAACAGTTAGTGCCAGCAAACCTAAGGACTGTCAACAGTTAGTGGCAGCAAACGAAGGACTGTCAACAGTTAGTGCCAGCAAACCTAAGGACTGTCAACAGTTAGCCCCAGCAAACCTAAGGACTGTCAACAGTTAGTGGCAGCAAACCTAAGGACTGTCAACAGTTAGTGGCAGCAAACCTAAGGACTGTCAACAGTTAGCACCAGCAAACCTAAGGACTGTCAACAGTTAGTGCCAGCAAACCTTAGGACTGTCAACAGTCAGCGCCAGCAAACCACAAGAGTGTTGACATTTAGTGCTTGAGAAATTAACTCTTCTCATAAGAGCAGACTTGATGTGACTTGGCCACTGCTCTTTTACCATGGAGTGTAGAGACCTTCTTTTCTCTTGTGGTTTCTAGTTTCTGCAGGATAAGGTTGGTTGATTCTTATGACACGCCTGGTAGGTTACAGTGTTACTATTCTTTGCTCACTTTCAGACTCAACACATGGCATGCACAGAAAAGAGTGAACCGTACAACAGATTCTAAGGTTTTATCTTACCATAACATACAGTTTATCCATATCAGACATAAGAGCTACAATCTGTGCTGTGCTGACCGGATGTCGTGAAGGGACTTCCGGCGTAACTATTGGTTTGGGTGATGTTGACCTCTGAAACTGGTCGCCACTGGAACTGGTTGGTGAAGGGTTGCTGGGTCTGTCAGGCGTTGATGACCGATTCCTGCTGTCAGAACTTGGGTCTGCCTTGTGAGCAACCTTTCAGGAAGAACATGAAAAAACAAATTTGGTTGCTAACAGAATTCCCAATGTCTCTTACTTGCAGTGAAATTTTCAGAATGTGTACCCTGTCAACAATCAAAACAGAATGTGGCAGAAAAAAATTAAAATAACTGAAGCAATGAGACCAAGCAACAATAACAGGCAGAACTAGATGTAGGACAAAGTGAATGGAACAATTATTTACATTAGCATATCTTGCTTACCTCCTCTTGATAAACTTCATCCAACCATGTTTTGTATCTTGACAGGCACTGAAGATTAAACTTGACAAACCTGGATTGGAATACATCATTCTATAATTTTCAATATTTCTGTATGTAATTATCAATGATTGCTGCTGGTGGTTTTTGTCATTTATAATCTGTTTATATCTACATCCCCTAAATATGGAATGTAGAATATCATAATTTTGTTCAAGGGATATGGCACCATCAAATTGTGATATAGGCGTCGATAGGTACTGAATTAAACAATATAAGTGATATATCAAATATATTCAGTTGATCTTCTGTCAACCAGCATAGATCACAAATTTCAAAGATGCAGAAATCCTTATGTTGAGTAGGGTTACCCACAATGGCTAAATTTAACAAACAAATAAACAAAGTAGCAAGCAGCAGTGTTACAGAACAAGAACAATAATGGTACCACATCTGTCAACAAACATGACCATACCAAGAGTAAAAGAAACAAGAACAATTAAATGAACAAAACATCTGGGGTAGTTGTCTCGCCGCAGCGACTCAATTTCAACCAGTGTTCGTAAAGCGATCTCAGTCCCGCCAGGCGGAGCGATAGCGCGGGCTTGCGGAAAACGCTCGCCTGCCTTTCCCCGTAGAGCGAATTGGGTGCGGTTTGTTGCAGCGGCTCCTCCACCGAGGTGCGCTGGTCTGGTCCGTATCAGGAAATGTGGTCCGTCCGTGGTGATTTATCTAAGGCTTATAGCAGAGCTCGACAGTACATCTCGCTGGTGGTCCGACTCTCGCAAAGAGCTTGTGACCGGCAAATGGAAAGCAGGAATCGTTGCCTCGAGGCCCTGCGTTCTCCCTACAGAGAAGGGCAGGCCGGCAGGCCAAATTGTCTCTAGTCCCAGTGAAATTCATCGCCGAGGTCGTTGGGATCCGTTCTGCACAGAGCGCTGCCATCCCTCCTCGAGCGAGCCCGGTCGGTCGGTCGTCTGGTGCGTGTGGGAGGCCCCTGTCAGGCGGTCCTAGGTCGACGGAGTGAGGGACGGGTGGAACAAACCGTCCGTCCGTCCCGTCCCGTCAGTCGGTCCCTGCGGCCGTCGTCCCAGCGAGGCTTTTTACACACCCTTCCTCCGCCGACCGGTGTGTGCTGTACGTACGTCTCCGACAGATATCTGGTTGATCCTGCCAGTAGTCATATGCTTGTCTCAAAGATTAAGCCATGCATGTCTAAGTTCACACTGTCTCACGGTGAAACCGCGAATGGCTCATTAAATCAGTCGAGGTTCCTTAGATGACACGATCCTACTTGGATAACTGTGGCAATTCTAGAGCTAATACATGCTTACCAAGCTCCGACCCTCGCGGAAAGAGCGCTTTTATTAGTTCAAAACCAATCGTCGTTTCCCCTCGCGGGGTTGCGGCGTCCCCACTGGTGACTCTGGATAACTTTGTGCTGATCGCATGGCCTCATGTGCCGGCGACGCATCTTTCAAATGTCTGCCCTATCAAATGTCGATGGTACGTGACATGCCTACCATGTTTGTAACGGGTAACGGGGAATCAGGGTTCGATTCCGGAGAGGGAGCATGAGAAACGGCTACCACATCCAAGGAAGGCAGCAGGCGCGCAACTTACCCACTCCCGGCACGGGGAGGTAGTGACGAAAAATAACAATACGGGACTCTTTCGAGGCCCCGTAATTGGAATGAGTACACTTTAAACCCTTTAACGAGGATCTATTGGAGGGCAAGTCTGGTGCCAGCAGCCGCGGTAATTCCAGCTCCAATAGCGTATATTAAAGTTGTTGCAGTTAAAAAGCTCGTAGTTGGATCTCAGGCGCAGGCGGGCGTTCCGGCTCGCGCCGGTTCACTGCCCGTTGTCTCCTGCCCTACCGTCTGCCGGCTCTCTCCCACTGGTGCTCTTCGCTGAGCGTCCTGGGTGGCCGGCGCGCTTACTTTGAAAAAATTAGAGTGTTCAAAGCAGGCCTCGGCTGCCTGAATAATGGTGCATGGAATAATGGAATAGGACCTCGGTTCTATTTTGTTGGTTTTCGGAACTGGAGGTAATGATTAACAGGGACAAACGGGGGCATTCGTATTGCGGCGTTAGAGGTGAAATTCTTGGATCGCCGCAAGACGAGCTACTGCGAAAGCATTTGTCAAGAATGTTTTCATTAATCAAGAACGAAAGTCAGAGGCGCGAAGACGATCAGATACCGTCGTAGTTCTGACCATAAACGATGCCGACTAGCGATCCGCAGGAGTTGCTTCGATGACTCTGCGGGCAGCTTCCGGGAAACCAAAGTGTTTGGGTTCCGGGGGAAGTATGGTTGCAAAGCTGAAACTTAAAGGAATTGACGGAAGGGCACCACCAGGAGTGGAGCCTGCGGCTTAATTTGACTCAACACGGCCAACACTGAAATGACTGACATGCCGAGACCACTTTTCTGGGGTCTAATATGGAACTGGTGCTGGATTTAGACCCTCAGAAATCTGGGGTTATGCCCTCTGTGGCTCGGTTGGTCTGCATCCAGTGTTTGATAAAGGAATTGGCGGAAGAGCACTATCAGGAGTGGAGCCTGAGGCTAAAATTGACTAAACACGCCAATAGTGTAGAATGACTGTCAAAAGAGAGCACCTTCGGAGGGTCTAATAGTGAACATGTGCTGGTATTAGACCCACGGAAGACAGGTCAGTCTCCAAACCCCCAAATGAAAGAGCGCCTGCTACGGTAATCTGGTCTTCACCCTGCAGAAATCGCAGGCTCCAGAAACAAACTGCCATTGACAAACTAAAAGCCCTCTATTGATACGGTCTGGCTAATATTGAACGGGTGCTGGAAATAGACCCTCTGAAGACAGGTCAGCTTTACCCTACAAATGACAATGCTCTGCTACGGTAATCCTGCTAAGCCCGAGAGGAGCCGCAGACATTTTGGTTCACGTACTAGGCGGATAAGCCAACGGTTCGAGGTGAGGGATTACGGCCGAACGCCTCTAAGCCAAAAATCCTGCCCAAAAGCAGCCCAGCACGAATGCAAAGGGAGGCTTCGACATGGTGGGGACCTCGGGGTCACGCTCCAGCCCCGCCCGGTCAAGCCGCAGAATGAGGTCTCTGCCGTCTGCTGATAAAAGCGGGCGGGAAGCTGCTCGGTATTCACCCCATACGGCGATGAGGAATGAAATCATTTGTAGAAGACTTAGTTCTCGGTCGGGTGCCCTAAGCAGTAGATCAGCTACCTCACTGCGAACTGCTGAGACTCAACCCTTGACCATGTCCGCTCCCTAGGCGGACAACATCTCCGTGCAAGACTAGGCTTGTCACTTGGTCAAATGCACTATTTCGAGAGGAATCACAGGTCGCTGACATTAGGTCCACGTGCTTGGCTGATAAGCTACCATCTGAGGGATTACGGCCGAACGCCTCTAAGCCAGAATCCCGCCCAAAATCTCAGCACCGCTGAGATGGGAGGCTACGACATGGCTGGGGCTTGTGTCCCGGCCCGATCGAGCCGCAGGAATGCACCTGGTAAAATGCACTCCTTCCTCGCTCTTTGCATCTGTCTGCTATCAGTCATTCCAATGGACGCAGAAGAGATGCAGTCCAGCGGACATTGCACCTCCTGTCCTATGGTGGCAAGCTCCCGGGTGGCGGGGAATGCTAGGCGTACCATCACTGCAGATGAGCCGAGAAAATAGAGCGAGCAAAAAGATACCTCACTCATATGCATATGCTACGTTTCTGGCAGGACGTGACGATCCTGGGAAAAAGTCACACTGTACTGCCTCTCTTCCGGGATAGTACAAACTAGTACATAGTCCATCATATTATTGCCAAACGCTATAGACACGAGTAGGGAAGACTCGATAGTCCTGCAAGACAACTTCCCAAGAGAGACAACTCTGACCAAAAACAACTGCTGCCTTGCAGTTAGGCTGGGGACAGCCAAAGGCTAAGGAGGGCAACCCTACAGAAACGCCTGTTGAAATCGGATGCACTGAGCCACTGGCTAACAAATTAAATCAGTGCAACGTAAATATCGCTGTAAACAGCGTACGATGAAGAAGAAGAAGAAATGAACAAAACAAACATAACTTACTTGGACACAGAACTGGACCCTAATATAACACTGAATTATATATACATATATCCATTTTTATTTAAAATTCAAGTTAACTTATTTTAAATTAATTACTAGTCTCCAATTCAAATATCTGGATTCTGTAATTGAGGCAGAGAGGATCAAGACCGAGCTAAGAATAAGGTCTGCACAAGCAATAAGCTCCTCAAATCGAGAAAACCATTGCAGAAAGACAAGAGCATCTCGCTTAAAACTAAAGTCAAACTAATGCAAACACTAACCCTCTCTGTGTACCTCTACATGTGTGAGACATGGTTGCTGAATAACAACTAAATATTTTGGCGACGGAGATGAGATGCTTCAGACAGATCCTTGAAATGACATACAGGGACCATGCTACAAATGTCAATGTATGCATTTAGTCTGTTGGATCTTATCCAGACCTCCTAACAGTAGTAAAATCATGCAAGCTCCAATGATATAGACATGTAATTTGATGGAGTGGACTACCAAATAAGATACTCAAAGACACAGTTCAGAGAGGTCACCAAAATAGGTGCTGGGCTGGACAGATAATGTTCAAAAGTGGATGGGCAAAACCTTGAAGGAGACCAAGGTTATGGTAATGGACAGACACAACACAAGTGTCAACAAATGGTTCATGAAGTAGTAGTGACATGTAATGCTCCGAAGACATCTGAAGGTCATGAGAAAGGTGAGACTAGTCTTCTTATCTCTCTACAGCTTTCTACATTATAAATATTAAAAAAGGTGAGTTTTATCTTTGGTTAGAGTGTGTGAACTGCAGGCATTGGTTGGTACCTGTGAGTGAGAGCTGGAAGGCAGGTATCATCATTCCAACACTGTGTCAAAGAAAACCACAAAGCACTTGATGACAGAAGACGAAACTCAGACTGACCTGTGTAGAGAATGCATGAAATTAAAAACATGTAATCCATAAATGAGAAACACCACTGTACAACAATAAGTGACATGGCATAAAACAAGAAATGTGAAGGCATTCAGTAAGACACATTACAGCATATCCATGTTTTAAAAAATCTACACAGAATACATTTTTTTATAGATAAAATAAATGCATGGACTCATCATTGGTGGAGTGCCAATACAGTTCTGCTGGCTGAAAGATAACAAGAAAGTAAATACCATAAGTCAAGTATATGGATTGCACATTGATACTGAGACAATGAAAACTATGAAAGTAGGCAAGCAATCAGCTTTACAGATAAGAAAGAATAAACAATATAATTTTGGGACAGGTTAGGAGCATCTCCCATTTTGGAAATATAATCACAGAGGATAGAAGATGTGAAATAGAAATCAGGAAGACAATAGGAATGGCCAAAGAAGCTGTTTTCATCCACATGAATTGTCATCCAAACAAATAACTCACAACTTAAAAATGAGAGTCATCAAGTGTTATGTATATTCTTTATGTATATCTTTATTGAGACCTCTGAAATATAGATATATAGAAGGATAAGGTAAATAAATGATATCTTGGTGAAGTTTAAGATAAAGAGGGAATTAATGAATAAAATCAAGAGTCAGAGAGTTAAAATATTTTGGATATATACAAAGATAAAACATTTTCCTGTAAACCATAAGGAAGGAAAAGCAGAAAACAAAAATGTCAGAGGAAATTGCTACAAGTGGGAGAATAACAACAAGATCACAACATTCTGTATTACAGAGGAGAGGGTTTTTGACAAATTGGACGGGTGGATAAATGTCCAGTGAAAGATGGTATTCGTCCAAAATTGCTGTTTGAAATGAAAGAATAACTAGCAAAACTATTGACTATATTATGTTCTCATTCACTTGGAAAAGGGATTGTTCCAGGGGATTGGAAAGATGCAGGTGTGATCCCCTTATTAAAAAATGGTAAAAAAATTAGATCCAACAAATTATAGATTGATTAGTTTAACGAGCATAGTCTGTAAATTGTTAGAGTCAATAATCAAAGAAAACATTAGACAAGTTTAATCTAATCAGAAATAGTCAGCATGGTTTTACTAGAGGGCGATCGTGCTTAAAAAATCTATTAGAATTCATGGAGGAGGTTCCTAAAATGATAGATAAAGGGGAGCCATTGGATGCTATTTAACTAGATTTTGCAAAGGCCTTTGATAGAGTACATCATCGAAGATTATTTTAAAAGTTAAAATCACATGGAATAGGTGGGGAAATTTCCAAATGGATTGAAAATTGGTTAACGGGAAGAAGGCAGAGAGTGGGCATAAACAAGGGGTACTCTGAGTGGTGTGAAGTAAAGAGTGGAGTGTCACAGGGCTCAAGAAATGGTGACATGCAAAAGAAATGAAAGCCATATAGTCCTGTTTACAGATGCCCTGGCCGTAGTCACAGCACTAAAAAGCCAGAAAAATACTGAACTTAATGATTTAAGAGCAGTACTCTGTCAACTATGCCAGCAGTCCGCACCAAAAAGAGTAGTAACATTCAAGGCAACGAGGAGGCAGACAGACTGGCAAAAGAAGGTGCAAGATTACCACAACCAGATTCTAGTGTGACCTACGAAGAGTCCATAAGGTTCATTAGGGCCAGATACATGGCCAAATGGGAAACAGAGCATACTGGCTATACAAAAAATGATGCCTATTACCAGTTGAACAGAAGAGAGCAAGTCATGGTCTTCAGACTCCGCACAGGCCACAACAGACTGAGGTACCATCTATTCTTCTTCGTACGCAGTCAGACAGTAACCATTATTTTTTCAAAAAAAGCGGCGGTCATCCTGAGGCTGTCGACACTGCCATAGAGCTTTTCTTGTGGTTCCACTGGTGATGGCCACATCTGCTCTCTCTGATCGTCGTATGTCGGGCAGTTCTGCAGCAGATGTTCAGCGGTCATTTTCCCGGTACCACACGTGCATTCGTCGGTTCCACCTATCTTCAATTTGTTGAATAGGTGGTACCTCAGTCTATTGTGGCCAGTGCGAAGTCTGAAGACAACGACCTGCTCTCTTCTGTTCAACTGGTAATATGCATCGTTTTTGGTGTAACCAGTATGTTCGGTTTCCCATTTGGTCATGTATCTGGCTTTAAAAAGCCGTTTTGACTCTTCGTACGTCTTACTAGTATCTGTTTGTGGTAGTCTTGCGCCTTCTTTTGCCAGTCTGTCTGCCTCCTCGTTGCCTTGGATGTTGCAGTGTGATGGGACCCACTGTACCACTACCCTTTTTGGTGCGGACTGCTGGCATAGGTGACAGAGTGCTGTTCTTAAGTCATTAAGCTCAGTGTTTTTCTGGCTTTTTAGCGCTGTGACTACGGCGAGAACATCTGTAAGCAGGACTGTATGGCTTTCATTTTCTTTATGTGTCACCATTTCTTCCACTGCCGCCCTCAGTGCCTCTGCCTCCACTCTGAAATTGCTTGTGTACTTACCAGTAGCGAATGACAGTGTTATTTTTCTGCCATTTGGTAGGTTCAGGAATGCTCCTGCCCCTCCGTTCTGTGTACTGTTTGTTACAGAACCGTCGGTGTATGCATGGGTCCAGTCCATGCTTGGGTAGTTTTTCGATATAAAGCTTATGGTAGTATCTCTCCTTTCTTTTTCGGTCTGGCAGTTTTTGTTTCCAATACCTGGTATATTTTCTACCACCTCTGGAAATATATCCTGCCTCCAGGTAGGTTTTCGTACAGTAGTGATGGGCTTTGGTGTTGTTAGTGTGTTTATGGGATCTTCGTGCATCTTTGCATTGGCTATTTCTGCAAAGTTTCTCCGCTTTAGTTTCCCATTTTCCAAATTGTTTAGTCTCTGGTGCATTGGATGGTCAGTCAGTCTTCGGAGTTTCTCTGACTGCAGCTGGGCTCTGCAGTCTCTTCTATCGGTCATGGATTGCAGTTTTGTAATCTTTTCAAGTTCTACAATTGGCGTTGACTTCATGCCTCCTGTTATAACTCTCATGGCTTGGTTTTGAAGTTTGCTAACTTTATCGAAGTTCGCCTTTGCTGCTGTTGTCCATGCCGCAATGCCATACTCGAGAACTGGTCTCACTCTTCCAGTGTACAGTTTCTTTAGTATGCTTTCGTCTGCTCCCCAGCTTGTGCCAGCAAGTTTCCTCATGATTGCCATTCTTTCTCTGGCTCTCATTCGGTTTCTCTTGATCTGACTTTTCCATGTCATGCGCCGATCAAATGTGACTCCCAGATAGTTTGGGTTGTCGTTTGGCTGCAGGAATTTGCCATTTAGGCTTAATTTGGTGTTTTGTGGTTTGATTGAAAGCGAGAATATTGTGCATGTACCATCTATTCAATAAACTGAAGATAGGTGGCACTGACGAATGCACCTGTGGTACAGGGAAAATGACAGCTGAACATCTGCTGCAAAATTGCCCGACATACGAAGACCAGAGAAAGCACATGTGGCCATCACCAGTGGCAACACTAGACAAGCTCTATGGCAGTGTCGACAGCCTTAGGATGACAGTTGCTTTTTTCGAACAAATTCAAGTTGACGTCTGACAGCGTACGAAGAAGAAGAAGAAACTGGTTGTTTACAAACTCTGCAATCTTCTAAACCAGTATAAAAACGTTAATTTAAGTTCAGAGATGGACATGGAAAAGCCACTCAGATTCTATCATGAAGGCAAGAGACTGTGGATGTTGGAGATACACTGCAGGCATTTTTAATTCAATGTGTAGGGGGCAAATTATCTGAACACTTCAATCAAGAAACACAGGAATAAGAAAATATTGATAAAATAAAATGTAGGCACTGCAAGAATACTTGTAATAAACATTTTCTGCACATGTAACTACTATAATGAAGCATTTACATCATTTAAGAACTTTACGCCTATGTGTGTGCCTGAGTAGCAGAATTCTTGCGACTTATGGCAAAGTGATCAATCCCTGTAATTGACACACTGTAACTGGATACCTGGCGTAATGTTAGGGAAGGAACGGCAGCAAGGCAGGCAACTGGCTAACCCACCTCATAAAAAGCTGAGACCTGAATGAAGTCTCTAACACTTCCTCCCTGACAGCATTGTCCACTATGGGAATTAGAGAGAGAGAACTCTTTATGCAGTTTACTAGTATAAAAGTCTGTCCATGGCAGGTAATGAAAAATTTCCAAACTCATATTCCAATCTGCAAGGACGAAAGTGTAAAATCCTTGCCATCTGCTCTGTCCTCTTTTTCTCACTAGTCCATATATTTTTCTGAACCACAAAATGTTCAGGTAAAAAAGATATTCTAGTTTTTAAAAAAAATTGAGTTCAGCTAAATGATACCATTAATGTCATGACACTAAATAGCTAGGGCTTCTTCAATATTATCTTTAAAACAAAAATAAACTGAAATAATGGTTTGGCGAGTGAATGGGACACTAATCGGGCGGTAGTATGAGAACGCACGATAATAAATAGGTTCTACATACGTTTCAAGGATGTCCACAAAGGTACACAAATGCTACTTTCTGATTGGTCACAAGATGTGACAAACAAGCTAATGACGGCTGTTCGTCAATCCTTTCCCTAAACAAATATGCAGTTCTACCATTTTATGAGTATATAATATCTGAAATATTTGCAAACTTTACACAATCTCCCTCCCAGCAATATTCAATAAGGTAAGCAAAAATATAGCAATGAAGTCAACATGCCTGTTGGACTATTCAAGCCAGAGCAAAGAGCAGCTTCAAATGATCCAGCAATGTCCTGAAATCTGAAAGAACAAACACCACTGATTAGCTCTGAATGTATGTCTGTTTCACGCAACAAAAACATGCTTTTTCATGACTATTTGACTCAGCCCTACATTTCATGACTATTTGAGTCAACCCTATATCTCATGACTATTTGACTCAGCCCTATATCTCATGACTATTTGACTCAACCCTACATTTCATGACTATTTGACTCAACCCTACATTTGATGACGATGATGATGATGAGCTCATAAAACATGCACACATTCTAGGTTTTTCTCCACTCAAATGAAATCCTGACCTTATTTGAAAGTAAACAAGCAAGCTCCACTTTCCGATAACTGATATGTAGCTGGTATGTTGTCGCAGTCGAGTCACGCTGGCTTGTGAGGCACAGCATTGTTCAAAGGCATCAAGAAACCTCATGAAGGTTGTGTACTTCTAGAGAAAGTCAAGCATATGAAAATTGGATGTGTAGAAAGGCAAAAACCTAAACAATTATACAATTTAACATTATATAAATGTACCTCGATGACAACCACACAGCTGGCACTGCCATGTTTTCCCTACTATCTAGTTTCAGTGTTTACTAGAAAAATACTCTCTAGGCCATTCTAGAAATTGTCAATGAATACATTATATGTATCTGTTTCAAGGCAGTATCTGTTTCAAGGCAAGTGGAATTTGGTAGGTTAATTAATTATAATTTGATCTTGATTATTAACGATTAATATTAATAGTGCTATTTTTAGCAATATAAACAAAGTAGGAGGTACAGATAAAGATGTAAAAATAAGAATATAAAAGGTGAGAGGAGTTTATCATTGTGTTGTGGAACTTATAGAAATTTTAAAAAATTATGTCTAACACAAAAATAAATATCTTCAACTACAATATAAAGTCTGTGCTATTGAATGGCTCCGAAACATTGAGAACAATAAAATCAGCAACAAAAACGGTAAAGACTTTCATAATTGGATGCCTCTGTACCATAGAGGTTGGAAATGATATAAGATAACAAATACGGAACTGTTGGAAAGAACAAGACAGATATCAGTGGAACATGAAGTGAGGAGAAGACACTGGCATTTGATAGAACACACATTAAGGAAACTAGATAGAATTACAAGCCAGTCTTTGTTCTGGAATCTCCAGAACAAGAGAAGAAGAGCCAGACCAAAATACACACACAGAAGAGAGCTTGAGAGAAACATAAAGGAAGACGTCTACAGAGCTGGAATGGATAGCTCAGAACAGGAATAATTGGTATTTGTGCTTCACAGGGAGCTGAATGTTTTTGTTGTATTGCTCAAGTGTTGTAAATAAAAATCTATGTGACGAAGAACTAGTAAATTTTAAATGGCGTGTAATGTATGCATGTTGTACATTAAAAAAAAAATGCAAGAAACAGAATCATCAACAGTTTCAAAATTGTCTACATATAGAATATGATGTTGATGCTTTGTTTTACGTTTGCTGGTTAAGTCCTTCAAAAGCGCTCATGATGATGACAGTTAAAGGCAAGCCAATACCAGAGTTCAACAATCCAAAGTGGTTGGTCAACTTTGTCTTCCTAATGGACATTTCTTCCTTTTTGAATTTGTTAAATTTGAAACTTTGTCCAAAAGATCAACCAGTGCATGCCCTGAACATCACTATTGTTCAGATAAAATTAAGAGCTCTTTAGCTCTTTAAGTGTCAACTTCAAGAACAGAACTTAGCTCGATTTCAAATAATGTCATGACATTGTGCAAAGTACACTCCTCAATATGAGGCTGCAATATCTCAACATTTAAGCCTACAAATTAAAAGAATAATTATTATCCAATGCATGGAAAAACACCGCAATTGGTTTCAGACATTTCTGCTTAACAAATTTTCTGTTAGATGTTTCAGAATTCAAGTCAAGATTTTCAAATTGACCTGTGATTTATAAAAGTTTGAGCACTTTCTACACTAAGAAGTGGACAAACAATAGTCTTCCAGAGAGTACTAAAAAGACAATGAGCAAAAATGCTGACTTTGCAGCAAACCTTCAATGCATGGATGACAGTTGGTCTGATCTCATGAAATGCACTGTGCACAATTTGTTGAAACAGAATGACTTGACACATGCATTCTAATCCTTGAATGTCAGTGACACTGAACTAACAATTTTCTCTCTGTCTCTCTAACTCATCCGGCATTGCCTCACTCATTCATTTAAGCTCACATATACACAAAACAGAGTCTGTTTAACTTGCCTTGTGAAAAACATTTGGATTTCCTGGTGCAAAGATGGAAGATGTTCTCATCTCAAGGTTTCTTACAAATTCAGGAAATACAGCATTCACAACAAAATCATAGCCTCGAACTATATCACCACTGTCAAATAAATTAATGATACAATAACAAAAATAACACCAGCAGTTTAATTATTTAGTAGAAAGTATATTTTATACTAACAATCACAAAAATTAAAAGTATATTTTATACTAACAATCACAAAAATTAAAAGTATATTTTATACTAACAATCACAAAAATTAAAAGTATATTTTATACTAACAATCACAAAAATTAAAAGTATATTTTATACTAACAATCACAAAAATTAAAAGTATATTTTATACTAACAATCACAAAAATTAAAAGTATATTTTATACTAACAATCACAAAAATTAAAAGTATATTTTATACTAACAATCACAAAAATTAAAAGTATATTTTATACTAACAATCACAAAAATTACTTCAAAAAATTCTCACAGCTATTTAATCTTAGATTTTGTATAAAATGTATGCTATTGTCTCCACCCTCCTCCATAGGGATATAACTTTTCTTTCTCATCTATTTCTTGATCTCAAAAAGAACACTTTCTCCTACCTGCAACATGTACACAAAGTACAAGCTCACCTCGTTCCTGTGGTGATGCCATTCAAAACTGCACATTTGTCTGGGATGAAGGTTAAAACTTGTCCAAACATCACTGACACATCATTACTATGGTGACGCAGAAAGTCCTCATTGATTATCTAAGTTTCAAAACCAGGAACATGTTTTTATTTCTCAACCATAATGCTAATGACTTTAAAGAATGTGTCGATCAATCTCACTTGTTATAATACTAGCAAGCTTACATTCATCATCATCATCATATAGCATGCCCTTTGCAGAACTTCGCTCTCATAACAGCTGATTTGCAAAGACACTCAATCTTTGCTTAGTTCTCAAGTGTCATCCTCAGAACATCTTTAATGTTCTGTGGCCATCTCCTCTTCGGTCTGCCCATGCCTCGCTTGCTGGAACTATACCCTCTAGAATAATTTTGTACAGACCATTGTGGCATTTCACCAAAGTTACAATATTCAATGCCAGTGTCAAGTCAGTGCTAATGTCTAGAGCTAGAACTAACAATATAATTGTGCTGAATTACAACTCACAATAAGATCATTAATATAGTTGTTATTTTCTTTCTCAAGTCAGCTCAAGAAATATTTAATATTTTTATGTTTATTATCAAAGGGAGGTAGATATAAACGTAGTCACTTCTTCGCTGTATTACGAAGGTATTTAATTGTTAAGCAAGACTTGAGGATGAATTTTTTCCAGTTCATCGGCAGGAGGGAGATTCCCTTGTGGTTATCATCACAAGATTGACGATTGCCCTTGTGCTTGTTCATACGGACAATGGTGGTATTTTTCAGTTTCTGCGGCATATGACCTACATTCCAATTGAGCAAAAGAGGTCTGTTAGATACATCTGGAGACTCAATGTGCATTTCTAGGTGGTCATGGGATGGTTGACATGATATTTGCAGCTTGTCAAACCCAAGAGAAATGTCAGGAACAGCATCGTGACCTGACCAAAGCATTTGCTACTGTCAATAGGGATGGACTGGAAAATCATATAGAAATTTGGTTGTCTTGGAAAATTCATAACTGTTGTTCGCCAGTTTCGTCATGCCCGCTCGTGTACTGAATGATAGTAAACTGTCTGCAGTCTTCCGAGTCATAAATGGAGTCAAAAAGGGATTTGTTTTGTAACCCACAGGATGGAGGGGCAGGTGTTCAGTCTAAGGCATCTGAGGTCCCTCACAAAAGTGAAAGAAGCAATCGTCTTCTTCATCTTATTCATTGTTCATTCTCAAACAAACTCCCGCTACCAAGTCCTGAAAAGGGCTTTGCAAGTAGCAGGATGTAGTCTGGAGAACGGAATGCATTGTGTTGTAGTTTACAGTCTGACTGTGATATTTGCACCTTTTGGTCCAACACATCCGACTTCAGCATGACATTTTTGGGTACCGGGTTAGCCTCCCCTCTTCAATCCCTTCTCATTAGTCAGTCTGGGTACCGGGTTAGCCTCCCCTCTTCAATCCCTTCTCATTAGTCAGTCTGGGTAACGGGTTAGCCTTCCCTCTTCAATCCCTTCTCATTAGTCAGTCTGGGTACCGGGTTAGCCTCCCCTCTTCAATCCCTTCTCATTAGTCAGTCTGGGTACCGGGTTAGCCTTCCCTCTTCAATCCCTTCTCATTAGTCAGTCTGGGTACCGGGTTAGCCTTCCCTCTTCAATCCCTTCTCATTAGTCAGTCTGGGTACCGGGATAGCCTTCCCTCTTCAATCCCTTCTCATTAGTCAGTCTGGGTACCGGGTTAGCCTTCCCTCTTCAATCCCTTCTCCTTAGCCAGTCTGGGTACCGGGTTAGCCTTCCCTCTTCAATCCCTTCTCCTTAGCCAGTCTGGGTACCGGGTTAGCCTTCCCTCTTCAATCCCTTCTCCTTAGTCAGTCTGTGTACCTGGTTAGCCTTCCCTCTTCAATCCCTTCTCATTAGTCAGTCTGGGTACCAGGTTAGCCTCCCCTCTTCAATCCCTTCTCATTAGTCAGTCTGCTTTGTTGCAGTCTGTTTTTCAGGATCACCATGTGGAGGTGGAGAAGGGTTCTGACAGCTCTGGCCCTAATGCTAGCTGTCAGCTTTGGGTTGCTGACCACTACAGTTCCTGCATAGCTCAGCTTCATGATCCCAAAAGAAGAATTGATCTTAGATCGCTTTGCTAATGACTGTGCCATTAACACATGCTCAGAACAGGACATTCAGACCACCATGGATGAGTTTAACTTTTGTCTTACCACAACACCAGAAAATGGAGGTAATGCTACCGGGAAGCCCTACCACAAACCAAACATCACTATACTGGGCCAATATCTACTAGCAAGTAGTTTATAGCTTTACCTACCTTTGTAGTATTCTCACCAGAGAAGAAAATATTGACTCTGAGGGATATAACAGGATTGCCAAGGCAAGTACTGTATTTGGAAGACTATGGGCAAATATTTAGGACTAGCAAGGAATCAGTGTTGCAACCAAGATCAAAATGTATCGTGTTAACCACCCTTCTAAATGTATGCAAAACATGGACAGTCCATAGTCGGTTTGCCAGGAAACTCAACCTTTTCCATGTCTGTCTCATCAAGCTGCATTGGCAGGATAGATTGCCTAACTCTGTAGTCCTAAGCTTGGCGAGATTATCTGGCATCCATATGCTGCCGCAGAAAACCCAGATTAGATAGACTAGGCATGTTGTTTGCAATGCCAGATGAGCACCTTCCTAAGCAACTGTTGTATGGTGAGCTCAGGACAAGCAAGCAACCATGAAAAGAACGATAGAAAGACTTTCTTAACAGTTTCTCCGTTGATGTCCCTTCCTAGCAGCTACTCATTTCGAACTGCTCAGCCTGACGTATTTCTATCACACATGGTGCTGGCATCATTGAGAAGAGAACCACTACTGGGGCACAGAAAAGAAAGAAAGGACAGAATGCAGGAGAGCCCAATTACTAACACTGTCCACATGTACCCCACGTGCAGTAGTTTGTCACGCTCAGATCAGACTGCACAGTCATATGCGGTCACATCTGACTACACATGTCTAACGCTGTCACCATCTTCGCTTGTAATGGGCAACTACTATTATGTATCAGAGTATTATTCTGATCACTACTGCTTGATGAAAAAAATATAAAGACATTTAGTGTGGTTTAGAAAATTAACACACACATGCAAGAACTGCTTACTTGTTCCATATATGGTCGCACAACATGTTCTCTGAATAAGTCCTCTGCATCACGAGTTTTGTCAATGAGGGCATATGTCCTAAGGCACTGGCGCAGCATTCCAGTGTTACTAGTTTCCAGTCCAGACAAAAAGGAACCTTCAAGGCTGTACTGGAGTGTGGTGGTAATGGTAGCAATTCGCTGAAGAAAAGTCAAGTTCACATTAATTTTCTATCAATGCTAAAAAGTAAACATATCTCCTTTTTACAATGGCAGCTTTTTGTTAAATGGTAAACGTTAATATAATGAAAGGAGAAAATTTAAAAGATCACAAAAACAAAGAACCAACAGATGACCTGACCAACAAGTGCTTTCACTGGGTACAATCGAACATGATGATGATATAATCCGTCCAGCTGTGAGCTGGTAGCTCCTGACAGTCCAATGCCTCCATGACAAAAGCACATATCTTCCTCAGTTGTGCTGTTGTGTACAGTTAATTGTGTATAGTTGGATGTGGAAGTAGCTGGCTTCACAGTTCAGTTAGTCCTGAACACAAGAGCCAGGAGGTGTTTGACTGATTCCTCAAGGCGGTGACAGAGTTTGCAATTTGGTTCACGCAGTGAATACATTTTATATGCTGTACTGTCAGTACATAGAATAGATCCATATACTGAGTATAGTATAAAGAATAGATCCATATACTGAGTATAGTATAAAGAATAGATCCATATACTGAGTATAGTATAAAGAATAGATCTATAAACTGACAGTACCATGTATAGAAAAGAACCATATACTCACAGTACAGTATATAGAATAGATCCATATACTGATAGTACAGTACATAGAATAGATCCATATGCTGACAGTACAGTACATAGAATAAATCCATATACTGACAGTACAGTCAAACGATCCATGAGAACGGAATGAAGAGACCAGCACAAAGAATACAGAGCCAGAAAATGACAGCATAGACAAACTTGGCAGAGATGGGCAGACAAAGATCTTCAGACTCAGAATGGGACATTGCAGACTCAGAGACACCACCAGATGCGATTGTGGAGCACCCAAGCAAACACCAGAACATATTCTGCAGGACTACCCGACATATGTAGGCCAAAGAAAGGCAACTGGTCTGGGCTATCGATCATGTTCGAAAAGCTGCGGGGGACCAGCAAAGACCTGAAATGCTCAGTTTCCATTATAAACCTCACCGGATTAAAAGCATAGCATCGGTTGGTCGAAAATAAAGAACTGACAGTACAGTATATAGAAAAGAACCATACACTGACAGTACAGTATATAAAATAGAACAGCATTCTATTCTATTCAAATGTTTATTATTAGGGGCATGGCCTGTTCTCAGTTTGAAGATCAAACTATGTTGTCTTCTATTCAATTGCTTAGCTGGATCCTGGGCTCTGGTTTTGCTTCATGTTTTAAGTATATTCTATCTGCTTGGGATGTAGTCCACTGATTTGGTCATTCATGTCTGTATTGTTTCTCAGGATTTGCCTGCAGTTTTGCAGTATCGTGCTAGGTAGTGGCAGTGGTAATCTTGCTCCACTTTTGGTCAGCTCCTCAGCCTTTTTATTTCACAATTTAACATAATCTTTATTTATTTATTTACTTTTTGTGTACAAATTTGTAACATTTATAGTTTGCTGCAGTTGTTTTCATTAGGAATCAACTATAACAAGATTGAGAGGCATGTTGATTCTTTTTCAATAACAAAATATAAATGTTAATACAACTGCAGATTTTGTTTAAACAAGCAAGCCTGTGATGATGTTCATTTATTGATGATTATGAGGTTCTAGATTTGTAAAAATAGTTGCACTCTCCTACAGCAAAAGAGAAGATTATGTTTATATGCTGTTAACAAACATTATATTACCATTTCTGACAATCACATTTTTTATTTTATTTGTTCAAGTATCACATCATATAGCATTCATTTCGTGTTCAGGAATTTGAATTGCGCTGTCATTTGCATTAATTAATAGACATATCAAGAATACATTTCTTTTGCTGTTGATAGCATTCACTTACTGGTTTAACCTTCTCAACCAATGGGTGCCCCTTACTGCGTGTCACATAAAACTGCAGTTTGTTAAACTCCGTAGCAACACGTTCAATTAGAGGTCCTGTGAGGTGCCTGATGTGGAAATGAATTCAAATTTAAAACCATTTACAATATTTAAGGAATTTTGAATTACTTCAAAATAACAAACTGTATATAGAATCTATTAACAGGCACCACATTGTTGAAAAGCTACTTACATGATTGAGACAATAAATTTCTAGATTTACGTATTTATAAAACATTTAGGACACACTTTAAATATAAGATGTACAGTTTCTCTTGTCTTTTCTCGTGACATAGTATATACATGCCCAACCCTCCTTAATCGTCTTTTATAACATGTTTGGCAGGTTACAGTGTTACTATTTTCTGCTCACCTTTCGAACCTTAGTAACAACATTCAGGATACAGAAACTATCAAATGATGTAGGTCACTACCTTCAAATAACAGCAGAATGACAAACTTGGCAGAAATGGCCAGATCAGATAGAAATCTTCAGACTCAGAACAGGGCAGTGCAGACTCAAGGACCACCACCACAGTATAGATCTCAGAGACACTGCCATATGCGATTGTGGAGCACCCAAGCAAACACCAGAACATATCCTACAGGACTGCCTTACATATACAAACCCGGGGAGATGAGCATGCTTGAAAAGCTGTGAGAGACCGAAAAGACCTGAAATGCACAGTCTCCTTCGTGAACCTCACCGGGCTAGAACCATAGCATCAGTTGATCAATGAAGAAGAAACTAGCTTCACACACAGAGAAATGTATTTAAAATGCATCTGAATGAGACAACCTAAGAGTCAAAACAAAATATAACCGAACAACATTATACATATTGAATAAAACCCTTTTGAACATGAATAGTAAATAGTATTTCATGTGTCTTTTTTTGATAACATCTCTTTAGCAATGAATTTGTTTTAAAAAAATACTATTATTTTATTTGCTAAATATCTGTACATTCTTTGTTCTACTCTATTATTCTTAGTTTACCTGTACTTCTACAGTGGCAGATGCCCTTGTGCAGGTCCCAGCCCTGGTATGAGGTGTATGTAGCCGAGAGGAGGATTTCCTGCTTAGCTGGCTAGGCTCGAGCATCTACTCTATTATTATGAATCCTAAAGGCTCTTTATTATAAATATAGCCTCTTTCCTTTCCTCTTTGCTATCGACTTTATCTTCTGGCTGCTCTCTTTTCAATTTACAATGGTCTTGCCTTATATTAAAATCATCCTGATCAAAACTACAATTTTTGTTTGACAGCTTTTCATCTTGTCTTCTTAACTTTATTTTATTAATTCCATATCATCAATCGATCTCAGCTAATTACTTATAGAAATTTTTTTTTTTTTAAACAGTACAAGAGGTTTATATGGTATTTTGTGCTAAATGTATTGTATTTTCCTTTCCCTGTAGTTTTATTCTTGCAATGGCTCTTCTTACAATTCAGTATTCAAATACTGATCTGAGCTCCATCTGTTTAGGTCTATAGGTCTATCACTTGACTCAAAGCCACACAGGACTCTTTACTTGAACATGGTTATGTACCTGGTCATTGTCCAAAGATTATTCTCTTACAATTTAAAAACCAATAATCAAAGAAAATGTATATCTTATATGGACAATTTCCTAATGTTGACTCATTTCAACAAACACCAGACAACAAGAAAACTAACCCAATAAAACTTCTGCAAACAGTAAAATCTACAAGACAAAAATAATTACCCTGGGGAGCCTGATGACTCTGTACCTTGCTGAATCCCAAGGAGCTTTTCTATCTTCTCTACTGAGAGAGTTATATTTATCAGTCGCTGAAGTACAACCTGAAAATACAAAAAAGTACTTTTTTTTACATCTCTTTTGCACCAATCTACATAAATTTGTTCTGGTTTCATATACAAAAAAAAGGGATAAAGACGCTAAGCAGCGCATGAGCTGCAGTTGTCAGCGACACATAGCTGACTGCTTGCGTCAGGGCCAGCAAACCAGAGCTGCCAAGACCCTTCTACACCTCCACGCGGTGATCCTGGATAATAGGCTGCAGCAGAGCAGACTGGCTAAGGAGAATGGCTCGAAGAGGAAATGCTAACCCGGTAACCAAAAAATGCTTGCTGAAGTCAGATGTGTTCGACCAAAAGGTGCAAATATCGCAGTCAAGCTGTAAACTACGACACAACGCATTCTGTTCTCTGGACTATATTCTGCTGCTTAAGCCCTATCAGGATTTGATAACGGGAGATTGAGAATGAACGCAGAAGAAGAAGAAGATATACAAAAAAGTAAAACCTAAAACCACTGCTTACATTATTTTGCCCAAGTTACTGTATCATCTTTTACTTCTTTTTTCAACCTAGCAGGCAGTTTGAACACCACAACAAGCTGTATTATGTTTACCTTTCAATCTGTCCATCACCAGTATTTCTGTTTCTGTCAAGTTTGTTTCTGTCCTTCACCAGTATTTCTGTCGCTGTCAATTTTGTTCCTGTCCATCACCAGTATTTCTGTCGACGTTTGTTCCTGTACATCCACCAGTATTTCTGTTGCTGTCAAGTTTGTTCTTGTCCATCACCACTATTTCTATCAAGTTTGTTTCTGTCCATCACCAGTATTTCTGTCGAGTTTATTCCTGTTCATCACCATTAGTTCTGTCGCTGTCAAGTTTTTTCCTGTCCATTACCAGTATTTCTGTCTCTGTCAAGTTTGTTCCTGTCCATCACCAGTATTTCTGTCTCTGTCAAGTTTTGTTCTGTTTATCACCAGTATTTCTGTTCTGTCAAGTTTTTTTCTTGTTCATTTCTAAATAGTATCTATCCAGCACTTCTTAGGTCTCTTACCATGAACTATTTCCTTGAGTACAGTGTTGAACAGCACATTTCATGTTCCCACGTAACCATACTATTGAAATGTGCGTTTTTACATGTGTCAGCATGTATCTTTACATATTAGCCACACTGTCGTGAGAAGTACTCTTGTTTGTGCTGTCATTGTTTAGTTCTGCTTTTGTTCTCTTCTCAAATTATAGCTCCAAGATTTTTAATTGTTTTACTGTCTCTAACTTATGTGAATATGTGTTAATGCGTTGTCCTCAAGTTGTGCCAGGCAGCAGATGTTCCTCCCGAATGAAAATAGCGTGTAAAATGTTGCGCTAGGGCTTGGTACCGCTAGCCTGGATGATCTCCGCAGTGATGTCATCTTCCCCTGGTGATTTTCCAGATGGCATTGACCCAACAGCATGGAAAATTTCTGAGGGCAGGAATTCTAGAAGAGGGGGTAAAGTGGATGGGAGGGCAATTGGAGGGGGTTCTGATTATCTGAACAGGTTGGTATAGTATGCTTTCATTATTGACTTCATGCCCAGCTTTGATGTTGTGCAAGATCCAACGGATGCTTTCATTATTGACCCCATGCCCAGCTTTGACGTTGTGCAAGATCCATCGGAAGCTTTCAGACAAGGAATGATTTGGCGGTGTTCAGCAAGGCTACGAGTAGCTAATTTGATGCAGCGCCGATATTCGGCAGCTTTCAGTAGACGTTCGCGGTCAAAGTTTTCATGATCTTCTTTGAGTTTTTGGCGGCAGATCTTCCTTAAGGTGGTGAAGGCAGTGTGGTTGTCTGGAGAACAAGCCATCTTACGCCGCTCCTCTAGCAAAGCTTGAGTGGCAGGTGAACTGCGATTTGTGGTGTGAGTGGGTGCTGTGAGACTGGCTGCCTTTGAAATCGATGTGATTGTTGCAATCAAATTTTCATAGTCAGGATCAATTTCGGTGTCGATAGAAGCTCCAAGTTGCTTGCTAGCTGTGAAGGTGGTAGCAATCAAGCGGTTGATGAGCATCTCTGGACCACAGTATGATCGCTGCTGCTGAAACTTTACAAGTTTTAGATCGAATGGAAATGGGCACGGAGGAGGCGATGGCTGCTTCCAATACAGAAGGAACTAACCACTGAGACATCAGTTGCCGATCTACGATTGCACAAGACATGGTCAATTTCATGATGCTGAAGTCGACACTGGGTCCTATATCTGTGTACCTCTTGTGGGTGGACTTCTGGATAAAACTGTTACAGTGAAACAGTCAATTTGATTCACAGAAAGTGGCCAGTCTGTCACCTGCGTCGTTTCTTGCTTCTCCGGAGTGTGGCCCACATAGGTTTCATCATGTTGGTGAGGTCCTACTCTGGCATTAAAGTTGCAGACAATAATCTTGTAATAGCTGTGGCATCACCAGAGGACTTCATTGAGATTGTCATGTTCGAGGACAACACTCTTGCCCAAGAAGGAAGACAAAAAGGATCTAGGAAACTATCGTCCAATTACTCTCCTCCCAGTCACATACAAGCCGTTTACAAAATGCATTCTAGCCAGAGTTCACACGACTCTTGAAGAACCGCAACCAGTCAAACAGGCAGGCTTTTCGGCGATCATTCAGCACAGTGGACCATATTTCAACCTGTTGCCGCCTTATTGAGGCAGCCTGAGAGTTCCAGACTGCCTTGATATTCACCTTCATTGACTATGAAAAGGTTTTTGATTTGGTAGAACCACATTTTGTCTGGCGTTCACAAGGTGTAGATCCTGGTTACATCAGAGTTCTCACCAACAGTTATACGAACTGCACTACTACATTTCGTCCCTTCCAACATCCAATTGTGGTACTAATTCAAAAGGGGGTCAGCCAGGGCGATCCTATCTCACTGAACCTCTTCTCTGCATGTTTGGAATCAGTCATTAGCCGATGCAACTGGGACATCTTTGGTATACTTATTGATGGCAGACGCCTCCAATCCCCTTCGATTTGCCTATGCATAGTGCTCATCACAGAGTCCGCAGCAGAAGCCAACCAAATAATGCAGCTACTCGATGGAGAGGGCAAGAAAGCGAGTCTGGAGATGAATGTCTCGAAGATCAAAGTGTTGAGCAATTGCTTCGCCACTTGTGATTCAGTCTCAGTCTTTCTTGGCGAGGTACGATTAGAGGATGTCAACGAGTACATTTATCTTGGATGTCTTCTCAATGTGGAGATTAATTTGGAACCTGAACTGATAAGATGTCACTGCGTGGGTTGGGTAGCCTTCTCATCTTTTAACACGGTCCTGGATGGTTGTCATGACCAAGACCTACGAGCCTCCCTCTTCAATTCCACTGTACTCTCTGCGATGTGCTACGGTGCCCAGACGTGGACACAAACAAAATCACTAGAGGAGGACAAATTGAGAGTTACCAAAGCCTCCCTTGAGAGACACCTGGTCGGAATCACTCTCCGCAACCAATATATGCAAGGTCTCCCCAATTCTAACATAAGATTGTCCTTCATGAAGGATGCAGTAATCCACGCAGACACGACAAAACATAGATGGACAGGTCACATGTTGCAACGAAACTATGGTCGATGGAGCACAGCAACAACAGTCTGGTACCCCGAGGTAAGAAGAGACCGCGGGGAAAGACCTCCAATGCATTGGTCAGACTCCCTCGTTGTATGCTGCAACATCCAAGACACCTCTAGAGGAGCACTTACCATGCACTGACCCAAGACAGAGTCTGCTGGAGATTAAGTTGGGACCGGCAGCTACGTTGATAAACGGGTCATCAAGATCAAGATATGGTAATGTTTCTATTATTCTTTCCTTGTTGTTTATCATTAGCTGGACCTTTTCCACATCTGGATTTCATACCATATTTTCTAGGGGTAATATTTAGTCTGACTGCTAGTACATGTAGTTCTTTGCTTTCAATCACTAAGCATAGGATAGTGAAAATGGTTTCATCTTGAGCTTCACCCCACACAAAAGCTACCTTTTTATGCCGTATTTCTTGTTGTTGCTTGATCTTCTCCTGAACAGCCTCAATAGCTTCGTCCATGGCAGTTTGGACACTCTATAATAAGATAACAACCATTCATAATGTCATGAGCCAAATGTTCTAATATATCCTATCATCACTGACTACCATAACAACAGAAATAAGAACAGCAATCTGCTTTCTCACTTGAAACCAGTAAGACAAACAAATTTAGCTTTACCTAGCATGCTAATTCCTAGACAAGGCAATGCTATCATTGACAACATTTTACAACTGACCAGAAAGAAAAAATAAAATAAAAACAAAAGTGTGTCGTACATATAACATTTGGCTAGGATAATTACTAAAACATGACAGTTATAAATAACGCTGAAACCTAAATGACAAGGTCATGCTGTATTAATCTGGATATATCAACAATGAATGATACAATATTGTTAAAGTCAGTGTTATATAGACAGAATAACAAACAATAGCAATGCTGTGACTTCCAGTCTCTGTTAGAGCCAGAACTAAAGCAGTGGAAATGGAAGTCACTAACTAAACTAATATGTCCTTGATCTATCTCCATACCAATGACACCTGACATTCAGTTATACTGCTGTCTATACTGACCTGACATCATAATATTGACACTTGACATTCAGTTATACTGCTGTCTATACTGACCTGGCACCATAATATTGACACCTGACATTCAGTTATACTGCTGTCTATACTGACCTGGCAGGGGACGGCGTGGCCTAGTGGTTAAGTGGCACGGCTCACAACCGGAAGGTGCTGGGTTCGATCTCCATCACAGCACCGGCCGTTACCCCGGGGAAGCAAACCCTTAGAAAATGCAGGAGGAAGCAGACCCTTACATAAAATGCATGCCGAAGTCGGATGCACTGGGCTGACAGGCGCAAAATAAAAACCACAGTGCAACGCACACCGCCTTGGGGATAAGAGAAATAAGGCGAACGCAAAGAAAATATTAAAAAAAAATAAAAAATACTGATCTGGCATCATAATATTGACACCTGACATTCAGTTATACTGCTGTCTATACTGACCTGGCATCATAATATTGACACCTGACATTCAGTTTTACTACTGTACATCTTGACCTTTCTACATACCACTGACAGCTGACATTCAGTTATACTGCTGTCCAAACTCATTACCTAGCAAAAAAGTGGGATTCCAGAATTGCAGTTATGAGGAAAGACTCAGAAAAACTGGCCTAGTCTAGAAAAGAGAAGAATTCGAGGTGACAATACAGGTTTATAAGATGATCACAGGAACGGATAAATTAGACTATAACAAGTTTTTCAAAATACAACCACCCACAAAAACAAGAGGACATAGCTACAAATTAACCAAAGAAAGGTCCAGATTAAATAGTAGGAAATATTTTTTTAGTCAGAGAGTGGTGAATGCTTGGAATGCATTTCCACGGGAGGTAGTGGAGGAAGGGACAATTAATGCAATTAAGGATAAATTGGATGTGTATAGCTTTTAGAGCAAGGTAATGTAAATTTTTGTTTTTTTGTTTTGCGTTCGCCTTATTTCTCTAATCCCCAGGGATGTGTGCGTTGCACTGTGATTTTTATTTTGCACCTGTCGGCCCAGTGCATCCGACTTCAGCATGCATTTTATGTAAGGGTTTGCTTCCCCGGGGTAACGGCCGGTGCTGTGATGGGGATCGAACCTAGCACCTTCCGGTTGTGAGCTGTGCCACTTAACCACGCCGTCCCCGGTAATGTAAATGAAACTGGTTGTCTACAGACTCTGCAGAGTCTTCTAAACCAGTATAAAGATGTTAAGTTAACACCAGCACAAATCTTGACATGTTGAACAAATACTCTGCTGCAGTTTATAGTGGGTCAGCACATCCTCACCAAGCTTCTAACCAGTTCTATCATTGTCTGGATAACTGTATTCAGTACAGACTTATTAAGACACCACAGAGCTTATACTTACCAGCACTTCTTCTTTCAGCTGACCTAAGGGAGTTGTTAGGTTTGCAATGGCTTTATCCATTCCAACCTAGAAAAATATAAAATTAAAATATGCTACGCCCTTTTAGAAAGATTGGCTTTCTTTGATATGTGTAGCAAACATATAATTTATGAAGTTATACATATCATGGAATATTAGAATAACACCACAATTGCATGTGTGCCCATACAATACATTAATATGTGAAATGATTACTTTTGTGTTAGTATGTTTTATATAACCATGTAATGTCTTAGAAACTGAGGTTTTTCTGCCACATCAAGCGCCATGACGGACTGGAAAAAGCAGTTTTGGAGAGCACTGTTCCAAGAAGACAAGGCAGAGGGCGACCAAGGCGTAGATGGACATAAGACATCAAAGACACCCTAAACATGAACATGGAGCAGGCGGGTAGATTGACTACTCATCAAGACATCAAAGACACCCTAAACATGAACATGGAGCAGGCGGGTAGATTGACTACTCATCGAGACATCAAAGACACCCTAAACATGAACATGGAGCAGGCGGGTAGATTGACTACTCATCAAGATTCCTATCGAATGACTGTGATGAGAGCGATGTTCTGCCAAGGACATGCTAAATGATGAAGATGATGTTCGATATACAAAATATACACAATCAATAATAAATAATATTGACGAATATGGGCAAAATATTTTTGTTCATCACTCATCCTGATAAGGATGTTTTATTATGATGTGTCGTAGCTTACTGCAAGACTTTGATATCTGTGCCTTTCAGCTCAACACTTTCAGTTTTTTTCTTGGCATCTTTTTGGAAGTGGGTTTGCCTTCCATTTTATTTTATCTGTTCTCTTAGCCTGGCTGCTTCATCTGTTATTGGTCTGCTTTGTTGTTGCTATTTTCATGACAGTTTTCATGTAGTGTCATACAGACCTTTCAAGTTTTTGATAGCCTCTTCAACTACTGTAGCCAGACTATCAATGTAGTTTCTCTTGTCTATCTTAGTGCTCTTTTTTGGCTTCTTTGTTTACCTCTGTGTAGTCTCTCTGTGTTTTAGTTTTAGTGGCTCTAGTTTTTCTGTTGAGTTATAACACTTTTTGTTTGTTTGTTTCTCTTCAATTTCTGTGATAGTTTTGACTAATCTATTCTTTGTCCTGTCACTTCTTTGTACATTGTTTTCCAGACCTTTTGTAGCATCATCAATGCCAGTCTCTATGTCTATTTGTTCCAGTGCTTGAAATTTGTTGCTAAGTGCAAAGCTAAACTCTATTTTTTGCAAAACAATCTGCAAATATCTTAGCATTCATTACTTCAAGACCATTTATGTACATAATCTCTTTGCTGCCTTCATCATCCTCTCATATTTTGACATTATAATGTCTCGTCACAATTCTCTTGAATTGTCTTATCTAATGGACTCATTGATTTTGTTGTAAAAACTTTCTTCAAGTGGTTCTTGATTTTTATTAGTTGGACAGTAACATTGTATGATGTTTTGTTTCATCTTTTTATTTGTGGTCCTAAAGGATGCCATAATCTGTCTTAATCCAGCTGCTTGCCATTCAATAAGAACACTCTGGGATTCTGGTGTTAGCATGAGTGCATTGTGTGGTACATTTTATTCCTTGTGACCTAAATATATAATTGTTTCACTTGATCCCTGTACTTCAACTGCCTGTGCCCACCCTATTTCTTTGAGCCCAATGATACTGATCTCAGATTGTTTCCTCTCTATTGCAATTTGTACGCATGGCTCTCACAAATGAAGTGTCGAGTGGAGATATTCCTTGTCAATAGAAAGAAGTCAGCAAATCAATTTCCTTGTGGATTTGGCTGGTCTGTCATTGACCGTGATGAAGTACCTTTCCCCTTCAAGGTCACCTCATTAGATATGATTTTGTTTTTGTAACAAAATGACACCACGTCCAGCTTTCCTACTTTTTCATCCGGACTTAGGACTGTCATTTGCAGAGATAACTTATGATCTAGTGACCATCAATTTTGATGAGCAAGGTTAGTAAACAGCAACAAGTTAAGGAGATCACTAAAGCAACAGAATAATGAAACATAACCTTAAGACAAAATGTTGATAGATATAACTGATAGTCAATGCTTTTTGGTGAGCTGTAAGGGCTACAGTAACACAATATAGATCAGAATTTTGGCCAAAGACGGATGTGTTGAACCGAAAGGTCAAATATCGCAGCCAAGCTGTAAACTAGCGACACAACGCAGACTGTTCTCTGGACTACATCCTGCTACTTGCAAATCCCTGTTCAGGGCTTGGTAGGTGGAGATTAAGAACGAACGTAGAAGAAGAAGATCAGAATAGAGAAGTGAAGCACCAGGGGCAACTCTTTCTAGAAACATATTTATCTCTTGTACAAACCAAGTTTGTGGACAAGTTGACAAAGTCAGCATAATCTTTGTTGATGAGCTCAATCATAGCACTTCTGACAACCTTGAGGTAAAGATCCAAATCATCTCTTAGTGTCTCCAATGGAACCTTCTTACGGCAGTCAACAATAAATTTGTCCACTTCAAAGTTCTTCTACAGAAGCAAATAGAGAAAGATATAGTGAAATTATATTAACACTGCAAATATTTCAGAAATGAATCAAACATAACCATCATAATTCTGTAACTTAAATTATTCTATTCACATTTTCCATTTGGGTTCAGAGTTTGTTATTTTTACATCTATAAGTCTCATCTAGTATTTTAATTTAACAGTGACAAATTGAAACATACATAATTGCATAGCTCAACACAGCACATGACAAGTGACTAACAGAGCACCAAGAAATCGAATGGTCATCTGATAACTGTAAATGCAGTAACCTATTCATAGCTACTATTTTTATAATATTTGTTTAATGTCCTTAATTAATGATTTTTTTAATAATTAATGTTATTTTCTGAAGAAAAAGCTCTTCAGAAGATTAAGAGTAACTTGGGAAAGAGTGAAATGTTTAACACTGAGGACAAGAATGAAGGATAGACATCAACTTTACAAGAGAGATATTGGTGGATTGGACATAATCACATATATTATTATACATGAAATGAGACAGACAGCCAAGACAAGCCATCATCTGTATCACAATTTTCAGTATCTCCCAGTCTTGCCTTATTAATATTTTTCATTGGGTCATAGCAATGGACTATTATAAAAAATAGAAGAGAAAAATCTCAGTCACCGGGAATTATAATGAAGACAAACTTTCTTATTCTAGGCAGAATTGCTAAATGAAGAAAAATAACACGGCAAAATTTTAGACAACTATATATACCTGAGAGTGATCTAGACAAGGAGGGAAGTGGGGGGGGGGGGGGGGAGCGAGAGAGAGGGAGATTGATTCATTGAAAGAGAATCATGAATCAGAAAAAAGTTCTGGACAGAGTGAGAGAGCTCTTGCTTGGCCCTTGAAGCTATGCCCCAACCGTTTGTCCCACTGCCTTTATTGGAATGGCAACGACGATGAGTTAATGAATTAATAAAGCAAACTAATAATTACATTAAGTTCATTAAGCATTACGTTTTTATACTATTCACTATTGTTGTATTATAGTCTAATTATATTATTATTATTTATTTATAAACCCATTTCCATCCACCGTAATTCACCTTCATAAATTCATCTTTGTCAAAGCATAGAGAGGCAGGCCCAGAAGGAAGCGTAAAAGATTTTCCTGCTGCATCGACAGTCATACTGATCAATAATTAAATATATCTTCCAGTGCCTTGAAAAAAAATAAGTCAATTATTTTCCTGTTTTGACGAATTCCGTAGTCAACAGACAATCGCCATTTTATGGAGAGTTTCTACCCTTAGCGGAAGTCGTTGGAAAACTCTTCAAAGATACTTTGGAGGAACGAAAAATTGTATGTACGATTGAACGCAACAACAAGAATGGCTAATGATCAAGACACATTACGGTTTCGCTGTCTGGCGCCTAATTTTGAGCAATTTCTATTTAACGATGAAGGTTTACCCACCAAAACATCACATGAGCAGGTAGTCATATGTTAACTGTTATGAGAAACGAGAACAATTGCTAAAGTGCAATCACAAATTATGCACAGGCCTGAGTAATAATTGTCAATAATTGAGACTAAACACTCACACTGTCACTAGTTTAGTAGTTAAGTAGTAGTAGTAGTAGTAGTAGTAATACTAGTGTCTAGCAGTGAACTCATGACTGAGTAGTACTAGTACTCATAGTGAGTCTGGATATGATATTATATGTGGTATCATATAGATTTTTTTAAAATCATCATACATTGATAATGAAATGAATTATGATTATCATACAAAACAAAAAAGTAGTACAAACTTCATATGAATGATATTTTAATATTTATTGTAATTTAATTTAATGCAAAGGAAGATATTTCTATCATTTTAATTTAAAAGTATTATCAATACAATGGTAAATTGATTCTAATAATAATTTTTTATTAAAATGTAAATTGTTTTGTACAATACCTGGATACCAAACAGAGGGATCCACGGAACCACATTGTCCACATTAATTGTGTGTTTGTTGATATTTATCTGAAGATAATACCTTCTTTAATAATTAGCTGAATTGAAAATGTATGCACACCTGCTTATACCAAGCAACATTTAATTTTGCCAACACACCTGACACTGCCTTTGATTAATGATTACTCACATTACATATTACTATCAAACATTGCTATAATTTATTGTATTACAATTTTTCCCAACAAATGCCCATACATATTCCAATAAACTCACAAGTAATTCTTCAACACATTTTGAAAATGATTCTGTTGTCTCGTTTCTGAATGTTGTAACTTAGTTTGAAAATCATGAGCTTTCCACTTTATAATATTTAATAAATGTTGACAACATTTTGGTGAAGCAATACTTGCCTTAATCTTTATAAGCTTCATAGTGGTGAGTAATGTTAATTTTTTGTTGTTTTCAAAGTTAGGTTCATGTCCAGGGTGTAACTTGTTCATGTATTTGTCTGATGTGTTCTATCGTGAGTTGGAAGATTATGCTCTTCTCCCTGTGCTGCAGTTAGTTGATGTTGTCATTTATTTATACTTGACATCATATTCCTAGGTTTTTTTTATGGCATCTTTGCCTTTCCGCAACATATTGAGTTGGAGTCAGAAGCTCCATTTAGATGTTCCATCCTGTCTGTGCGTGTGGGGTCGCAAGGTCTCTGGCTTTAGACTCACTAGAGTCTACTAATGAAAGGGCGTTGCTACGGTAATCCTGCTCATTTTGAGAGAAGTCGCAGACATTTGTCCACGTACTGGGCTCACAAGCCAATGGCGCGAGGCTACCATGTGAGGGATTACGGCCGAACGCCTCTAAGCCGGAATCCCGCCCTAAATCTCCGCACCACTGCGATGGGAGGCTACGATATGGTTGGGACCTGGGGCTCGCGTCTCAGCCCGACCCGGTCGAGCCGCAGAAATAGGTCTCTGCCGTCCGCCGATCAAAGCGGGTGGGAAGCTGCTCGATAATCACCCTATACGGCGACGAGGCGTGAAACCACTAGTAGAAGACTTACTTCTCGGTCGGGGTGTCGTAAGCAGTAGATCAGCTACCTCACTGCGAACTGCTGAGACTCAACTCTTGACCATGAGATATGTCCGTACACCAGTCGAACAACATCTCCGTGCCATGACCAGGCTTGTCCCCTGGTCAAATGCACTCCTTCGAGAGGAATCGCAGGTCACTGACATTTGGTCCACGTACTTGGCCGATAAGCCAATGGTGCGAAGCTACCATCTGAGGGACTACTTCAGAATCCCGCCTTAAATCTCAGCACCGCTGTGATCGGAGGCTACGACATGGCTGGGACCTGGGACTCGCGTCTCAGCCCGGCCCGGTCAAGCCGCAGAAATGCACCTGGTTAAATGCACTCCTGCCTCGCTCTTTGCCTCTGTCTGCTATCAGTCATCCCAATGGACGCAGAAGAGATGCAGTCCAGCAGACATTGCACCTCCTGCCCTATTGTGACAACCTCCCGGGTGGCGGGGAATGCTAGGCGTACCATCACTGCAGATGAGCCGAGAAAATAAAGGGAGCAAAGAGATACCTCACTCACATGCATATGCTATGTTTCTGGCAGGACGTGACGATCCTGGGACATAGTCACACTGGACTGCCTCTCTTCCGGGATAGTACAAACTAGTACATAGTCCATCATATCATTGCCAAACCCTATAGACACGAGTAGGAAAGACTCGATAGTCCTGCAAGACAACTTCCTAAGAGAGACAACTCTGACCAAAAACAACTGCTACCTTGCAGTTAGGCTGGGGACAGCCAAAGGCTAAGGAGGGCAACCCTACAGAAACGCCTGTTGAAATCGGTTGCACTGAGCCACAGGCTTAACAAAATAAAACAGTGCAACGTAAATATCGCTGTAAACAGCGTACGATGAAGAAGAAGAAGAACAGAATTCCTCATGCATACACAGAATGGAGGGGCAGGGGTATTCCTGAGCCTACCAAATGGTAGAAAAATAACACTGTCAGTGGCAACTGGTAAATACTCTAGCAATTTCAGTGCAGAGGCACTGAGGGCTGCAGCAGAAGCAATGCTGACAGGCAAAAGAAATGAAAGCCAGATAGTCCTGTTTACAGATGCCCTAGCCGTAGTCACAGCACTAAAAAGCCAGAAAAATACTGAACTTAATGATTTAAGAGCAGTACTCTGTCAACTATGCCAGCAGACCGCACCAAAAAGAGTAGTGGTACAGTGGGTTCCATCCCATTGTAACATCCAAGGCAACGAGGAGGCAGACAGACTGGCAAAAGAAGGTACAAGACTACCACAACCAGATTCTAGTGTGACCTACGAAGAGTCAAAAAGGCTCATTAGAGCCAGATACATGGCCAAATGGGAAACAGAACATACTGGCTACACAAAAAATGATGCCTATTACCAATTGAACAGTGGCCGTGGTCTTCAGACTCCGCACAGGCCACAACAGACTGAGGTACCACCTATTCAATAAACTGAAGATAGGTGGCACTGACAAATGCAGTTGTGGTACCGGAAAAATGACCACTGAACATCTGCTGCAAAACTGCCCGAAATACGAGGACCAGAGAAAGCACATGTGTCCATCACCAGTGGCAACACTAGACAAGCTCTATGGCAGTGTCGACAACCTCAGGATGACCGCACCTTTTTTCGAAAAAATACAGGTTGACGTCTGACAGCGTACGAAGAAGAAGAACAGAATTCAGAGCTCATCCTCACCTCCGCTACCTGCTATGATAGCATTTAGGACCTCATTATTGATTTCCATTCACATTGATCTCCAGTTGTACAGAGGACCTTCCAATATATATTTGTGCTCATTTGATGGCAACTCTGTTAACTAGGATTTCTGAAATTGCCAAGAAACTTACATATGCCAGAAGAAAATCATTTGATATTGTCACTTTTGTGATGCTTGTTTGCTTCTGTGCGTTATGTTTACCCATTGCTTATTAAGGCCCTTTACTTCTGTACAAGTATTTGTATTTTCCATCTCAATAATTGTATTTATACAAATATATGTATGGCTTATTTGCTCTTACTGCTACCACAGAAATGAATTTTGCCATATGTTTGTACTTCTTAAAAATGGAGACTTCGCCCAGTTCTAAATAATCTGCATATCTTGGCATTTCTTTTATTTAAACCATTTTTTGCCAGCTTTTTAAAACTTTATTTTGTTTATTTCAGAAACAAGTTGAACAAGGTATTCTGAAATGCTACAAAAATTTTATAACATCCTTAGATATTTATCCTGAGTAAGTATATTCTACCATAAGCATTATATGTTTGATTTTGTATCTTGTGTGGCTGTTTATACACTACCTTGTTTATTTTGTGCAACACTTTAAACTGACTTACTTGTGCAAAAGTCAATGTTGAACCAAGAAAGACCAAACCTATCAAGTAGTGTCATGTGTCTGGAAAATAATCTATTGATTGTCCCAACAGAGAAAGAAGTTTCTTCTTCCGATTACACCTACACCCCCACTAATTGTGACTAGAAAATGTTGAACTCTTATGACTTATAAATGTTTGTTTCACCATTTTAAAAAAAGCACTTTCAGCTTAGTTTTTACAAAAAATTGTTTGTTTCGTACTTGTTCCTCTCTAGTGTTCCATTTCTTGAGCGAGAGAGCCATGAAGAATTCCTTCACAAGGGACTTAAGCACTTGTCATCATCTTACGAGGTAATATGTTCTCATATATTATATATATTATTGCCCATCGTGAAGCGACAATGGCCACAACATCAGACGGTTTTGTCTTAATAATGTGATGTGCACTTTTTTGGGATTATAGTGAAGAAGAATATGCGCTGGTCATTAATCTCACTCTTATTTCAAGTTACCTTGGTTCAGTGGCAAGACTATTGGTCGAGATGGCTGGAGGTAACTCAGGATGCAGGCACTCTGGTTTTACCTTCCGTGAGACCAGAGGTCGCTTGAAACATGCGGGATTCGATCGCCCACCGTTTCTGTTCATCACTGTGAGAGGCGAGTGCCTCAAGAGAAACATTTTTGGGGGTTTTGTTATGATCATTCTATGATATATTTGCATGTCACGAGCAACATTCTATGATATATTTGCATGTCACGAGCAACATTTTATGATATATTTGCATGTCACGAGCAACATTTTATGATATATTTGCATGTCACTAGCAACATTTTCTCCTAATTTTTAGCTTATTCAAGGTCATATTTTTAATTTATTTGACCTCTCTGCCATTCTTATCTTCTTTTCGTATCATATTCATAGGGAGGCCCTACCAGCAGCATCAACTGGGTGGTAGGTAGCTGAATGGCCTTAATTTTTATAACTGGACTCAATATCTAATAAACGTACATTAACCGTAAAATGGGGGCATACATAGAGGCCAAGAGAAGGAAACTCCTACACAATGCAAAGACACAGCAGGCCAATAACTTGTTGTCTACAAATCAGATTGCAAGTATATACAGAAAGAAAGTGAATGGACCTTAAAGACAATGAACTGGCACCCATTTCAGACTATGTTTGTTGGAATAGGGAACTTGAGAAGTATCAACAGACAAGCTCATGAAAGAAATCTAATTTGGCAATGTCAGCTCTCACAGAAACTAAGAAAAAATTACAAGGGTTGTGGATTTTTAGGGTAACATGCTTTTGTACAGCGAAGGGGCAGTACACTGAATGAGCTGGCAGCAGCCAGCAATTCGTTGCTGGCTGCTTGCATCAGGGTCCATAAACCAAAGATGACCAAGACCCTAATCCGTCTCCAAGCTATGGTCCTGGAATCAGACTACACTAGTGTAGTCTAAGAGAATAGAGATCGTAGTGGAAAGGCAAATTCAGTACCCACAAAAATTAGATGTGTCAGCTTTGCTGTAAACTACATTACAGTGTCCTTTTCAAGATGAACTCAGAGAAAGAAGTCTGCGGCGAAGATACCACTATCAACAGAGTCAAAGCGGGTGTGGGTAGTATTGTGGCCGGGTATCAAAGCGACAACATAAAAGTGATATTTTAGCAAAGCTGCATGTCAACATGAAACCTTTTTTAAAAGTTATTTACTATAGCAGTTAGATATTGGTTAATTGTTTTCCAAACTGGTTTGAAAATTTTCTTCTAGTGCTTGGACTCTAGTCGCCCATGGCTTTGCTACTGGATTCTTCACAGCCTAGAGTTACTGGAAGCTCCAATTGCAGAAGAGAAGGCTTTGCAGTATGTCTTTGTTGTTGTTTTTTGTGTGTTAGTGATCAAGCAGTACTCACCATTTGACCCACTCTCTGGGCAAGGTTGTGAAGGGTTTTATTGCCACCACAGGTAGAAGCCAGATATGCACTGCTCCAGAACTAGGGAATTGAGATGGTGTGCCAAGGTAGGGTTCACTGCACTCATTCCCTGCTATCAATTGTTTTCTGGTTAGGCTGAGCTCTCCAATGCTTTAGACCTGTAACCAAAAGTCTACAGGCCATTGAATCATTACCTCCTGAGCAGCTGTGCTTTTATGACTTACACTTATCATTAGGGAGGTGGGAATGTCGGTTAACTTTCCTGAGACTTGTTCAGTATTGCCCTGGTTCTTCTAGACCATAGAGGGAACATACGGTGCTAGCCCGCTGGTTTTAGTGTCACGGTTTGTTTCTCTGTATCTGTTGTACTTAGTCGGGAGGTTGACACTCCTAGTTACCAGGACAAACGTGAGGATGATCTGGTTACTTGCAGTTTTTTAATATGACATCCTACACCAAGGGGCTTACAGTGCAGAGGTCTCTTCTTTCATGAAAAATCACTAGGTCTAGGGTTGATCAAGGGAGACCCACATAGAGGTGGGCCCTCTGCCCGCAACATCAACACATCATACAAACTGTCTGTATCACATACTTTATCTTGTTGTTGTCTTGTAATGACACTTATTTCTCAAGTATAAATAATGACAGGCAAGTATGGATCTGTTTTACAAGGACAAAAACACTAAATGAATAGCAACCAACCTTGGTGCAGGATTTTTTCTGATCGCAAACCGGCTCCTGTGGCTGACCCAGAATCAGAAATTGGATACCATAAAAAATCTGTGAAGTGAAGGCAGCCGATGTGATGCTGACCACATCACCCACTATGTGCCGTGGGTCACAAAATAATATTGGCCTAGTACCATATTTCTTACACGTCACATAGCGTGATGGGATTTATAAATTTTTTAAATTTTGCAATCAAAAGATCTTTGTCAGGGATAAAGGGCAACTCATGGAGACTATCTAATGAATCAAAATTATTAAAATGGAAACAGTAAAAGTAAAATCACTATACTAAACACAAGGACAGAAGTATCAAGATGTGACATAGAGCAGAGTGTTAGAGAGGTTCTGTTCAGTTCCTAAAGATTAACTTCACTGCACTCTGAGCATACCTTTAGGTGATTGTTTTTTCTCAGTAATTAGTGAAGGATGTTGATACTGATGGTTTCTGCAACTCGTTGGGCGTACACACTTCTGCTCCATCCTCTTCAGGATGTCAGCTCTTTCATTGTCCTGGACAAACTACAAGAAAGATTGACAGAGATAGTTAACATTCCTGTCCGACCTTCATTTTTAATTTGTATAGAAGTTTGCCCATATGGCTAATTCCTAGAAACCTTGCATAATTTGTAAATATGTGCCCTTGATTGAATAAGTTCATGAAAATTACCAACATGCTTCCATAGATTATTCTGCATCATTTGTCATTCTACCCTCCCCCTATTTTCCCCCCAGAATTGCAGATTTTCTAGGCCATTGTCAACACCCTGAAGGAGGTTTTGGGGGTAAGTGTTCATTTCTATCTCTATCTATTTCATTATCCTCTTGTTTGCTGAGGTATGATGGTAAATTATTACTGAGATATTGAACTAACAACTGCCAAAGACAGACGGATGTGTCAGATCGAAAGGTGCAAATACTGCAGTCAAGCTGTAAACTAGCGACACAACACATTCTGTTCTCCGGACTACAACCTGCTGTTTGGAAGCGGGAGATTGAGAATGAACGCAGAAGAAGAAGAAACTGAACTAATAGTCCAAACAAATGTAGAAGTACCAACAAACTGAAGGTTGATAACTTTCATGGACTACTTATCGAGTATAAAGATGAAATCATGCCATGAGCTATCATAGGGAGATAAATGGTATATCATCTTTACTGAGAGCTGTGCATTTTCTGCCAACCGTTAGATCAAATGCTTACTTGATGATACATGTGGATATTATCTTATATTTTCAGGTGGGCCAATGCAGTTCCCTCACCTTGCACCAACATATGCCGCTGTCAATTCCCTGTGTATTCTTGCTAATATCACAGACAAGGTCTTTGATGTGCTAAATAGGTCAGTGGCCAGTTGTGAAAATATATTCATGTGGAAGGCATCTACGTATTTATATCATCTCAATTTGAGACTCCATCATTGAAATAGTCCTTGAAACTGTGTGCTGCTTTTTATAATTTGTTTTATTCACGATGGTCTTAATTTGTTATAATTTTTATTTGAGACATTCATGCTGTTACATTGTAAAGAAAGGAATATGTTGAAACATAATTTGTCACAAACAAACATTCTACTTGCAAAGCTCTGTTCAAGGCTTGGTAGTGGGAGACTGAGAACAAACACAGAAGAGGAAGACTGGATGCTGTTATGCAATTTCGACTTGCATACTTAACGGAGATTAGAACTATAATTTTATGGTATAATTACAACAGATTATTCATACTTTCATTTACATTATTGCTATCATTGAAGTGAACATTAACTTAATTGGTCTACGATGACTGTTCAAAATTTATCAGACCTTTATTTTTCCTGCCAAAACAAATGAAGCACAGAAAATAGGGACAGCCGGGTGGCCCCATGCGTGTGCATGAATTTTTCACCACCCACAGAGAGCATCAGTTGCTGGCAGTCAGTTTGTGAGTGAGTATAGTGAATGTCCATCAGATTTTCTGCGATTTGGCAAAATGAGCAGTGGTTTTGCATACAATTATGCCAAAAGTTTGTCGATCCCCAAGTGGAAACCAATGGAAATATTCAACAGGCTTTCAGCGATGGTGCATGAGCATCAATACAATTGTTTCAGTGAAGGCTGCACATTGACGGAAAGCAGACCACGAGTTGTTAGACCCTCAGCAAACTGAAATGATGAGGTCATTGACCAAGTGCTGACTGGTCATGCAGAACTGTTATGTCACCATCTGAGAACTTGTGGATGGGGTGAGGATAATCATTGGTTTGGTACACTTCACTTTGAGCGAAGATTTTGACATATTGAGAGTGTCCACAAAACTCGTGCCGAAGCTGCTAACGATGAGGCTGATGCAACTCTGTCTGCAAGTCATGAAGGATATGCTGGACTGCAAATGGTTACCCCCGACTTTATGGACATTGTGATTACTGGTGATGAGTGCGACTTCAAAACTAAGGTGCAGTCATCACAGTGGAGACATTCATCATCCCTGGGGTAAAAAAGTGAGGCATGTGCGCAGTAACCTCAAGGTCATGTTGACCGTTTTATTTTACTTCCGTGCGAGCTTACCTGTCCAGAACACTATATAAAAGTACTACCTGGAGGTCATCCGTCGCATTCATGATTCTGTGCGACGCAATCAACCGAATCTGTGGGCAACAGGAACTTGACAGCTTGCTTGATCATGACAACACTCCCTGCTCATTCTTCACATCTGATTCAGACTTTCTTGGTCAAACACAACATTCCTCTGGTTTGATGGACTCCCTTCTCTCCCGACATTGCTCATTACTATTTTTGGCTGTTCCCCAAGCTGAAAATACTACTGAATGGAACTCGATTTGAGTCATGAGAAGACATGCAGAATACAACAGTTCAACTGTATTCCATTCCTGAAGTGCTTCCAACAATGCAGATGCTGCTGGGAGAAGTGCATACAATCCCAAGAAGAGTATTTTGAAAGAAATTATGGTTGTTTTTTTTCTGGGCAAAGGTCCGATACATTTTGAACAGACCTCGTATATTGGCACTGTCATTGAAGTGAACATTTTCTTTGTTGGTCTATATTGGCACTGTTATTGAAGTGAACATTTTCTTTGTTGGTCTATATTGGCACTGTTATTGAAGTGAACATTTTCTTTGTTGGTCTATATTGACACTGTCATTGAAGTGAACATTTTCTTTGTTGGTCTATATTGACGCTGTCATTGAAGTGAACATTTTCTTTGTTGGTCTGTATTGACACTGTCATTGAAGTGAACATTTTCTGTGTTGGTCTGTATTGGCACTGTTATTGAAGTGAACATTTTCTTTATCTGTATTGAGACTTATTGAGTGCAGGTTTTACATTAGTGCTGTCATTGAAATGGAAGATTCATATCTGATTTATTTTTTCTGGAGCAATAGTTGTCATTGTAGAAACGAAATGTATGTTGAGAACGTTGTAAATGGCTTATCATTTCTACAGGATGAGGTAATCTGTATTATGCCCCTCTTTCGACATAATGGGCAGGTTACATTGTTACTATTCTTTGCTCCCAGTAATACACGGACAATTGTCAAATATGGCAATAATAATTTAGATAGTGGAGTGGAATTCATCACAGTTAAAGTATACTTTCCAGATGTTGAAATCAAACATGTTTTTTACTTTGATAACCTTATTAATAAAATTGATGTTATTATATTATTAGGGAGAAGCTCTACAACTTCTTGATGAGGATGAGAACAAATGAAGGAGCTTTCCAGATGCATGAGGGAGGAGAAGTAGATATTAGGTACTGCTTTAATCATTATATGGATCTATTTATCTGATTTATAATCCATTGGGGAGGAGTGGTTGATGTAGATCCTTCTTTTTCTTCATCGATCAGCGAATGTTATACTTCTAGTCCGGTGTTGTGTTGTTCATGAAGGAGACTGCGTTTCAGGTATTCGCTGTTCCCCCACAGCTTTTTGAGCATTGTCACTCCCACGGGCTAGACTGCCTCTCTTTGGTCTGCATAGGTAGGGCATTCTTGCAGGATATATTTTGGTGTTTGAATGGGTGCTCCACAATCATACTTAACTTAACGTCTTTATAATGGTTTAGAAGACTCTGCAGAATCTATATACAACCAGTTTTATTTACATTACCTTGCTCTAAAAGCATTGCGCATCCAATTTATTCTAAAATGCATTAATTGTCCCTGCCTCCACTATCTCCTGTGGCAATGCATTCCAAGCATTCACCACTCTCTGACAACAAAAACATTTCCTCATATCCAATCTGGACCTTCCTTTAGTTAATTTGTATCTGTGCCCTCCTGTTCTCGTTGGTGGTTGTATTTTGAAAACTTGTTATAGTCTAATTTATCCGTTCCTGTGATCATCTTATAAACCTGTATTAAGTCACCTCGAATTCTTCTCTTTTCTAGACAATGTGGGCCGATTTTTCAGAGTCTTTCCTCATAACTGTAATTCTGGAATCCCACTATCAGCTTTGTCGCTTTTTTTGGTTTCCTTTCCAGCATGTTTATATCCCCTCTACGATAAGGACTCCACACCTGTACACAGTACTCCAATCTAGATCTAACTAATGTTTTGTACAGTTGGACTATCACTTCCTTGCTCCTATGTTTAATATTTCTTTTAATCATACCTAACATTGCATTTGCCTTTTTCACTGCTACCTGAACCTGCTCACTCACCATACCTGTATGATCTATTAAAACCTCTAGGTCCCTTTCCTTATCTATCTTTCTAATATTGTTCTCGCCAATTCTGTAATTATGTTACATATTGGATCTACCCATGTGGATGACTGTACATTTATCTACATTAAACTCCATTTGCCAGCTTACAGATCATTCTTGAATTTTAACTAAAACCGACCTCAATATAGCCACTTCTGCTTTAGATAAGACACTACTGCATAGTTTTGTGTCATCAGAAAATTTTGCAATCATGGATCCAATATCAATGTCCAAATCATTTATATATATCAAGAACAAAATTGGTCCCAAAACTTTTCACTTCTAGAGTACTCCTTATTTATGCCCACTCTCTGCCTTCTTCAGGTTAACCAATTTTCAATGCATTTGGCAACTTCGCCACCTATTCCACGTGATTTTAACTTTCGAAATAATCTTTGATGAGGTGCTCTATCAAAGGCCTTTGCAAAATCTAGATAAATAACATCCACTGGCTCCCCTTTATCTATCATATTAGTAACTTCCTCCATGAATTCTAATAGATTTGTTAAGCATGATCTCCCTCTAGTAAACCCATGCTGACTATTTCTGATTAGATTAAACTTGTCTAAATGCATTACAATGGCAGTGTCTCTAAGACCCATTCTTTGGAGGTGGGCCTTGAGTCTACAATGTCCCATTCTGAGTTTGAAGATCTTTGTCTGCCCATTTCTGTCAAGTTTGTCTATGCTGTCATTTTCTGGCTTGTATTCTTTGTGCTGGTCTGTCCATTCTGTCCTCAGATCATTTGATGAGTGTTTTTGTTTCCTTATAGCTCCGAGTCTGTGTGCCTCTTCTTCCGGCTTTTGCGAGTTCATCTGCTTTCTTGTTTCCAGGGATCCTGGGGCGGAGTCCACCGTAGAACTAAATCTGTTTTTTGAGACATTAATCTTATGTTTTTTTAAAAATATCATGTAAGAGTCTATCTTGTTTGGGACTTGGATTACACTCCTGGAGTCTGTTAGAATGATTATTTTCCTTGTAGTTATGTTTTTGCTGATTAGAATCTGAGTTGCTGCATGAACAGCTCTTGATTCTGCTCTGAAATTGGTACACATCTCACCTGCTGGCACGGAGGGATTTTCCATGTTGCCATTGAAGTGTTCAATGCTGACTCCACTGCCTCCCCTTTTATCACTCACCAATGCAGGATCATGTGTACATAATGTAGATCCAATTCTGTCTCCAAGTGGTGACCCTGGCTGCACGCATTTATCCTGTTTAAGAGAGTAGAAATTAAAGAGGAAATGCAAACTCAATCCCAAAAATTTTGCACTAAAACCGAATGTATCAGGTTTGAAGCGAAGCTATTGCATCCTCGCTGTAAACTACGACGTCATTTTCAGGATGACCGCCAGAGGAGACGTATTAATTTCAGAGCTGAATCAAGAGCTGTTCATGCAGCAGCTCAGCTTCTTATCAGCCAAAACATAACTACGAGGAAAATGATCATTCTAACAGACTCCAAGAGTGTACTCCAAGCCATCTTAAGCCCCAAACAAGATAGACATTTGTATGAAATAAAATACATAGGATTGCTGTCTCAAAAAGCAGATTTAGTCCTACAGTGAATTCCGCCCCACTATGGGATCCCTGGAAATGAGAAACCAGATGAGCTTGCAAAAGCCGGAAGTGGAGGCACACAAGACTCCCATCCGCAGAGTTATAAAGAAGCAAAGACACTCATCAAACGATCTATGAGGACAGAATGGAGAGACCAGCATAAAGAATACAAGCTAGAAAATGACAGCATAGACAAACTGACAAAGACCTTCAGACTTAGAATGGGACATTGTATACTTAAGGCCCACCTCCACAGAATGGGTCCCAGAGACACTGCCGCATGCAATTATGGAGCACCCAAGCAAACACCAGAACATATTCTGCAAGAATGCCTACCTATGCAGACCAAAGAGAGGGAGTCTGGCCTGGTAGAGTGGCCATGTGTGAAAAGCTGTGGGGGCCAGCAAAGACCTGAAGCGTTTAGTCTCTTTTGTGAACCTCACCGGACAAGAAGCATAGCATCAGTTGATCGTGAACCTCACCGGACAAGAAGCATAGCATCAGTTGATCGTGAACCTAACCAGACTAGAAGCATAGCATCAGTTGATCGTGAACCTCACCAGACTAGAAGCATAGCATCAGTTGATCGTGAACCTCACCAGACTAGAAGCATAGCATCAGTTGATCGTGAACCTCACCAGACTAGAAGCATAGCATTAGTTGATCGTGAACCTCACCAGACTAGAAGCATAGCATCAGTTGATCGATGAAGAAGCTGTGCTCAGATAATTTGGTCAAATGTGTAACTAAAACTATCAGTTGGGATCTACTTGACCTGTTATCATCCACTTCAGGGATATTTGCTGTGCTCAAGTAATTATACAAATGCAACAGACAATTCACGGATCAGATTGGCTTATTTAGCCATCTTCGAACTCATGTGAACAGTTTAATGAATTCTGTCAAAGTGGTCCTCATCGATTACGATGGACGAACAACACGTGTATGTAGTAGATAGATTTGGACAAGTCATGGGGTGGACAGATATCGTTGTCGCTGTATCTCCCATCTCATCAGAATTTTTCTACATTGGGTGACCCCAGACCGAAGTCTATTTAAGGTTCTCCATATATTTTCATGGAGGCTTCATGGCCTATAGGTAAAACTCCTGCTCAGTTTTCACAATCCCAACGCACTGGGTTCGATTCCCACTGTGTCCAGCTTGGCAGACACTAGGTTTTTTTCTCAGGCGATGGTTCCTCTGTGCACATAAATTAATGGCAACCTACCATACTGCACACTTGCCACAAAACTTAATACAGCCAAATAGGTGGCGGTTGAAAGAAGCGACGTTCTGTAAAGGGGAGGCTACTTACTTTACATATTTTCATTGTTAGCTACTGTGTAACACACACTTTCACAGTGTGTTCTTTAAAATTCCACCTAATTTTAACATTCTATCATCCATAAATGTTTTTTTCTCATTGAGTTAGGATTAGCGGTCTTCTACTGCAAGAGGTAAGAATTTATTACATAATTTGACATCAAATTTTTGCTTGAGGTTCTCTTCTATTGCTGACGAATTATGATTAATAATTTTGTGCGTTGTAATACATCATGCTTGCATATTCCTAGTCAATCAAAACTCAATTTGATGAACCTTAAAATATTCAGCATGCATTATTACTGTTGGCAGACACAGATTCCTCATTTTTATGACCAAATGTGGATAGCAAAGAATCAGTGATTCATTTGAATAGTACAGTCATTCCCAAGGGACATTTTGGTTCATAAGTTTGGTCATATTTAGCCACATCTGTTTGTCTTCTCGTACATCTTGTCTCTGTCAAAGACTACTTGATCTTAACATTGACTGTATTATGCTTGTGGCTATATAAAGCTATCATTGACATATTTATAATAACTCGCTGTCAGTATTTAAAGTAGTGATTTATTTATGTTGCATTTCATTTGTCACAAGGGGAGTTTACTGTGCGCTCAGTGTTGCCCGTCTGACCAATATTTTAACTAAAGAGCTGGCAGAAGGAACAGCTGACTTCATAATCAGGTAAGAGTTGCACAACCCTGTTGATTATCACTTCTGTTGTGGTGCTTACCTTTCTGTTTCGGTGCTTACCTTTCTGTTGGGGTGCTTACCTTTCTGTTGGGGTGTTTACCTTTCTATTGGGTTGTTTACCTTTCTGTTGAGGGGCTTACCTTTTTGTTGGTGTGCTTACCTTTCTGTTGGGATATTTACCTTTTGACATCATCTGGCTAAAGCTATGTTTTGTAGTAAGATTTCCTCGAAGTGGGAAGAATCCTGTGATCTGCTTAGAAGGAAGTGCTCAAGATGGTAGGCTTGAATCCAGCTTTTTTATGTCTTGCCCTGACAACCAACAAGACTCTTTGAAAGTAGAGCACATTTGAGTAAACAACAAAAAGTTTTTATTGTGTTATTATAGGCTTGTTATGTAATAACTGCTGTGTCCAAACATACATACACAGATGTTACTTATCTATAGATGACAGACATCAGAACTTAATGTCTATGTAGATGCCTGTCTCCACCGTGGTTTTATGTCTGTGTAGATAGATACCTCCCATTATCAGGCTCTAATGAATGCATAAAGGCCCGTCATTTATAAGTATTTAGTGTCTGTGTAAATGTCTGTCATTATTTTGTTTTAATGCCTATGTAATTCATCAGTCCTTATCAATATTTAATGTCTGTGTAGGTGTCAGACCTATGAAGGAGGATTTTCTGGTTACCCTGGAATGGAGACTCATGGAGGTTACACGTTCTGTGGTATAGCAGCACTTGTACTTCTCGGACATACTGAGCGCTGTGACCTCCGATCTCTTTTGGTGAGTTCATTCAAATAGTAGAGCAACATATCTCTTTCATGTACTTTTCAGTGCTGTTACTGAATGTAGACTTTGTTTTGTTCAATCATATGAACCTTTCCCCAGGTGGTTTGTTAAGCGCAGCTATATATGGCGCCTAACTGGCTGCGGGTCTACTTAGCTCTAGTGTTTGAGTCTACTAAGATGGACTCACACATCAGTTAAACCACCCTCCAAGAATCTGGTTGTATATAGACTATGTAGAGTTTTCTAATCCAGTATACAGACGTTAAGTTATTTTCAAGCAATAGCCATTGAGCATATGTTGGAGAGTGTATGTAGACTAAAATATTACTGACTGAATTTCTAGAGGTAAATAGAAAAGTAAAGAACTAGAGGAGAAGAAAAAAAATCAAAAAATAATAGTGAACTTTGATGGGTTTATCTTCTTTTTGTTCACCATGTTTTATCTACATGGGAAGTCCAGTTTTATAAATACTAAAGGTTGCTGTGGTTGAGCGTTCTCCAAGGCTTCCAAACAGCTTTGTGGAGGTTTATCTCTGTCGGCCAGTGCTCAGTATGCAATTGCCCAAACATGTGACAGTTGTGTAGGAAATGTTCCGCTACTTGTGCACATGGGTAATGGGACCAGTTTTAGTCTGTAAGTGACTTCAATTTATGGCCTGCTACCGTCAGGTGGGCATATAAGAAGGACCTTTTTTGTGACCTTATTACCGAACCACATACAGTGGAGCCAAAATGCATATTAAGTATTTCTGACTGATATAGTCATATTAACATCGAGTCTGTCTGACTGACATCATGAAAATCAAGGCGCATAGGTCGAGTCTGTCCGACTTATGTTGCCGCTGTATAGTGGCAATCGTTCTAATCAAACTTGAAAACAAATGGCTACGAAGTAATAGTCTTTAATTGTAGAGAATTCTGACTTCCGTAATGTGCGGTTAGATACCAACAATGGTGATCATGGAATTAGTTTTAGGTGTTTGGAAATGATTTCTGATCTTTTTCGCTTGGGGGACTTCCGTACTTTTATTATTCCGAGTGGTAAAGGTTTTAAATGAAGTTCAGCTTTCTGAGACCTTTGAGAAAAGACGAGTTGTATAGTAGGGATGTCTCTTATCACCATTTATCTTTCTGCTGTCTATTGACTAGATTATTAAAACAACAATATCAACCAATAACAATGAAATTCAATAGACACAAAACAACTTGATAATCTGGACTTAGCAGATAACTTTGATCTTCTGACCCCTAATCGTAATCAGATGTCACAGAAAGTGGTACTGAGAATAAGTCAGTTGCATGTCCTTTACAGTACGTCACTTCTTATGACCGCCAACCTATTTGGCAGGTATACATTTCTTGGCAATTTTGCAGTATGGTAGGTTATCATTACTTTCTGCACGTGGAGGAACGAAAATAAAAACATTTCTGCCAAACTGGACACGAACCAGGTGCATTTGGATTGTGAAACAGACACTTACAACCCTAGCCCTAGCAGCCTCCTGGGACTGAGAAGACACAGATAAAATACAAAGATTATGAGAATAAATACAACTAATGACAATCTTATTGTGTTGGTAGACACACACTTACAAGATGCGGAATCAATCATTTATCCAGGATCAAGATGCTGAGCAGCACATGAGCTGCAGTGGTCAGCGACCCATAGCTGACTGTTAGCGTCAGGGCCAGCGAAACAGAGCTGCCAAGACCCTTCTACACCTCCACGCGGTGATCCTGGATAACAGGCTGCAGCAGGGCAGACTGGCTAAGGAGAAGGGATCGAAGAGGGAATGCTAACCCGGTACTCAAAAAATGTTTGCTGAAGTCGGATGTGTTGGACCAAAAGGTGCAAATATCGCAGTCAAGCTGTAAAATACAACACAACGCATTCCATTCTCTGGACTACATTCTGCTACTTAAGCCCTTTTAGGGTTTGCTAGTTGGAGATTGAGAACGAACGAAGCCAAGCAAAGCCAATCATTTATCTTGGTAATCATATGGAAGAGTGGAAAGTATGGATAAAGAAATAAAAATACAAATGGCGTGAGAAGCGTACATTGCAACTTAGGGAAATCAAAAGAAAGTCTTTAACTCCAATGTAAAGTCTCTTGTATTGTCTGACTCTGAAACACGGGGAACACAAAACAAAAGAAAGTCTTTAACTCCAATGTAAAGTCTCTTGTATTGTCTGACTCTGAAACACGGGGAACACAAAACAAAAGAAAGTCTTTAACTCCAATGTAAAGTCTCTTGTATTGTCTGACTCTGAAACACGGGGAACACGAAACAAAAAACAATCAAAAAGTTATAGAATTTCAAAAATGGGAACTTGCACAGCATAATATTATGAAACTCTTGGAAATAAGCAAACAGATGTAGATATAATTTTTTTTTATCAGACTATGTATTTGTACTTTGATTTGATGATGTTCTCTTTAGTGTGTTTGATGCTATGTGTTTTGTTTGTTTCTTTTCTTGCATTTGAGACTTTTTATGTTTTTCTCTGTAGCCTCAGACTTTACATTTTGCTATATTAGTAATTAGGTTAGAGTTTATTGTAGAGAATGTATAGTTTGCACAATTTATTGAAGCAATGTATATGCATTTTTCAGCGTTGGACAGCAAATAGACAAACACGACTTGAAGGAGGATTCCAAGGACGAACAAACAAACTTGTTGATGGATGTTATTCTTTCTGGCAGGGCGCCACATTCCCCATAATTCACATGATCAGTTGCACAGATGGTAAAACATTTGCGATTCTTATCAACAGCATCAATTTATCCGATGGCATTTACAGTTGAAGCATTATTAGAGGCAATCAGAATTGTAGCACCTTGACATGTGCCTCTACATTTCATGGTGCAAGAAGAGGGACCAAGCCAACACGTGCCTTTATAGTTCAAACTAGTTCTTTATTCATGTGCTCACCATTACAGTTGGCCTCCTTGCAGTATCCTTATGAAATTTATGACGGGGTCGGCATGGGCTAGCGGTTAAGTGACACGGCTTACAACCCGAAATCTGCTGGGTTCGCTCCCCGTCACAGCACCAGCCGTTACCCCGGGGAACCAAACCCTTAGAAAATGCAGGAGTGAGCAGAACCTTACATAAAATGCGTGCTGAAGTCGGATGCACTGGGCTGACAGTTGCAAAATAAAAACATAGTGCAATGCACACCACCTGGGAAATAGAGAAAATAAGACGAAAGCAAAAAATTTGTTTTTTAAATTTATGACTTCTGTAGCACTAAATGGATTGCCAGATTCATGTACAACTTTCTTAGTCAGTTTGTATATCAGTTTGCAGCAGTAGTCTCATTCTTTCCTCCCTAGGTTGGAGTCACAAAATCAACACTGAGGAAAGACGTCAGTCGTCACTTGTCACAGATATTAGGGCATTGACTCATGATACACTGTCTCAGCTCAGGTGCCATTTCCACAGTGAAGGTTGGCTGCAGTGGATCTCTATTGTCCTCTATCTCTTGCCTTGAAAGTACAATCTGTCAGGTCATTTCCACAGTGAAAGTTGGTTGTAATGAACCTTCTGGGCTTTCTCTTTCATATTGCTCCAAACCTTCTGACAGTATGCTATCATATTTATTTTTGACTTCAGCAAGATATTATTTAAGGATTATTTTGTATATATTTTTTTCAGTGTGATGGCTATTTTAATCACTGCAGGTTTTGGTTCGGAACTTATGTCTGGATATATACTTATGGATATATTTTTTGCCATTGTCACACCATTTTTTAAATCTGTACTTTATCAAAATAAAGTGAATCTGATTTCTTACTATATCTTTTATGCTTTAATCTTTGCTTTTTGGATATTGTTTGGAAAATGTTACAAATAACTAAGTGGGTCTCTTCACAAAAATGTATCAGCCACTGTTGTTTCTTTTGCCCAGTTCAAATCGCCCTACTAAATTGATTATGATATAATCATTTAGTTAGCTGAGAACTGGTAGCTTTTGGCAGTCCAATGCAATCTGGACAAAAGCATACTTGATCGGAGTTTGTATAAAGTCTCGTCTGTTGTCTTAGAGGCATCATGATATCGAAGGGAAGGTTATGAATGCATCTTTTGAGTATCCCTGAAGGGAGGCTGACCAGTGTGTCGGTGTCCCAGGATCTTCAAATCCTGTCAGGGATGTGGCACACACATCTTTCCTCACTCATGTCAGCTCATCTATAGTGATGACAAATCTGGCATTCCCTGCCACCTGGAAGATTGTCACAAATGAGCAACGTCCAATGTTCGTTGGCCTGCATCACTTCGTCCAGCCATTGGGATAGTTGATAGAGAACAAACCGTAAAGCGCGAGACCAGCATCCATTCAATCCATGGAGTGGGAGTGGATTGGTGTAGCTCAGAACATATACCACTCGCTGATTGGTTCTGCAGCTACACCTATAGGACTACCACCTGCTCCTCAGCTCCTTAGTCAGGCCCTTCTACAAGAGCCTGTCTGACTTTGGTGACCATGTCAGGAGTAATACTCCTGCCGACATATTTACAGATCATTAGGGTACACAAGTGCTCCAATCTCAACAAGGTAGGCTTACGTGTAGAGAGACTAAAGTCTTATATTTGCCTTTTCCTATTTAGGAGTTCATTCCCATTGCTATCAGACCAACAGCAGATTTTTTATCGATTTGAGGGTCCATTGTAAGTTCTCATAATACTTTTCTATTTCTTCATCACTGTGTTCTTGATTTGGTGCATATGTTTGTGAAATTGCAATATATAATGGTTTAGCCATCAATTTCAGCAGTATCATTCAATAGTTGTGTGTCCAATATCCATACACATATTTCTCTAGATTCATATTCAACAAAATTCTTACACCGTATTCGTGTCTCTTCCTGAATGTATAAAGCTCTTTTCTCATGCATTCTGTGTCTGTAAGTCTTGCCTCCGCCAAGCTCAATAAATCAAGTTGCAGAGTATTGGACTCTTATAAATTTTTCCTTACCAGTTAAATATCTGAACGCTCAAATTGTTTGGTCTCCTTTTGGCTTGACATATTTATATATATATATATATATATATATATATATATATATATATATATATATATATATATATATATATATATATATATATATATATATATATATATATATATATATATATATATATATATCTTGTCCACTAAGTAAGCAATCATGCCATGATATGGATGGATCATGGCGTCATGGTGCTCCCTAGCTACTGACAGTCATGAAGACAAAATGCTGCAATTCTCAACAAATGTAGGTAGTTGTGCAAGCATGGGACTTCAGAACAAACAAGGATAGAGTTAGAAATGTGTTCCACATGGTCACAGTTCACCCTGATGAATTATTCATCGTGAAATGCAGAACTTGTCCCAGATTTGAAAAGTGTGGTACCATCATGAACCAGATATACACATATAAGCTGTCTAGCAGAATTCTTTTTCATTCTATACACAGAATTCTTTTTCATTCTATACATTGAATTCTTTTTCATTCTATACATTGAATTCTTTAACAGAGAATACATTTATTACTATATAGCAAGTGGTTTCTTCAGCAGGGTACCAAATGATTGTGGTCTTCATTCACAGACGATGATCAAAACTTGAGTGCTAGCAGGTGGATGTTTCACCAGGAGGCTCTGCAGGAATATATCCTAATTTGTTGTCAACATTCGTATGGCGGTCTAATAGACAAGCCTGGCAAGTAAGTGTGTACAGCATCATATTGTCTTTAGCACTGCTCCATTTCAGCTGTGCATTAGTGCATCTATGTATACAAAATAATTCTGCTGCACATAAAATGGTATGGGCTACACACACATGTTCATGTCAATAATTTGTATGGTGAATATAGAATTTGTATACTTTTATGATCTTTGAAAGCAACTGAGATGTGGTTTTACAGAATAATGCTGCGGATCCCATGGACTGCAAAGAAGACTAATGATACAGTGCTCGAGGAGGCACAAACACTAAGAAAACTTATTGCAAGAATCAGAACAAGGCTGTCATCCCTTTTTGATCATGTTATGAGAAGAGGTGGCTTAGAGCACGCTGTGGCAACTGGAAAGATAGCAGGAAAGAGAGACAGAGGAAGGCTGAGAGAGAAGATGCTGGACAGACTGAGAGAATGGCATAGGCGACAGCAACAGAGTTGGTAAACGACACGTGATAGAAGCGGATAAAGGAGGTCCATAATCGCCAAGCGGCAGGACACCTGATGATGATGATACTTTTATGAATATTATTCATTATTTTCTTTCTTTTTGCTTGCCCTGTTATGCCTTTCACTGTCAGGTTATGAAGAAATCTCTAGAACGAGCCTCATCTATGCACAGTGGCATTCACCACTACAGATGTTTTCGTAAGCCAACTTTTTCGTGGCCGGTCTTTGGCCTTGAATTCGTTGTATCTAAATTGCATTGCTTGTTGAGGGTGCTATATGGTGGTAGTCTTGTTACGTGTCAAAACCATTTTAGTTGCTGTCTTTTGATGTAGTCTATAACTGGTGTTGTTCCCACTAGTCTCCTGATGCCGTCATTTATTATCCTGTCTCTCCTTGTTGCACCCAATATTTTAGTTGCTGTCTTTTGATGTAGTCTATAACTGGTGTTGTTCCCACTAGTCTCCTGATGCCGTCATTTATTATCCTGTCTCTCCTTGTTGCACCCAATATTTTACGCAGGCATTTCATTTCTGCAGTTACAATGTGTCGTTTTTCATTTGATGTTAGTGTCCAGTTTTGACATTGCTAGCATAGAGTCTGGATGAAAGTCATGTTGTATAAAGCTCTTTTGGTAGTTATTGTCACGTTCTTTCAATTAAGTATTGGAGTTAATTGTTCAATGATCTAATTTTAATTTTTACATCTGTTTTCTGCCGTAATTCTTCCATTTGCTGATAACATGCTCCTTAAGTATGTGAAATCTTTCACCTGTTTGATTTGCTGCTTTTCGAGGAAGATATTAATGTCGCCGGTTATTCTAGATATTTTCATGACCTCAATTTTTTCTACGTTGATTTTCATGCTGTGTTTACTTGTTGTATTTAGTTTATCAATATGTTGTTGCAATTGTATTTCTAAAGTTGCTATGACTACTTGATCGCCAGTGAAAATAAGTCCATTTAAGAATTCATCAATGTTGCTACCTGTATTTTTGGGTTGGCTGTTTTACAAATGTGGTCTACATATGTAATGAACAATAAATTATTATTAAAATATTATTAATCATAGAATAAATTTAATTTAAAAAAAAAATGAAATTTAAAAAATTATTTTCTGTGCTCACACATCACATCCCACCTTATACATTAAGTGAAGCTGCTCACAAACTTTGATCACTAGAAATGATTGCACATAGGCTAAACATTTTGCACATAGACCACCTTTCCTTGGAGGGAACATTAGTTATTTGATCCCTCCCATTCTTGAGATAGGGTCGAATAGAGTACATCAATATTTAGCTGAAAGAGCATCAAGCGATTATCAAGATGAAAACTTGCTCAGAAACACTCATTTTGGTTTTGTTTTTTATCATTTACTCGCGGTTTCATCCAATGTTCTGCAGATCTTTTTGGAGAGGATAACAATTCTGTCAAAAAGAAATTTCATGTGCATTTGAAACTTCAAATTCGCCTGTGTTTGTAGGCTGAAGTGGTATTTTATATAACATGTAGGGGGTGGTGTCTGCTAGTGGTTACGGTTAAGTGATGCGGCTCACAAGCCAGGGGTGCTGAATTCGCTCCCCAATCACGGCACCCAAAGGGAGCAGATCCTTAGATACGAATGCGTGCCGGAGTCGGAATCACTGGTCCAACAGGCACAAAATAAAAACATAGTGGGGAATAGAGAAATAAGGTGAACTCAACAAAAATAAATATATATTTAACATGTGACAGAGACGGAGAATGATAGTTATATAGGTAGATAGTCACTTTGATATCTGAGGTAAGCACAGATCGGTTATTTATCGAACATATTTCTCAAGTTCTTGATAAACAACTTTTAGGGCCATGTATCCGAGTAATTTTTTAACAAGTAAATATAAAAAAAGCAATGTGTTGTTGTTTTTCTTTTTGCAAGCTTCTATTTTGTACTAAGACACAGTTTAAAAATTGTTTGATACTACAGGAGTGTAGTTTTGATAAAATAACAGGTCACACTAGTAGAGGCTGTGTATGTACACAATTACAGCTTTCTAAGTCATTGGGAAGTTGGTAAAAATAGGAGAAATGGAAGTCCACGCAAATGGACAACATGTCAAGTTAAATAAAAGCTTGTAAACACAATTTATGCCAGATAATAGAGTGTATAAGTGAAAGGTGTATTTGTGTCATTTTTGGGCCTTTGTAGTCACATTCTGTCATTTGTATTATTGTTTTTTTTAAATTCTTGACTTAAAACAGTACTTTACTGTCAAATTAGATTGTATTTATTTTTGGCCAGACTTTACATTAACCATAACCAACTCGCATAAAAATTGATAAAACTTCATCTGCAACTGCATTATTTTCAGCACATCACGTTTTATTATGGTTGTTGATTTTGAGAGCATCTAACCTTTTTGTTTGTTTGTCTATATATTTGATTTTGTTGTGTATAGAGACATAACAAAATAAAGAACTTGTTATTATTGTTTTTGCTGTGTGTGTGTTAGTATCTGAGATACAAGAAGATGAAGGTGACAATTTATTAAACAAAGCACAAACATTTAGACTCACTGATTCGAGTACAACGTTCCTCAATAAATCCTACGAAATCACCACAAAGCACTGATAGTGTTCTTAACACGATCTAAATATCAGTTAGTTTACACTAAAAACGTATTTATTTCTTTTACATAAACAAACTAAACAGATCAACCTCACAAATATCTTCTGCAACAACTTAACTTTACCGTTCTCAATAATATATTGACTTCAATCCGCATAAAGATGACAATAAAGTTGTTCAAACTCATTTTAATCAAACACAAAAGGTTTTGCACTGGTCAAACCAATGTAGAAGTATGGGATATATTCTTCATAACAACAGGTTTGAGTCGATCTGCAGTAGTCCGGTTTTGTCATATATGAAAAAAAAGGGTGTGGCGCCGGGTCTTGACAATGGGTGGAAAACTGGAGGACGAGCGCTCTTGACTCAGGGTTGGTCATGGTAAAACATGTTTTGAAATATTTATTTTGCCTCTGAACCATATAAAATGTTTTCTTATCCAGGGCTAGAGATCACTACCACACCTGCTATTGTTTGAGTGGCTTGTCTGTAGCCCAGCACTTTCTAGGTGGTCTTCTCAGCAATGATATTGTTATTGGAAACCCACAGAATAGACTTGTAAGTATTGTACTCTCAATAATTGGTCATTATAGACAGCAGTTTTGACCCAATTTGAAGGACAAAATTGTCACGTTTATATATGCCAAATTGTTCTAAGAAATATACATTTCTAAACCAAATTTCCTCGATTGATTTAGTTTTGGTAGGATAGTAGAAAAAAGGTCAGTCATGAATACATTTTTTTCATGAGGTATTTGTTTCAATTTTTAATCTTCTAGTCTATGCAAGAATTCTCTCAATTGTAATATGGATCAGTTGCATTTGTGAACATTTCAAAATGTGAAAGTAGAGTAACATTTTATTTCTGATAAAATAATGTAGGACATTGTTACATTTAAAGTCTTTTGGATCATGTCCATACAAGTTAATCAAATTCATTGAATTTCATGTGCTGTTGTAGTTTTGAAAGCAAGTGATGAGTTTGTTTTATGAATATAATCTTTTGTTTACCTCAGAGACCAATACAGCCAGTGTACAACCTCAGCATTGACTCAGTCATAATGGCCCAACAACACTTTGGTGGATTGAAACTTCCAACAGACAAGACAGCAGCAACAAAAGATGAATCGGCATCCGCAGCAGGGTGTTAGAACAGTAGCAACAAAAGATGAATCGTCATCCTCAGCAAGGTGTTAGAGGCCAGTCATTTTATACAGTGACACGTGCAAGTGCACATTACTAAGTGATTAAAAATGCCAATTTAAACAATGAGTATTTAATAATCTTCCGAGAAGTAATTCAGCCTCATTTGCTGTGTCCTTGTAATGCCCAATTTGCTGAGACAGATGAAGGAAGAAATGATATCTGTTGGACATCCTTGAAATATATCTCATTTATTTATATCTACCAATTTCCTTACTTATATCAGCTGGTATAGGTTGTTGTGACAGTTTTAGTAGAAAAAAGATATCCTCGTGTGCATTCCTTTCGTTGCTGGTAAATTAATGATGTCTTAGAAATAATCACATTCATTTATTTTAATACCCCTTGAAGGGATAAAGATGTGATATGGTAACAGTTAACCTCTACACCCCAGGCTAGAAGAGGAGTGACCAAGTAAGTAGTATGCTAACAGCTTTTCTAAAAGTAAGTCACTGTTCTTTCTTTCAATATAAATATATATATCAGGTCTTTATATATAACTTCTACCCTGGGGTGTAGAGGCCAAATGGTACTTGCAACCGAGTGTGCAGACAGAACAGGTGATTGGACTGTTGGGTGACATATCATTTCATGTATTGTAATTTTTCTCTCCCTTGTCTTGGATAAGGACCATTGGTAGCCCAGAGCTGATATAAATATAATTTTAATCAGTTGTTGTTTTTTTGTCAAGTAGTGGTAACAGTTGATAAGTCGCAGCAGAGACTTTCTGACATCTAGTTTTGATTTCTCTGTCAAACCTTCCATTTTCTGTAGAAATACTTGCCAGGTATTTGAACTGTTGAGTGTGTTTGAGTTGGACATTCTTTACATGTATGTTAAGTGGACTCAGTGATCTGCTAATCTTCAAAGTTTCAGTCTTTGGTGTACTATTCTTTACATTATATCTTTCAACGTCCTTGCCAAGTGCAAATATGAAATGTTTTGAAATCTAATCTTTGTATTCATATATAAAGCTTTGGTCATTTGCAAAGAGTAGTTTATGTATTGAGTCCTTTGCTTCTGGTGTTGTATTTCCTGTCTAGTGATGCAATTATGTTGGCTTCGGTTGTTGTTCTCAATATACCACATGGAGGTGTAGAAGGGTCTTGGCAGCTCTGGTTCGCTGGCTCTGACGCTAGCAGTTAGCTATGGGTCGCTGACCGCTGCTCAGCATTTTCCTCCTAATATATGTGTTATGTTGAAATGCTTGTCATATTCTATTGTTCTTTCACTTAATTGTCTTAAGGTGAATAAGGCATCAGTAGATCCCATTCCCTCACAGAATCCAAATTTGGCTTTACTCAGCTGAGATTCACCAGTAGATCCCATTCCCTCACAGAATCCAAATTTGGCTTTACTCAGCTGAGATTCACCAGTAGATCCCATTCCCTCACAGAATCCAAATTTGGCTTTACTCAGCTGAGATTCACCAGTAGATCCCATTCCCTCACAGAATCCAAATTTGGCTTTACTCAGCTGAGATTCACCAGTAGATCCCATTCCCTCACAGAATCCAAATTTGGCTTTACTCAGCTGAGATTCACCAGTAGATCCCATTCCCTCACAGAATCCAAATCTGGCTTTACTCAGCTGAGATTCACCAGTAGATCCCATTCCCTCGCAGAATCCAAATTTGGCTTTACTCAGCTGAGATTCACCAGTAGATCCCATTCCCTCACAGAATCCAAATTTGGCTTTACTCAGCTGAGATTCACGAGTAGATCCCATTCCCTCACAGAATCCAAATTTGGCTTTACTCAGCTGAGATTCACCAGTAGATCCCATTCCCTCACAGAATCCAAATTTGGCTTTACTCAGCTGAGATTCACGAGTAGATCCCATTCCCTCACAGAATCCAAATTTGGCTTTACTCAGCTGAGATTCACCAGTAGATCCCATTCCCTCACAGAATCCAAATCTGGCTTTACTCAGCTGAGATTCACCAGTAGATCCCATTCCCTCACAGAATCCAAATCTGGCTTTACTCAGCTGAGATTCACCAGTAGATCCCATTCCCTCACAGAATCCAAATCTGGCTTTACTCAGCTGAGATTCACCAGTAGATCCCATTCCCTCACAGAATCCAAATCTGGCTTTACTCAGCTGAGATTCACCAGTAGATCCCATTCCCTCACAGAATCCAAATCTGGCTTTACTCAGCTGAGATTCACCAGTAGATCCCATTCCCTCACAGAATCCAAATTTGGCTTTACTCAGCTGAGATTCACCAGTAGATCCCATTCCCTCACAGAATCCACATCTGGCTTTACTCAGCTGAGATTCACCAGTAGATCCTATTCTGTATTCCAGTATTTTCCATGACCTAGTAGTATGCCTATCTATGTGTCAGTTACTTTTACTATTTGGTCACTTCCAGACTGGTATTATTGAAGTTCTAATATTGAGAAGTTCTTTGAAATATTCTTTTCATTTTACATGTCCCTCAAATATTGGGAATCTATTTTTGCAATTATTGAAAACAAATTTTTTTTTCATTGGCCTTATTTTTGTATTCCCTAAGGTGGTGTGTGTTGTTTGCACTATGTTTTTATTTTGCGCCTGTCGCTCCAGTGCATCCGACTTCGGCATACATTTTATGTAAGGGTCTGCTTCCTCCTGCATTTTCTAAGGGTTTGCTGCCCCGGTGCTGTGATTGGGGAGCGAATCCAGCACCTTTGGATTGTGAGTCGTATCACTTAACTACTAGGCCACGCCATCCCCTTATTTATTGAAATAAGATTGAAGTTCTCATCTTTTAAGCTCATTGCTTTGATGGTTTTATAACTTGGCCGATTGTTGCATGTGGAGGTCAGTTGTTTTCTGCACTTTTTCCATGGTCCTTCTGTAGCGAAATTCATTTCATATTTCGTCTTGCTATTTGATAAGTAATATAATCTTCTTGCATCTTGGAAAATAGCTGTATATTGTAGAGTTTATTTTTAGTCTGTATTAATTGTTAACTTTTCATCATTCCACCAAGCTATTTGTTATTTTTCTTAATCATGTCCTAAGTTTTTAATTTCACATTTTTTTAATTGTGTAACAGCCATGGCTATTTTAAAGAAGAGCCATCACTATTTTTGTCTGTAGCTGCTTTGTCATTTTCTGTCTTATTTCTTTTTTAATAGCTTCTCCTTCTAATTTGTTTAGATATGTGATGTTTATTGGTTTTTCTTCTTTTCTGATGTTGGTGATGACTCTGAAAGCTGTGATATTCCATCTGTCTTGTTGGTATGTAATCAATATGTGATGTTAGATTTGGGTTGTTTTGATATGACTTTTTCTGTGTTGGAAGATGGTGTTTGCTGTTATTAGACTATGTTCACCACATACATTTATAGGCTCTTCTCCATTGCTGATCTGCTCTAATGAGGTATCACTGAATCTCCCTGGGCAGTATTCATGTGATGATTTGTTGTTGTTGCTTACTCTTCCATTAAATTTGCCCAATACTATCTGATCATCCTTTTGATATGCCCTGTTTATTACAGCTGAAAGACATTCAAAGAATTTCCTTCTGTCATCCTCATTGCTACTGTCATTGATGGAATGTAGACCTGGGTTATTTTTGCTGATTTTCCACTTTCACATGTTTGTATGTGTATTAATCTTTCACTGGTATATTCTGTTTGGACAATGAACTTTGCTTTGTTTTGGTTTACAAGAAAACCTACACAGTGTTTAGTTCTTTCCTTTGTGTCTACACTACTCCAACTGATCCAGAGTGTTCCCCGGGTCTTTTTGGTGGTTTGTCCCTTCTTTTATATTTCTATTAACCCTGAAATGTCGATTTTAGTTGGGTTTTTTTTTCATAACTTCTGTCAGTTTCATCCAAATTGACATACCTCCTAAAAGTGAGGTGATGGTGGGAAACATTCTGTAGCATGATCTCACACAATGATAGCTTAACAGTTACCAGCATCACTAAAGGTAAAGTACAGGTCCTGTACTACTGGGTAGGCTAAATGTCAACAGGGAAAAGACTCTGAACACCCCAGAGCTGCATCTTCCCAGAAGGAAACCACCCACAAATCTGAAAGTAAACCGGAGAAGACACAGGGTGGCAGCTTGTAAGAGCTGACCAGGTGGATTCACCAAACAAAATGATAGCTTTTGGCTATCTGGCATAAGATCTGCTTGATTGAATACCATGGTTCCAGTTCTGGCTATTTTTCACTAGGTTCACTAACATTTAATGTTGCTATTTTAGTTGTCTGTCTATTTGATAGTCTTTAATGTTTCCAGTCCAAAGTCTGTTGAGATGAGTTGTGTAAAGTTACTATTTTAGTTGTCTGCCTATTTGATAGTCTTTAATGTTTCCAGTCCAAAGTCTGTTGAGATGAGTTGTGTAAAGTTACTATTTTAGTTGTCTGCCTATTTGATAGTCTTTAATGTTTCCAGTCCAAAGTCTGTTGAGATGAGTTGTGTAAAGTTCCTTTAATTGTTTCATGGCAATAGTATACTGCTTGTTGGCTTTCTAGGCCAGTCATGACAATGTCACTTCCTTGTTCATCTGTGACTTTTCAGGGGTAATCCCTTTCTTCGACTTGTTTGTTCCTCCTATGACGTGGACATGTGGTTGGGCCTTAGCAGACTTTCCAAGATAAAATTCCCATAAATTTAATTTAATACCTGCTTAAACGATGAAATGATTTATAATAATTGTCTTAGAAATAAATCTCTATTTTGTTCTTGTTTCATTCTCATAGATATAATTGCTGCATGGCAAGTTTTTTACAAATAAATTTATGTCATCTTATAAAGGTTCACATCATGCATAGACAGGTATAGATTGTACCAGTTATGTGGTCAGGTTATTAGTTAACATTAAATCTTTGGTTGCTTGTTGTAACGTACTGCAGATATGTGGTTATTTATGTCCACTTGACAAAATGTTACATTATGTTTAGCACAAACCTTTCATATTGTATGACACTTTTCAACTTTTGTATTACACAAATGATGCCATTAAATAGGTCTCATCATTTATTCATTGCTAGTAAGGCAGAATCAGACACCTATATTATTATGTATATCAAGCTGTCATCTAGAACAATTGTCACTGTAGCCGTGTTGGGAATTAAAGTTGGCAATACTTTCATATAGACTTCATTCATTCTGCTTCAGTGTGATGTCGTGCATGTTCTATGCTTATATGCAAGTGTCGGAAAATATATTGTCAGTTTTGATAATACTCAGGTTGTTGAAGTAAATTGTATTGCTTTTATTCTGCGTAATTTTGTCTTTTATGAGAAAGTACTATGCTTTCACTAAACACAGAGTAAGAAACTGATATAAATGTTTGAAGTATTTATATATTTACAGATAAGTTATTATTGTGTGAAGCATACAGTCATTACACATGTCATATCTGGCATGTTTGATAACCAGACAATATGAGTTGATATATCTGCAAGCAGAAGCAGTACCTGAGAGGATGGAACAGAAGTGTGTGTAAATAGTGAGCTGCAGAGACCATCAGCATACTTACCCTTGATGATCTGCTGGTCATGATTTAACGTCTATGTGTCTACCTGGAGTCAATTGATGTCAGTTCTGCTAAACGGCAAACATTACTTGGATATCAGTAAGTTTGTGCCTGATCTGTACAAGCAGAATTGGCAAGATATAGCACCATCAGCATTAGCATTTCACCTTAATAAGTGGACTACCTAGTACTTACATTTCTTTCTTTTGAATCCATCTGGTTCACGGTTTGGACTCATCCATTTTCGTGTTTCTGATTGCTCAGAGAAAATAGGAAACATTAATTAACCCTTTACACCCTAAACCTTGAAGCATATATTCATAAGAGCAGGGATACACTTCTTTGCATTACTCATATACTATTTGCTTACAAATGATGTCCTAGTACAAAATATAAGTCAAAGATTGCATTGAACAGAATAATAGTTGGGGTTTGTGAACAACATGTTTTGGGAATGTTAGGGTGTACTGGCTTAAACATTGGACAGGATTAAAATATTTAGAATGAATCAAATGCAAAAATAAGAAAAAAGTTGTAACTTTACTTTGTTTAAATATAATAGAACAATAACAGATGAAATGGTTTGATAGGATTTTAATGAAAATAGATCAACCACTATCATGTGCCACATATCATGAGAATGAAAGATATGAGAAAAACTAAGAAAGAGATGGATAGAGTGGGTCAAGCATTCCAGAGAAAATGATGTACTACTGTCATAAAGGGCACCAGACTTACCACTGGAACTTACTACAGCATTTATTGTTCAGACTGGAATGATTAAGACTAAGTGAAGGAAGTTTTATCTTAAGTTGCAACTCATATCTTTTTCTAACTTCCTCATGAACTTACTAGGATAATTGTGTAATCATCTTGCCCTATGATTGTCAATAAGTTGATTTCTGTGCATTCATTCATAACATAACTCATTATTTTCAGGATTTATTTGTTTAATTTTGTTGTTGTCTTGTTACTGACATCCATTAGCAAGATTTGCAGCCATTTCATTCAGTTATATGTTTTAGTTACATTGTTAATGTTGTGTAAGATATGTTGCACTGACCAGGAAAAACAAAATCCAGTTAGCTGTTATACAATTTTTGTTTTGTTATCAGCTAGAATTTGTAATGGTCTACATGTTTGTATTGGATATTTTCATGTTATTAATAATCATGTTTGTATTACCAGTTTTTTGAATACTCATTCTTGTCTAATCTGTCAGTAATGCATCTGATTGCTAGTTTTTTAAAATCTAATGCTGTGGCATAAAAATATGAACTGAAGATATAATTGTATTAAAATTTATCCAAATACATATTGTTTTCAAACACTTTTGTGGTCAGTTGAACTATAGCAACTTTCAGTAATGTATTTAAACTTCTCACTCCTATACTATCTCACAGCGTAAAGGTCTTATTTTCTTTTTGTTTTGTGGCTTAAAGTTTCTACAGGATAGGATAGCCAGCCATGCCAAACCTTTCTTAATCACCTCTTAAACATGCCAGACAGGTTACAGTGTTACTATTCTTTGCTCCAAGTCAGACCCTAGTAACAGATGCACAAGTTTAATTAAAACTTTATTGAAATTTCTACAACAAAATTGGTTCTAATAAATTTTTCTGTTGTCTTTTAAAATGTGTTGGGATGATATAAAAATATTGTTGTATTTGGCTATGAGTAAATAGTGTGAATAAATAAAGGCAGACTTCAGATCTGATCATTAGAAGTTAGGAATATGGCAGATGGATTGCAGTTTATTTCGAGCTTGTCGGGGGAAACTTAGGCTCTGCTCACCAAATCCTTTCTACGGTTACTGGCACATTTCCCTGATGTTTGGACATGCACTTGAGGCTTGCCACTGTTACTCTTTTTTTATGGGAAGCAATAGCTTGCTAGTTCTTTCTAAATTCTAAGATACATTGAATAAGTCATGTGTTCAGTATTAAAAATGAATGTAGTATATCTTGTTGCTGTTATTGAATGCTCACAATAAGATTACTCTTTCATGCGCCCTGAACAGGGCATTAAGTGGCGGGTTGCAGTAGCTTTCCTCACATCCCTGGTGTGCTAATTAAGGTGGACCGGGGTCCTCCAGGTGGCTGTGCTGTGCTTGGCTTCATCTGTATGTCGTTCACAACAACAGGGATTATGTTGATCACCCACCTTGTTAGCCAGACTGCCATGAAAAACTCTTATTCTAGGGAGAGCTGCATGGAAGTGAGGTGGGAGTCTTGGTCAGTAAATTTTTCCTGGCCCTGACTTAACATCGTACGCTCAGTAAGTTTTGCCTGATCAGACGTTGGTCTTCTCTCCATGTGGTATATCTTGAGCTAAGAGAAATTTCTTCTTCAGATGTCCGTTAACTTGCATAGACAATCATGGTTCTCAGCAACTTCCTGTCTCTAGTGCTGCTGATCAGCTCTCGTGTTGATTCTCTTACATGTCGTCATGTTTTTTAAAACTATCCAGCGTCTTCGTTTTTTTGTCATCCTGTCCCTTGTTACAGTAATATGGTTTAACCCTCTTTCCATTACAGTAATTTACTTCGTGCTACACATGACATTAATGTATGTATCTCCTTGAATGATAATTCATTTATTAAGTGTAAAAATGAAATGCAAAAATGCCAGTCTTTGTTGACATGACTTTGTGTCATACATGTGGACAGCCACACCAATCAAATCTGAATATCTTTCTCTTTTATTACAGAGGTGGATAAATACAGCATTTGTATCTATCACAAAAGCAATCAAAATGGGATAATGAATGAATACTGCATAATAAAACACTCCTAAAACTATTTACTGCACATACTACTCCTTGTCTGGCCAAAATGACCTCCGTGCACTTGTTTCAACTCTCTTTCTTTGTTATTCATGCATCATCTTGGATGCCGACTCTGTCTCATACCAATGTTTCTGGAGATTTTTGCTGTCTCTGTTTCAGCTTACATTATTTTTAATATTTTTATACATTTGAGTTTTCATTCAATTTGAAGTCATTCTACTTTCTGGATACATGTTTTTGTATTCTAGTCGTGTTTTTTTTTCACATGGTTCCTTTATTTCTGTATGGACTTATCTTTCTCTGCACTTATTTCTGTATGGACTTATCTTTCTCTGCACTTATTTCTGTATGGGATTATGTTTCTCTGCACTTATTTCTGTATGGCCTTATCTTTCTCTGCACTTATTTCTGTATGGCCTTATCTTTCTCTGCACTTATTTCTGTATGGGATTATGTTTCTCTGCACTTATTTCTGTATGGTCTTATGTTTCTCTGCACTTATTTCTGTGTGGGTTTATGTTTCTCTGCACTTATTTCTGTATGGCCTTATGTTTCTCTGCACTTATTTCTGTATGGACTTATCTTTCTCTGGACTTATTTCTGTATGGACTTATCTTTCTCTGCACTTATTTCTGTGTGGGTTTATGTTTCTCTGCACTTATTTCTGTATGGCCTTATGTTTCTCTGCACTTATTTCTGTATGGACTTATCTTTCTCTGGACTTATTTCTGTATGGGCTTATGTTTCTCTGCACTTATTTCTGTATGGCCTTATGTTTCTCTGCACTTATTTCTGTATGGACTTATCTTTCTCTGCACTTATTTCTGTACGGTATTATTGATCACGACATATATGCATGCTTTGGTGTAAATGTTTTTTGTTTTAAAATCACATGAACTGTTTTATATTTGCACCCATGCCAGACCAAAAAACAAGTATGTTGATCATCAAGGCAGGGTTCTGTATGTCAATAATTAGATTTGTATTATTGATATGTACCATTAATTGTGTAAGCTTGCTATCGTGGTTGCTGGGTTCACCCATCACTGACTAGGGAAGAATATAACCGCTGGTCAATAATATGCCATTGCAACTTTTCAAGAATGTAGTAAAACATGATTAAAGAGGGCTGTACATGGAGCTAGCAACCTGATTATGTACAACAAATTGCTACAGAGATTACAAATGCAAGAGTGCACACATTGCTTTGGCACAGGCTTCCTGTATAAGAGACTAGCTACAGTGGTGGCCCTATGCTTCTTAAATGAAAACGAGACAAGACGATAACATGCATGTTGTAACAGGCAGGGTTGTGCATGGGGCTGGCAACATCATCATGTAAAAACAAAGTGCAATAGAAACCAGCTCTTCCATGGAGCTAACCATACTGGCCCTGTGCATGCTTCTACAGGAATATTGTGTCAGCTCATTTATATGACTGTCCAGTCTTACAGCATTACCTGAGATCACATAACGGACATCATCTATCTATTGTGTTATTGTGAAGAAAACAGCATGCACTGCAGCCACATCCAGTGCACATGATTGTTAATGTTTACATATTCCTCATTGTTGGTGTTTTATATTGTTAGATCCTATCTGATTTCTGTTTTTTATTGTGCTAATGCACATGGTGTAGTTGATAAGATTCACAATTTCACCACTTTATTGTCAATAAATTTGCCAATGGTTTCGTTACCCAAGTGCGACTGTTTGACTTGATTTGCTCTGATATGCTTAGTTATATCCTTATTTCGTTAAAAAAAATCTTTGTTGCCCTTTTCTCCATAGCAGAATGTATGTTGTGTTTGTACATGTGGCTGTATTCACGTTGAAGAGGTTAAATTAAACACACATACGGACCAAGATGCTGAGGAGCGCATGAGCTGCAGTGGTCAGCGACCCATAGCTGACTGCTAGCGTCAGGGCCAGCGAACCAGAGCTACCAAGATCATTCTACACCTCCACGCGGTGATCCTGGATAACAGGCTGCAGACTGGCTAAGGAGAAGGGATCGAAGAGGGAATGCTAACCCTGTACTCAAAAAAAGCTTGCTGAAGTCGTATGTGTTGGACCGAAAGGTGCAAATATCGCAGTCAAGCTGTAAACTACGACACAATGCATTCCGTTCTCTGAACTTCATTCTGCTACTTAAGCCCTTTCAGGGTTTGGTAGCGGGAGATTGAGAACAAACGAAGCCAAGCCAAGCCAAACACATATACACACACACACACAGAATATATGCAGTATCTTTGATGCAGCATTATACCAGTGGACCATGAGAATAGTCAATGGCAAAGATAGAGATTGCCACCACTTTGATCTAGCATTGTAACAGTGGAATATAAGAATAGTCAAAGATAGAGATTGCCATCTCTTTGGTCTAGCATTGTAACAGTGGGATATAAGAATAGTCAAAGATAGAGATTGCCATCTCTTTGGTCTAGCATTGTAACAGTGGGATATAAGAATAGTCAAAGACAAAGATAGTACCAAAACAGTGACTGTCAGTGGAGATGAAGTGTTACAGACTTGATTGTCTTAGCTTTTTGTGAGGTTGGTTGGCCAGTTAACTAGCCTAACTTAGTCATTTACATTCTGGTAGACTGGAGGTTGTCACAACCAACCAACCGAAGTGCTAACCCGTGCTGTTCATGCTGTACTTATACTAACATTGTTACAATACAGAGCTGATTAGCATGACCCACAGCCATTATACTAACATTGTTACAATACAGAGCTGATTAACATGACCCAGTCATTATACTAACATTGTTACAATACAGAGCTGATTAACATGACCCACAGTCCAAGGATGCCACATCAATTTGTGAAGCGTTATATATTTGTTTGCCTAAGTGACACCCACTTTCAAAAGTATAGGACTAGTCTAATCTTTCAATGTCATAAAAGATGTCTAAAGATGGTTGTACATGGGACGTGAAATCTCATCACGTAAAGCCATTATTATTATCCATTGCTGGACTTTAATGAAGGGGTCAGCTGTAGAGGTGGCCCTATACTTCACTTGGGGATAAAGGTGAATCATCATCAAGTGCGAACTAGGTCCTTCTACTTTGAGAGGCTAGATTTGAACCACTCAGATGCTCATGAGAAAAGCACTGCTCTGTTGTCAATATTGTAACACCTCTGTTCCAGTCCAGACTATTACTGTATGCTCTACATTTTGAGACAGTATATAATTACACTACCTCATTCTGTGACGAAGTACCCAAAGGCACATTCACCATGCTAAACCATGGCAGTTTAACCCAATTTAGACATGCCGCCAACTAGCTCTTAAAGAAGACCATGGACATCAAAGACCCTCTTCAGCATTGTTCCTTCGCCATCCATGCACCACCTTGTTAGGTCAAATCAGAAAGACACCATCCTCAATGCATACATCCTGGAATTCAACCACTGTTAGTGAATAGGCGCAATGAGCCTTTGCCGTGTAAGTGAACTACCTACTTACCTATTCTATAAGTTGACAAGATATTCAGCTGTCTCTAATCAATTAGTTATCCTAAAAACTGATATTTCAATATGATCAGTTTACTTAACAAATTTTGTAAGAAGTGATAGACCGTTTTAAATATCTGGGCTCAATTGTCTGTGATGATGTGAGGTGTTGGCCAGAATAGTACAGACAATGGCGACAGTTTAACAGAAACCTGGCAAAGCGAATAGTACAGACAATAGCGACAGTTTAACAGAAACCTGGCAAAGCAAACAATTAGCCATATGCACGAAGATTAGATTAATGCGTACATTGGTCCTGTCAATATTCCTCTATGCTTGTGAGACATGGATAATTACATCTGACCTGCAGCGGAGGATACAGGCCGACTTGGAGATGAGATATTACCGAAGACTAAACGTCACATACACAGATCGAGTTACAAATGAGAAATATGAGAAAGAATTAAAACAGCTAATAGGGCAATTTAAAGACCTCTTGGCAATGGTCAAAAGACTGAAACGCGCTTGGTACGGCCACATATCAATTGAAATCAAACGTACTTGCAGAGACAATCCTGCATGAAAAGGTGCAAGGCAGACACCGAAGAGGTCGTTCCAAAAAGAGATGGGAGGGCAACATAAAAGAATGGAACAAACTCTGACCAGAGGAGGCACAGAGAGGGGTGGTGTGAGGGTGTCTTCATGTGTGCCCCAACGACCTTACCGGTCACAGGATGACTTGACTTAAAATTGCTAAACATGAATACCTTATAATGTGTCATAAAAATCTTATTATTGAATTACTTGAGTATTCATTTATTTAGGGCCAGGTATGGTTGGCTATACATTTTAGATACTTATCTCACCAGGAAACAGCTTCAAAACCTGCATATAACATTTGTTTTTTTAATCAAGGGTTAACTTAACTTAACATCTTTATACTAGTTTAGAAGACTGCAGAGTCTGTTCACAACCAGTTTCATTTTGAAGGAAAAAACATAGCTTATACACTGCGTGATGACTGCAGGGGCAATCGGATTATATTCCTCACCACTATCAATCCTTCTGGTGGACCCCACCACATGAGCCTGTGTGTTGTTTTTTTTCATTTGTAAATGATTTCTTATATTGTTTATATATCTGGAAGCAGTCAATTGCATTGCAGTCATAGAAATCTGACACACCTTGAAATTATAAAACATAAAACTGACATAATTATACACAACATATAATTTGAAATTATAAAACTAACACAATTATACACAACATATACCTTGAAATTATAAAACATATACTGTCACAATTATACACAACATTTACCTTGAAATTATAAAACCTAAAACTGTCACAATTATACACAACATTTACCTTGAAATTATAAAACAAATACTGTCACAATTATACACAACATTTACCTTGAAATTATAAAACCTAAAACTGTCACAATTATACACAACATTTACCTTGAAATTATAAAACAAACTAAATTCTCTATATTCACATTCTTTATTGTTAGATGGAAAAAAATTAAGCAAGTGAATTGTGGCAAAACTATTGTTTTCAAATTAGAACAAAAACAATTATAAGTGTCTGTAATACTTGTTATCAAAATAGCCTCTATTGATGAAATAATCACAAGTTCAATGTCTATCAGTGCTGGATAGACAAGACAACTAATAACAAAAATGGGGACCACGGACTCCCCAGAAGTCAATAGCGATGTCATATATATACAAGATTCAATACAAATACTTCTGAGGCTGTCCCCTGACTATTGAACATTAAGAACCTACTTACTGACTAGTATATTTGCTGATTTGTCTTCTCACTCCAAGTGGAGCATAGGGCAACAACAACAGCTTTACAGGAAGACTGTGTCCTGAAATTTGCAATGGTGGCTTCATAGCAATGGTTGTATATGATGAAGTAGCTAGTGCAATGCAGAACCTTTTGTCACTTTTTACCTGATCGGATGGCTAGAGTGGCCTTATTCTTTTCATCCATTGTACCACTCAGGTGACTAGTGTACACAGGTAAACTGAGGCTGGACAGATTAGTTTCTTCAAAGTAAATGGCAACAACTCCTGACAGTTTCAGCAAATAGCCACATCTAAACCTGGTTAATTATGATGAGTAATTTGTCAACCATCATACTATGTCAGTTTATACCTAACGTATGACTTCATAGCAATTTCACCATAACAATGTTGCCGTTATGGTAAGATTATTAACTCATTCACTCCCACGAGCCGATACAACGGCTTCCGGTTTTTTCTAGAAAACCCAGAAGCCGGTGTATCGGCTTTTGTTACTGTGTTCACAAAATCACATATTTTCCCATTCCTAGTTCTCCTAAATGTTTTATTTTGGTTATTGGCGGAAGTCCAGATTTTGCACTTTTTCATTCCGGAAGAGTTAGTTTGAGTTTCGTTGAAAAAATGTTTAGTTTCGTAACTTGGAAAATATAATTTTTTTTTTGAGAGCAACTTTGAAGCTATCCCGTGCACCTTCAGCCACACCAAATAGAGTTTTTTCAGTACAAGCTCAGGAATAGATAGATTATATTATTGCTAATGGTAGTGATGATGAAGATATCGATCGTTATGATAGCGCTGTTTCAATTTATTTATCTAGTCTTAGTTCTACGTCGAGCGATGAAAGTAAAACTAAGTCTACTGACGAAAGGGCGGTGCCCTCTTTTGTCTCAAGCAATGGTAATAACAGTTCACAAATTCAGTAAAGGTTCAAGATCCGACACAATCATTCTAGTGTGTATAATATTAATGTGTGTATATATATTTTGAATACAGCAGGAACATTCTTTCCATGTGCGCGTAAATTGTAAACACTCACGCTGATGTTGATCGGAGCTTTTATTTTTCAGCATTTTCAACTTCACGTGCCTTCAGTAAAATGTAAATACTGTGAAAACAACCTCATCAAATTAGGTGCAACTTTCAGAACATCGTCCTTTGAGGATTTCCGTCAATAGAAATTCATTACGTTATTTGTATGTTGGTTTAGAGCTGAATAATGTATTGATGAGGGGAACATTTTTGTTCATAATTTTTAAAAATAACAAACGATTATGCAACTTTAATTCATCAAACACAAATTTACACCTGCATTTGTAAAATATATGTATTCCATTCTATTCTATCCTCAATTGTGAACAGTTTGGTATATAATACGTGTTATTTTAGTGAACGTCTATTGAAGACAAATAGATCGCAACTAAGTGATGCTGTTTTTCAGTTTTACATAAAAATAAAATTGTGTCCAGAGGTCCAAAATATTTGGGAGTAAATGAGTTAATATGAAACTGTTGGAAAGAAGGTCAGGAGGAGGTGCTGGCATTGGATAAGACACCCATTAGTAAAACTAACTGATAGCATCACACGGACAGTCTCTGTTCTAGAATTATCAGGTCAGAGAAATAGATGGTAACAACAAAAAATGAGACGAGAGCTTGAGACAGACATACAAGGGAGAAAGATGACGCATATAGAGCTGGAACCAATGGCACATGTGACTTTGAACGTATTTATTGAAGATGTGCTTCACAAAGAGCTGAAAACTTTGATAATAATGATGGCCTCTGTATGTAGTACACTCCTAACTAAATTCACCAAACAACTATCTGTTATGTTACACAGACTTGACATCACTTGGTCTGTCATTCAGCAAATGGCAAACTGTATAGATACTGATGGTTTCTGTAGCTCACTGATTGCATACATTCCTGCTCAGTCCTCTCAGGTGCCCTTACTAGCTTGACCTACATTTGATGTCAAACTACTGTGGAAAGTCAATTTCTCCAACAGCTGATCATCGATTGATTTTAATATGTCGGTCTGCACGCAGATCTAATATTCCCATGAAAAAATGCTTTTGACACCAAATTGTCAGCCCTTTCAATACCACCCATCGTGACAAGAGTAAAAGATCCACTCAAGCCCCTGAATTTTTGATGCCCCTGAATGTTGGCTAGCCACTCATGTCCCTGAATGTTTGATGCCTCTATGTTGGCTAGCCACTCATGTCCCTGAATGTTTGATGCCTCTATGTTGGCTAGCCACTCATGCTCCTGAATGTTGGCTAGCCACTCATGCCCCTGAAGGTTTGATGCCTTTATGTTGGGTAGCCACTACTGTCCCTGAATGTTGGCTAGTCGCTCTTGCCTCTGAACGTTTGATGCCCCTGAATGTTGGCTAGCCACTCATGCCCCTGAATGTTGGCTAGCCACTCATGCCCCTGAATGTTTGATGCCTCTATGTTGGCTAGCCACTCATGTCCCTGAATGTTTGATGCCCTTGAATGTTGGCTACTCACTCATGCCCCCTCGTGTTGGCTAGCCACTCATGCCCCCGAGTGTTGGCTAGCCAATCATGCCCCTGAGTGTTGGCTAGCCACTCATGCCCCTGAGGATTGGCTAGCCACTCATGCCCCCGGGTGTTGGCTAGCCACTCATGCCCCCGGGTGTTGGCTAGCCACTCATGCCCCTGAATGTTGGCTAGCCACTCATGCCCCTGAATGTTTGATGCCTCTATGTTGGCTAGCCACTCATGTCCCTGAATGTTTGATGCCCTTGAATGTTGGCTACTCACTCATGCCCCTGAATGTTGGCTACTCACTCATGCCCCCGAGTGTTGGCTAGCCAATCATGCCCCTGAGTGTTGGCTAGCCACTCATGCCCCTGAGGATTGGCTAGCCACTCATGCCCCTGAATGTTGGCTAGCCACACATGTCCCTGAATGTTTGATGCCCCTGAATGTTGGCTACTCACTCATGCCCCCGAGTGTTGGCTAGCCAATCATGCCCCCGAGTGTTGGCTAGCCACTCATGTCCCCGAGTGTTGGCTAGCCACTCATGCCCCCTCGTGTTGGCTAGCCACTCATGCCCCCGGGTGTTGGCTAGCCACTCATGCCCCCGAATGTTGGCTAGCTACTCATGCCCCTGAAGGTTTGATGCTTCTGAATGTTGACTAGCCACTCATGTCCTAGAATATTTGAAGCCTCTGTGTCGGCTAGCCACTCATGCCCCTGAATGTTTGATGCCTCTATTTTGGCTAGCACTCATGCCCCTGAATGTTCGATGCCTCTATGTTGGCTAGCCATTCATGCCCCTGAATGTTCGATGCCTCTATGTTGGCTAGCCACTCATGCCCCTGAATGTTTGATGCCTCTATGTTGGCTATCCACTCATGTCCATATATAATTCCAAGTCAGTAATGTGAGAAGTGTTATCCCAAACAGACATCAGATACCAACATATCAGATGTTGCTCCAAATATAGTCAGTAATAGATGGAAGTACGTTCCTAGGAACTAACAGTTCTTGCCTATTTGTTCTACTCAAGAGAGTATACGTGAACAGACAGATTGAAGTTGGTGGCTGTCATCAGAAACAAGACAGATAGGTGCAAGATCAAAACATGAAATCCTGTCATCTCTAGACATCCACATGTGACTGTCCAGTCTAACAGCATTACCTGAGATCACATAACGGACATCATCTATCTATTGTGTTATTGTGAAGAAAACAGCATGCACTGCAGCCACATCAGTGCACATGATTGTTAATGTTTACATATTCCTCATTGTTGGTGTTTTATATTGTTAGATCCTCCTAAAAATGTTGCAAATGTGTACGGTCGGCCCAACACATTTTAAAGCACTTGAAGAAAGCCTGACTTCTCCCTTTCTCTCACTTTTATAAAATACAACTTGAAAGTTACAGTTCTATTTACATTTCACATTAAAGCTGGCAGAGTGGTTTGAGTGTTGGTCATCTCACCACGAGGTCATGCATTCAAAACCTCTGACAGCATAGGATCCACTTTATCTGAGGTGAAATAAAAACCCAAGTGTACAGTGCACGGTGACTGCATGGACAAGCAGCCTTTATTCCTAAGTCCTATAAATCCTTTCGGTGAACCATAGAAATGGAAGTAAATACCATGATGATAGTTACAGCAGTAGAGATAATTTAAATATGAGAGAAATGTTCTTTGATCACAATGATAGATAATCAACTTAAATCTTCAGTCAACCAAAAACAAACAAAAATGATAATAAAATTGACAACAACAAAACCAATTAGTAATTAATTACGTGATGGTGGGAACACCAAAACCATTTAATACAAAACAAGACATTCTGTTTCAGAAAGTCCATCATAAAATGAAAATATTATATGAACACTCATATTTTTCTTTTCAGCAATTTGTTGCAAGACCTAGGGGTGGAAGAAATATTCACTACAGATCTAAGCCATTGTTCTCTGTGATAGCCAATTTATTTTCATCATGAAAATATCTGTTCCTTATTTTGTTTCAACTAAGTAAATATTAAAACATGATTAAAATATTTGTACAAGTATTTAAAAACGAAGTCTTTTAAATGCTAAGCTAATAATAGTTATGTTTTTGCTAGTCACTTCCCAAAAATATAAACACAGTTATAAACATTTAAAGACAACAATAAATGAACATTTATTTGACACTGGATAAAACTTTCTTAAAATCAATGGTAGCGTGGTCATGGAGTTTGTGTGTGAAGGAGAAGAGGTTATTGCCTGGAAGGTAAGCCTCATTCCTGCCATCAAAATCTCAGGATAATGTCTTTTTTCAAACTGCTGCCTCCTGGTACTCCTAAATATAGAAACTGTCCAAAGTCATCTTCAATTTTCCAGGTAATCACTCCAACCAGGTAATCACTTCAACCAGGTAATCACTCCAACCAGGTAATCACTTCAACTAGCAACAAGGTTCAACCTTTTTCTCCATACATATGGTCAAGATGTTCTAATATTGGATGAGCTTCCATTCAAAACACTTGTCTGCATCAATATTGACAACTGAACCAGCCATACTATTCTTGTGGCAGAAACCGTATAACATATCAACCAGCCATATTGTTCTGTTAGCAGAAACCATATAACATATCAACCAGCCATATTGTTCTGTTAGCAGAAACTGTATAACATATCAACCAGCCATATTGTTCTGTTAGCAGAAACCATATAACATATCAACCAGCCATATTGTTCTGTTAGCAGAAACCGTATAACATATCAACCAGCTATATTGTTCTGTTAGCAGAAACCATATAACATATCAACCAGCCATATTGTTCTGTTAGCAGAAACTGTATGACAAATCAACCAGCCATATTGTTTTGTTAGCAGTAATCATATGACATATCAACCAGGCAGATCGTCCGCAGTAACCGTAAGTGCATATTTATCATACAATGAACATATTTTATTAGAGAGAATCCACTGTAAAGTGACTTGATTATGGGTTCAAGCAATTGTAAAGTGAGGGTTCATTTGGCCAACTCTCTCACATGAATAATGAATACACCAAGCTGCCAGGACAGGTGAAACACCTCACATGTATTATGTGCAACCATTGTAATGTAGGCCAGTATTAATGAAAACAAAATTAAGAAACCCATAGTTCGTGAAGGTTGTATATGTGCTTGTCAACTTTTAACCACATAAATTGTATGATGAGGCAACAACAATTCTGCCCATATAAAAACATTGTTTTATTAAAGCATGCGTAAATGTTTACTTTTTCGTAAGTGATAACAGATGATAGGAATACATAATGTTGACAGTGAAAGTGTTGATTACACAAATGTACGTGATACCAAACGTAAGCCTCTTTAGTTTATTTTCCAGCTCTATATCATTATGAAACATGTGCTAAAGAACTATGTGTACTTAGTTTCCCTTTTCTATCTGTTCCTGTAGACACTGGTGGCATCAAAGTGTCAGTTACTACTTTGAGTTGGTAAGAATGTGTATCTAATGCAGGTATTTTGGTGCACCGTTTAGCTACAGCCATTCGGATTTGGAAGTTAAAACATTTTTTTTGGCGTTCACTTTATTTATGCATTTTCCAAGGTAGTGTGCATTGCACTGTTTTTATTTTGCGCCTGTCAGCCCAGTGCATCCGACTTCAAAGGCCTTTTATGTAAGGGTCTGCTTCCTCCTGCATTTTCTAAGGGTTTGCTTCCCCGGGGTAACGGCCGTGCTGTGATGGGTAGCAAACCCAGCACCTTCGGTGTCAATTAACCACTAGTTCACGCCATCCCCGGATTTGGAAATAACCTTAACAACGGTGGAATATACAGTATATGCACAGCTTTTGTTTAATATTTTGTTCTCAACAATCTATCAATATTTACATGTATCGTAAAATCTCATGTGTAATATGCACAATTGTTACTTATTTTGGCCCACTAAAATTGGAGTGCGTATTATACGCGAGTACTAAACAATATATAATTTCCTATATCAAAAGTGACCTACATTGGAAAGTTTGTCCCAATTTGACAGTGAAAATGGCATGAAAGTGAAAATGGTATTTGTTTTCTCGCTAGATGAGCTTCTTTCTATTGAGCATGATGAGGGAGTCCAGTTCGTACAATTTACATGTTGTCTACCTATTTCTGTTTGTTATAACCCATACGCTCAGTTTTTTAACAAATGTTTAATAAAATCTTGAAGAAACATAATACACATTTTACACAAATTTTCATTTTACCAGAAATTCGAGACTAAAAAGTATTATACATAAGTGCGTATACACTCAGAATTTTAAGTATGTATTAAAGATGTACTTTCCGTGCGATGGAATCTGGAATTCAAGACCAGATAAACTATTATTTGTTCAGGCCAATGATCACACATCTGGATTACATGTTGATACTTAATACAGGTATGATTTATATTTTGACTAGAACAGAAGAAAGGGATTCTCGTAATGCTATTGATCGAATACTACAGAATTACACCTACCAAGGTGAATTTTTTTTAAATTGCACTGTATTTTCCTCTCTGCATTAATGACTTTTAATGCTTCATATTCAATTATATATATTCAGATCGTAATTTTAACTCAATTTGTTAAATATTAATTTATTTGTGGGGGACGGCGTGGGCTAGTGGTTAAGTGACATGATTCACAACTCGAAGGTGCTAAGGTTCGCTCCCCAATCACAGCACCTGCTGTTACCTCAGGGAAGCAAACCATTAAAAAATGCATACCGAAGTCCGATGCAGTGGGTCGACAGGCGCAAAATAAAAACATAGTGTAACGCACACTGCCTTAGGGAATAGAGAAATAAGGCGAACGAAACCAAAAAAAACACACACAAATTATTTTATTTTTAAAGAAATTATTTGGCATATGGACTACAAGACACAAAACTAGGCAGGATTGTAAAGAGTTTAGCAGTGATTGTTTCTGTTCTGTGTCATTTGTTTTCAATAGTGAGTTTGCTAAATTTCTTGCACAATCATGTGAACAACAAGCTTGCTAGATTTCTGTGGCTCAATGTTTTTGCTCTCTGGTAAAAGGAACCTCAAAACACACATAAATAGTACAAAAAAAGCAATGAATAATTTTATACATATTAACCAAAACAACTAAGATACTGCATTGTTCTAGTTCATCCAAACTGACAATTTCGTTACTCATGAAACTATCAAAATATTCATTTTTTCTTTACGAAAGAAGTGCTCTCTTGTGTCAAACCTATCACAGAATGAATGAATAATACAATTCAGGCACCATTCTTGAGACATACAGTGATGTAAGATAGCAGGACTCATTTTATACAAAATACATGAACATTTTTTGCCACTATCTCCAAATTGTCTTCAATTGGGAGAAAGTGGCACAGTAAGGAAGTTTGCGAAAGGACCACTTCTCACTTAATTATGTTCTTGAACAATTCTCAATTTTCCTAGAAGCTTGTAATACAAAAGGAAAATAAATCAATTAGTAAACATTTAAAACTGTGCAAACTGGTATCTTTGTAGTGTAACTTGCCATTTGATTGCATAATTCCCATTTCCTGATGCAATCATTAAAGCAATATGCTCCATGATCAAGTCTGGATGTATTTACAATCAGACTAATGAGAATGGAAAAAGCAATTGCTCTAAATGACCTATATTGGTGAGGACTCAGTCACAGATTGCGGACAGTTTGCTACTTTGCTCATATAGTCAAATAATAATGTTACAAATACAAATTTACCTTAGAGTAAATGTAATTTCACTTAACAATTTTAGCAGACAGTATGTAAAATATTTTATATTTTTATGTTTAGTTATAAATGGAAAGATGCAACTGATGTTCTTATCAATCATTTTTTCAAATGTGAATGAATATAAAATTTATAAAAATCTATAAATAATCTAATCTACACTAGCATATTTTGTTCAGATGGGCGGAACAATTCTTTTCTGTACTCAAAAATGTCTTTAACAACTACAGTTGATCTTCTTACAACAATGGCCGTCAGTATTCAGCATAGAATACTATTTTCTGGGAGCTTTGACATGTAAGTCCCATGCCATATCAAACATAAATCACTTGCCCTGTCAGATATTGCTGGTTCAAAATTCACAAAATGATGATGGTAATAAAAATCCTGCCATTTTCTCTCAGCTTTTTGATGACCTGACCTTTTTGCGTTTAGGTGGTGGTGGCTTCACAATTTCTTCGTCCTCATAACTTTCACAGTCGTCATCATTCAAAAAGCTGGAGCTCAGTACAGGCTTGCCCACAACCTGAGATTTCTGAAGAGCCTTGACTGTTTGATAAAAACATGACCAATTGGTGAAAAATTACAAAAGAACATAGATATGAAATGAAAAAGTTATCAAACAATCAAACTTCCCAAGAAGCAGCACAAGGCTCTCACCTAAAGCAAGCCAGAAGCCTCTGCATTCTTTCTTTCTGTGATGCAGCAAGGTAAGAGCAGTAAATAAAAATACCAACCAATCATCATACCAACAGCTCTTTAAACAAATTAATGCCCAGTTTCTCAATATTTATACATGTACAAAATGTCCATCTTTTTATCTAGAAATATGACAAATATAATCAACAGCTGAGCTCAATGTGCTAAGGCTTATTTCATAATATTATCACACACGCTCCTCTCACCCCCCCCCCCCCCCCAACATTTATTATGTTATAGTCCGTATGGCAAACATTTATACTGGCTGAGATGTTGAGATAGTAGGCTACTGGCCTATGAAACAAGCAATGACAAAATTCGGAGCATACTTTTTCTTTCACTATTTATTTCTGAGTGTGTTATTGACACAGCGGTTAGAGACTCATCTCTCACAGCAAAAGGACACAAATGTGTACCTGGTCATGGCATGCTTCAGTATACCCAGCTGTAAAAGTGTATACCTGATTGAAATAGTAAAGGCAAGGTGGTGAGGGTTCAGTCTGGTCACCTCATCTTACATCAGCTAAAGACCAAGGTAACCTTTTCACTGAAATGGTCATTATGTTATTTATTGCCCCCAACAAAAATCCCACAAATATAAACAGCTGGTGATATTGATGTTTGTCCATTACAAGTGATGAAGACCACTCTCTTTGTTCAGCAGTGTGGACAGTCTTTTCTCTTGCTTATGTCCGCTGAAATGGGTGACTTGCTCTGTGATTTGGATTAAAGTGAGGAAGAAGCTGCACCTTTTGTCAACCTCACTCTCTGGTCCTCAGCTACCCTTGGCCAGTGAAGAAAGATATTTATCGAGACGACTGCAGATAGCACTGATGCAGATTTTTCCTCTGGTGATACAACAAGGGCTAAACTAACAACTCTTGTAAGGTCCAAACAAGCCTGGCTTGGTACAAGTATTACTGCAGTTATCACACAAGAATGTCTGCACAAATGATGCAGCACGAACAACTTTCACTGATTTTGCCTTTTGTTGTCTTTTAAAATATTATTTCATTAATCTACAATACAATGTATCAATAAAATTGTACGTGGATGAAGATGAGACAGGCTTATTTCTGGTCAACCAAGCAGCAGGACAGTTTCTTAAAGGAATGAGAAAATGTTCACACAAAATACTGTCATCAAGACATGTTTCAAACTTATTGTATATTTTTGTATAACTGTGTGAAGTTTACTTAATATTGATAATCTTTGTGAAGTTTACTTAACATTGATAATCTTTGTGAAGTTTACTTAATATTGATAATCTTTGTGAAGTTTACTTAATATTGATAATCTTTGTGAAGATTACTTATTACTCATCATTTCTCTCACGTCAAAATTAATTGAGAATACAAAATACTAATTGACTATATTAGCACTTGTTGTCTAGATACCCAAGCCCTTACAGAGGAGGAATTAATAGGACCACTACCATGTATGTTCTATGAGATGACCAAGTAGAGTTCTGATTGGGCTGGCATCCCCATCATAAAAATCAATGTGCTACAGAAACCACTTCTACAAGAACAAATAAATGTTTTGATAGGATCCCTGGAAACAAGAAAGCAGATGAGCTCGCAAAAGCCATAAGTGACGACAAGCTATAAAAAAGCAAAGACATTCATCAAACGAACTATGAGGACAGAATGGAGAGAATAGCACAAAGAATACGTCAGAAAATGACAGTATAGAAAAACTTCGCAGAGATGGGCAGACAAAGGTCTTCTGACTCAGAACGGGACACTGTAGACTCAAGGCCCACCTCCACAGAATGGGTCTCAGAGACACTGCCACGTGCGATTGTGGAGCACCAGGGCAAACACCATAACCTATTCTGCAAGAATGCCCTACCTATGCAGACCAAAGAGAGGCAGTTTGGCCTGAGGAAGTGACCATGCTCAAAAAGCTGTGGGGTACCGTGAAACGCACAGTCTCCTTCGTGAACCTCACCAGGCTAGAAGCATAGCATCAGTGGATCGTGAACCTCACCAGGCTAGAAGCATAGCATCAGTGGATCGTGAGCCTCACCAGGCTAGAAGCATAGCATCAGTGGATCGATGAAGAAGAAAAAGAAGCTTTGATGTAGGTTTCCTACAAGGGGGACAATTGTGGTGGTGACCTCCATGCTCCCACTGGAGTGAATAAGGACACATGATGATGTTGTCAGGTTAGGTCAAGTCATCCCGTAACGGTGAGGTCGTTGGGGCACACATGAAGAAAGACATCCTCACAACTCCACGCCATCCCTTTCTGTCAGCTGTCGCTACCTGCGCCTCCTCTGGTCGGAGATTGGTCCATTCTTTTTTGTTGTCCTCCCACCTCTTTTTGGGACTACCTCTTCGTCGTCTGTCTTGCACCTTTCCATGCAGGATATGATGTTAACACACACACTCAATTATTTAACAAACCTTGTGCATGAAGCATATGAGAATACACTTACTCTGGGCTTGCAGATCTTCATTTTGATGTCTGAGGATGTTTATGTGCCTATCATTCTGCATAGTTTTGTCCCTCATTGTAATAATGTATTCAGCTGCCTGTCTCAGGATCTGTGCACGGGATGCCTTCAGAACACACATAAGTATTTAACTTATTTTTAACCTTGCACTTTTATTTAGAAATTAATTATGCACTCTAAGACCTGCTTGAAGAGGTAGCAAAAAAGTAGAAACAATATAGACAAAATGTTGCAAACATCAGACAAACATTACACAGTATATAGCACACAAATAAATATCTATTTGTATGTAGAATGTTCAGTTTATTATAAATTGTATTAGTTATACACATTAAAATAAAAGACATATTTCAATCTAAAGTGTGTGTGTACACGTGTTCAAAATCTACATTCATAATTTTGCTATCCCTGCACCTAAAACAAACTAATCAAATACATTGAACGAAACATGTCCTTTGTTGTCATGCAGATACAGACAATTGAATATTTCGCTGAGGCTTACATTAATAGATAGAGATATTCTACAAATCAGGTACTTTGAGCAGAAAGGTTATGTACAGATCAGAAACTTACACTCAGAATTATTATATGACAATTAAGTGAATAACACATGTATACAACTTTGGAGACTGCAAAGAATTTGATATAATAGAAAAAACATCTGCTAATATGAAATCATAGAGAAGATGTCTTACTGGGAAATTCTCTCAATTTTATATAACAGAAACTAGAGCCAAATGAGAATGTAGTTTCCTATTTACTATGTGACCAATCAGCAGAAAACAGGTGCACTAGGAAATAAAGTACTAGCACTAGAAGCAACATTAGAGGACCATCACATCAATCTTAATAAAATAAAGACCACTTAAATTTTGCCTACAAATCAAGTTCAGACATTGGATGTCTACAATCATTTTCCTGGGAGAGAGTAACAGATTACATTGACATTTTATAAACAACAGGAGTATCTAGTTTATGCAGATGGTCTGTGTTTTATCTCACATAAATAACACTTGCAAAAAATTATGGTATACAGGACCTAACAAAATATTGGTGGAAGCAGGAAAAAACGGGATTAAAATCAATTAGGGGAGCAGAACAATCAATTAGGGGAGCAGAACAATCAATTAGGGGAGCAGAACAATCAATTAGGGGAGCAGAACAATCAATTAGGGGAGCAGAACAATCAATTAGGGGAGCAGAACAATCAATTAGGGGAGCAGAACAATCAATTAGGGGAGCAGAACAAAGGATATGAACATTTAAAAATATATAAAAATATCCTATAAAGATTAGAGGTCAGATAATAGAATGAGTGCACATCTTTGGCAATCTGGGGGGAGGGGGGAAGTAACGTTATATCAACAGGTTTGGAGGAGCAGGCCATAGTGACAGAATCAAGGTTCATCATTATCCACCTGGTTCCCCTTGGAACACTGAACCGCAGCAGATGCTCCCCATCTGTTCTTATTTTATGCCATTTTTTTTTAGTTTGCCCATGAGACCCCAACTGAACTGACTTCCTCCTTGACTGTTCGCCATCAGGTGTTCCTTGGCCTTCTCACTCATCTCTTTCCTTGTGAGTTCTACTCCAGCGCATGTCTGGTTATACTGTCCAGCTTCTTTCTGAGAGCATGTCCTATCCATCGCTACTTTCTCTTCCCAATTTCCTGATATATTGGCTATTGTGTTCTTTTCCACAGATCTGTATTTGCAATTACTTCTGGCCATCGAACACGAAGTATGGCATGAAGACATTTGCTAATGAAAGTCTACAGTCTGGATGTCATACCCTTAGTTACATGCCATGTCTCAAAGCCATATAGCAGGATCAACTTTATATTCATGTCAATCAGCCCACTCATTCTCCATAGAGAATACTGTGGAATTCCATATTTGGTAAAAACAGATGAAAGTAAATCTGGACTTACTGATTCTAGCATTAACATCTTGGTATGTTCCTTCGTCTTTATCAATGTTACTTCCCAGGTTAAAATTTTCACTTCTTCAAATATCTTTATGGGGTCTTCTTGTTTGGTATTTATTCTTACTTCCTTTCTTTTGTTCGCACTAGTCTTCATCCCACATTTGCTGCTTCATATTTTTGTCTATCTTTCCTAGTATGTCCGACTGCCTATGTTACAGCATACATATTTCACCTGCAAAATCAAGGTCTTTCAGCTGCTTCTCAAATGTCCACTGTATTCTTGTTTTGCTGCCCTCTTTTGTTTGTTGCATCATTCAGTCTATGACCACAAAAAAGATTGTTGGAGATAGTAAGCATTCCCGCCTGATCCCAGTTTGAAATGTAAATTTATCCGATAATTTGCCTTTGTGGATTATTCTACATGTGATCTCATCATAGAAATCTTGGATAATTTTTATAAATTTATCTGGTATTGCCTAATGCTTTGATATTTTCCAAATTGCTAATTGGTCTATACTACCAAATGCCTTTTTAAAATCTATAAAGTTCACATATAGAAGTGTCTGACATTCCTTAGATTGCTTTATGATAATTCTAAGAGTTGCTATTTGATCTGTGCAAGATCGTCCTGCTGTGAATCCTATCTGTTCTTCTCAGTGTTCCATCTAAAATATCTTTTATTCAATCAATCATTATTCTGGTCATGACATTGCCAGGAGTATTATTTTACATGAGTTACTGCATGAAGCCAGATTTCCTTTCATTGGTAATTTGATTGGGTGACCACCTTTTCACTTTTTGTGATTGGTCTCTCCTCTCCATATCTTCTTAAAGAACTGGTGTAAAATCTCTGTAGGACCAAGATTAATCAAGTCAAATTTTCTGTCAACACTCTCCAGCCATTATAGAGCTCATGAGGCTGTTGGACATAGATACAATTATGTCACATTCTAAAACTTGGATACAAGCCCCACTAACAAGAATATAATATCCAAAGTGCAGACCGTCAACAAGTGTCTCTAGATGGACACTATTAAAAACAGCTTGTGGAATAAGTCATTGATGAATACAGCAGAAGATAAAAGAGAGAAACATTAGGTCAGAAGCTAAAGAAACAATACAGAAGACAGGCCTAAATAAGTTAGGACGGTCATGAATACGCAGAAGGAATAAGATACACACCAACCCTACATGCGAATAAGTTTTGGGCAAGCAACGGCAGCAAAAACATAGAAGTATCTATATAAACAGCAAATTGAACACGACGGAACAGAATCAGTCTTACCTTGTTTGATGAGCTGGTCTGGAAAATAAAATATTTAAGAAATAATTATAATTTGCATTAATTCAAATAAAATGCCAAAATTGTTTTTCTTATACTATGTTATACATACAAAACATAACTATATATATATATATATAGGGGACTTCAAATGAAAACCTTAAATAGGGGACAGCGTGGCCTAGTGGTTAAGTGACACGGCTCACAACCCGAAAGTGCTGGGTTTGATCCCCATCACAGCACCAGCCGTTACCCTGGGAAAGCAAACCCTTAGAAAATGCAAGAGGAAGCAGACCCTTACATAAAATGCATGCCAAAGTCGGGTGCACTGGGCCGACAGGCACAAAATAAAAACCGTTGTGGAACACACACACCGCCTTGGAGAATGGAGAAATAAGGCGAACGCAAGAAAAAAAAAAACCTTAAATATATTTTCTTGGTAATTTATTCTGAAAAAGTGAAGCACATCTGTATTATTTTTCGCTGCAGTAACCATTGTGTTCGATACAAGTTCCCCATAAAGTGCATGGATTCCTGTAGCAAAAAATTGTTGTCACATGTGTAAACACTCAAGCACAACCTGCTGGACCTCTTAATCGGACCTGAAAGTCTTTCCTTCCAATGCCTCTTTAGTTATCCAAATACATGGAAATCTCTTTGGGTTAGGTTTGATGAGTATAGCGGATGCAGGCATCCGACAGGCATCAGCACGTCGTTGTTTCAAATTCTGGAGTAAGCTACCATGGCACCCACCTTGCAGACACTTTATGGTACTGGAGCTCATCATGGATAATGTGGTGAGCTGAACCTTGTTTAAATGTGCGGCAATTTCATTCACAGTCAATCTGTGATTTTCTGCTACGAGGCGGTCAACGGCCGCAATTGACTCTGGGCCACTACTTGGTGTGGTCATGAACAGTATATCACAGAATTCACGCCGTTTTGGAACTTCCTATTCCACTCATACACTTGCTGGAGTGAAAGACATGCATCACCATACAAGACCTTCATTCACCAATGAATTTCTATTCACCCCTTTGCTGTTCAAAATACAGATAACAGAACGCTGCTCCTCTTTGGTGGATGTCAACAGTGAAGCAGTCATCTTTAACTGTTATTATGATGTCACGGTGTTGTTTTCCGACATGATGGCATATGCAGGACACTCTTGACATCCTTAGCAACCATATTAACAAGTTACAATACAAAGGTATGGTTTTCTCATTTCTATCCCACTTTTCAAGTTTCCATTTTAATATAATTATATATATATATACATATATATATATATATATATATATACATATATATATATATATACATATATATATAATAGTTGTCCATCACAAGTGATGAAGACCACTCTCTTTGTTCAGCCGTGTGGACAGTCGTATATATATATATATAATGCTGATCCAATCTGTTCAGCAGATTACAGTTTAAACTCTGGTGACATGTTCAACCATCCTCTCTTTTGGTGTCAAACATGTGCTATCCGATAAATTTAATTCTTGGTTTAAAGGTAATTATTCTAAAGCAAAGTGCAACCATACTCTTTATCAGAAGAGTGGCAACCCAGTTCAGCAGCCATAGGTTGATTCTAGTTCACCAAAGAGTACATAAAAAAAGTAAGATGGTCACACCTTAATGGCTGCGCTCTCGACTCGCTCTGATATTTGTGTCGTTTTCCAATGTTTGGTGGTTCCTGTTCGGATTATAACTCACAACTCCTTCATATGTGGTGTCAAGGACTTTATTCCGTGAAATTAATGTGCTTTCAATTGGTTATCCTGTTTGTTATGCTGCATTTCATGCCAGGCTTGGTCCATGGGAAGCCGTTCCATGATGGCATGGAGTTCAGTGTTCCACTTGACTGCATACCATCGTTCAGTCCCAATTATAACTGCTCACGGACATTCCTGCTCAGACTGAGGCCGCCTTCCTTCTGCCCGCCCTTCCCTCCACCAGAGGTTACATGATATCTCTCCAAATCTCGTATTCTCAGAACATCAAGGGCAGCGCTGAGCAAAGGGTGGACACAGTCTAGTAGCCTCGGCGGCAGGACATGAAGACAGGGAGTTTGACACGGGCAGACACAGAAGGCCTGACACAAACATTGATCTAATACACTCCTCGCGGCCCTCATCCCAAGACAGTAGAGTACTCAGCTCAACCAGGGAAGTCTGTAGGGATTTCGGTCGACACACTATGCATAAACACAGCCTCAGCAGTTGAACATGTTAGTGGTCGATCGACGCAATGGGCCTTTGTCTCATGTGCGAATATTATTATTATTAAAGAGTACATCAGGTTATACACAGGATTTAGCATACCATGAAATGATGCCTATTGTTTTGGGGTTATAATAGATCATACATGTAAAGTGAGTGAGCAAGTCCAGGTAGCAGTAAAAAAGGCAAATGCAATGTTAGGTATGATAAACAGAAATATTAAAAATAGGAGCAAGGAAGTGATAGCCAAACTGTATAAAGCAAAGACCTAGATTGGAGTACTGTGTACAGGTGTACAGTCCTTACCGCAGAGGAGATATAAACATGCTGGAAAGGATACAAAGAAGAGCGACAAAGCTGATGGTGGGATTCCAGAACTAAGGTTATGAGGAAGACTAGAAAAAAACCGGCCTTCAGTGTCTAGAAAAGAGAAGAATTCAAGGTGATTTAATACAGGTTTACAATTCCAGGTGACTTAATACAGATTTATAAGATAATTAAAGAAAAGGATAAATTAGACTATAATAAGTTGTTTTTTTAAAACAACTACCTACAAGAACAAGAGGGCATAGCTACAAATTAACTAAAGAAAAGTCCAGATTAGATATTAGGAAATATCATTTTTTAATCAGAGAGTGGTGAATGCTTGGAATTTATTGTCACAGGAAGTAGTGGAGGCAAGAACAATTAATGCATTTAAGAATAGATTGGATGCACATAGATTTTAGAGCAAGGAAATGTAAATGAAACTGGTTGTATTCAGACTCTGCAGAGTCTTCTAAACTAGTATGGCTTGACTTGGTTCGTTCTCAATCTCCCGCTACCAAACCCTGAAAAGGGCTTAAGTAGCAGAATGTAGTCCAGAGAACGGAATGCGTTGTGACGTAGTTTACAGCTTGACTGCGATATTTGCACATTTCGGTCCTTCTTCTTCTTCTTCTTCGTACGCAGTCAGACAGTAACCATTATTTTTTCGAAAAAAGCGGCGGTCATCCTGAGGCTCTCGCCACTGCCATAGAGCTTGTCTTGCAGTTCCACTGGTAATGGCCACATCTGCTCTCTCTGATCTTCGTATGTCGGGCAGTTCTGCAGCAGATGTTCAGCGGTCATTTTACCAGTACCGCACGGGCATTCGTCGGTACACCCTATCTTCAATTTGTTGAATAGGTGATACCTCAGTCTGTTGTGGCTAGTGCGAAGTCTTAAGACAACGACCTGCTCTCTTCGGTTCAACTGGTAATAGGCATCGTTTTTGGTGTAACCAGTATGTTCGGTTTCCCATTTGTTCATGTATCTGGCTTTGATAAGCCGTTTTGACTCTTCGTACGTCATACTGGTATCTGTTTGTGGTAGTCTTGCACCTTCTTTTGCCAGTCTGTCTGCCTCCTCGTTGCCTTGGATGTTGCAGTGTGACGGAACCCACTGTACCACTACCCTTTTTGGTGCGGACTGCTGGCACAGTTTGCAGAGTGCTGCTCTTAAGTCATTAAGCTCAGTGTTTTTCTGGCTTTTTAGCGCTGTGACTACGGCGAGAGCATCTGTCAGCAGGACTATATGGCTCTCATTTTCACTGTGTGTCACCATTTCTTCCACTGCCGCCCTCAGTGCCTCTGCCTCCGCTCTGAAATTGCTTGTGTACTTACCAGTAGCGAGTGACAGTGTTATTTGTCTGCCATTTGGTAGGTTCAGGAATGCTCCTGCCCCTCCGTTCTGTGTAGTGTTTGTTACAGAACCGTCGGTGTATGCATGGGTCCAGTCCATGCTTGGGTAGCTTTTCGTTATGAAGCTTAGGGTAGTATCTCTCCTTTCTTTTTCAGTCTGGCAGTTTTTGTTTGCAATACCTGGTATATTTTCTACCACTTCTGGAAATATATCCTGCCTCCAGGTAGGTTTTCGTACAGTATTGATGGGTTTTGGTGTTGTTAGTACGTTTATGGGATCTTCGTGCATCTTTGCTTTGGCTATTTCTGCAAAGTTTCTCCGCTTTAGTTTCCCATTTCCCAAATTGTTTAGTCTCTGGTGCATTGGATGGTCAGTCAGTCTTCGGAGTTTCTCTGACTGCAGCTGGGCTCTGCAGTCTCTTATATCGGTCATGGATTGCAGTTTTGTAATCTTTTCAAGTTCTACAATTGGCGTTGACTTCATGCCACCTGTTATAATTCTCATGGCTTGGTTTTGAAGTTTGTTAACTTTATCGAAGTTCGCCTTTGCTGCTGTTGTCCATGCCGCAATGCCATACTCGAGAACTGGTCTCACTCTTCCAGTATACAGTTTCTTTAGTATGCCTTCGTCTGCTCCCCAGCTTGTGCCAGCAAGTTTCCTCATGATTGCCATTCTTTTTCTGGCTTTCATTCGGTTTCTTTCAATCTGACTTTTCCATGTCATGCGCCGATCAAATGTGACTCCCAGATAGGTTGGGTTGTCGTTTGGCTGCAGGAATTTGCCACTTAGACTTAATTTGGTACTTTGGGGTTTTAATGAAAGCGAGAATATTGTGCATGTGGTTTTCTCCTCGTTTATTTTGACCAGCCATGAGTTCGCCCACTCTTCCAGCGATGTTAGGGCCGTCTGCATCCGATTTCTTGCTATGGTGAGATTCTTTTCAGAGGTCCACATAGCCAGATCGTCTGCAAACATTGAGCTATGGACTCTTCTTGGTATATTCTCTGTAATATCGTTTATATATACCAGGAAGAGTGTGGGTGACAATACTCCCCCTTGGGGTACTCCCTGCTCGAGTGTCCCCTTTTTGCTCATCTGCCCTCGTACTTGGACTCTGGCCGTTCTTTGTTTGAGGTAGTGGTTGATCCACTTGTACATCTTCCCACCGACATCACTTCTTCTTAGCTTGACTCTAAGTCCATCCTTCCAGACTTTGTCAAATGCCTTTTCCAGATCCACCCAAACAGCTACTGTGTGTTTCTGTGCCTGGTAGGCATCTTCTATCTCCTGGGCTATGAGGATGACCTGGTCCTCAGTGGATCTGTGCTGTCTGAAGCCGGCTTGCTGTGGAATTAGTATTCGTTTTTCTTCCAGATGCCACATCAGTCTGGTGTTTATCATCCGTTCCATCAGCTTGCCGACACAGCTCAGTAGGCTGATGGGCCTGTATCCATTTGGATCTGTTTTATCCTTTCCTGTTTTTGGTACTGGTACCAGTATTGCGTCTTTCCATGCCTGGGGTACAATACCCCTTTTCCAGCTTTGGTTCAGGACTGATAGTAATTTCCTCTTCGCTGTTTGGCCCAGCCCCATCAGCATTTCGTTTGTGATCCCGTCTTTTTCGGGAGATTTCCTTTTCTTTAGTGTTCTCATAGCCTCTTCCATTTCGCGCATTGTTAGTTTGGCCATCATGTGCTCTTCAGGAGCCGTATTTATGTTTTCGTGTCCCTTTAGCTCTTCGCTAATGTCTGTGTGCTTATCTGCAGGGACCTCGATGTGGTTTGCTCTGGCATAGTGATCGACAAAGGCGTTAGCGGCTTTCTTACCTGTGATCAAGTTCTCGCCCTGCTTGATAGTAATTTGTTTATTTGACGGGGTTTCGTCGTTCATGGCTCTGACTAGCTTCCATAGCTTGTTCCCGTCTTTGTCCAGGTTTAGACTTTCCGTTTTATTTTTCCAGCTTTCTCTTGCTGTTTGCCTGAGAGTGTGTTTGTACTTCGCCGCGGCGGCTTTGAGGGCGATGTTTGCCTCCATGGATTTTTCTCGCTCTGCCATGTTCCTAGCATTTGTTACTGCATCTTCCACTTTCTGCAACTCATCATTCCAATAGGGCTTATAGTTTTTCCTAGCTCCTCTTGGGATGGTTTCAGTGGCGGCTTGCATTATTGCCTTGCTTAGGCTCTCTACCATGGGCTTCATTTTTGAGTGTCGTGTGTTGATGGTTTCACACAGCCCATCTGTCAGGATTGCAAATCTGTCCCAGTCGGCTCGTTTGTAATTCCAACGTGGGAGCGGTTTTGTTTCCTGTGGGCCTACTTCCATGTCAATGGTTAGTCTGATCGGCCTGTGGTCGCTACCTGCCAGTTGGTTTAGCACCTGGCGGTCTATTTTATGGTGTATGTCCTGTGTGGAGAAGGCCAAATCTGGAGTCGAGGTGGTATGCCATGTTCTTGAATAGAAGCTAGGGCTATCCTCCGGCCTATTGATTAGGGAGAGATTTGCATCTATCTCCCAATCTTCCACTTCGTCACCTCTGCTGTCTGTGTCAGAGTATCCCCATCTCTCCGAGTGGCTGTTGAAATCTCCAACTACTATGCAGTTGGAGTCTCTGACCTCCATACTCGAGAGCGATAGGTCTCTATTTGGTGGTCCGTACAGATTGAAAATGCGGAGCTTCGTCTCTTGGGCCATTATGTCAACTCCTACAATTTCTGCTTGTCCGGTGTGATTGACAGATACCGCGCTACTCGGTATGCAGTTTCTGGTCAGTATCAGGACCCCTCCTTTGTGGCCTTCTCTATCTAGACGGAAGGTCTGGTATCCTCTGATTGAGAATTTATGGTTATTGTTGAGGTGCGTTTCCTGGATACATGCCACGTCAATCTTACCTTCATGCAGGTGGTGTGTTAGGGAAAGTTTTTTGTTAATGACTCCCTCCGCATTCCACTGTAGTATTTTGAGGGTACATTTCGGTCCAACACATCTGACTTCAGCAAGCATTTTTTTAACACCGGGTTAGCATTCCCTCTTCGATCCCTTTTCCTTAGCCAGTCTGCCCTGCTGCAGCCTGTTATCCAGGATCATCGCGTGGAGGTGTAGAAGGGTCTTGGCAGCTTTGGTTCGCTGGCCCTGACACTAGCAGTCAGCTATGGGTCTCTGACCAGTGCAGCTCATGCGCTGCTCAGCATGTTGATCCCCCTAAACCAGTATAAAGATGTTAAGTTAAATTTCATGACACGTATAAAGTGTCAGTTAAACTAATGTAGTTTATATTGCAATTGGGTAAAATTGACAATTCAGTATATTGAGCATTAGTAAAAACTATGATTCAAGCAAACCATTTCTGCAGCAGTGACCTTATTATCATCATGTGGAACACAGTCACGTAAGCTGTGGAAGCTATCCTTGATGTGGTCCCTTCGTTTTCGCTCCAGTGCATTGTGGTGTGCTCTTTTATCTTCCTGAAAAATACAAATATTTGTAATTGAAATCAGTGAATTACTGCCTACTGGATGATGACTTTGCAATCAATGAATTGACAATTCACACATTACAAGAGTTTGAAATCAGATATTAGTTGAGCAGGGAGGGGTAACTGAGAGAACAGATCAGGAAAGTGTGCAGTCAGTAAACTACAGGATCTATAGCTATACATATCCTTACATGTTTGCTGGGAAAGGGAGAGAGAGACTCAACACCTATTGGTCTAACAAGAGTGCAGTGATATCAGTCATGTACAACAAAACATACGCAAAAGGGATTGTTCCACAGGATTGGAAAGATGTATGAGTGATCCCCTTATTCAAAAAGGGCAAAAAATGAGATCCAGCAAATTATAGACCAGTGAGTTTAACGAGCATAGTCTGTAAATTTTTAGAGTAAATAATCTAAGAAAACATGGTATTTAGTTTGAGAAGAATTTGTCATCAATCAGCCTGATAAAGGAAAGCAGATATGAAAAATAGTTACTTTGACCCACATATGTGGGTTGGAATTGACTGAAGATTTTTATTTTGTTGCCGTTCGCCTTATTTCTCTATTCTTTAAAGTAGTGTGCGGTTCACTATATTTTTTTTTGCGCCTGTTGGCCCAGTGCATCCGACTTCGCCATGCATTTTACTTAAGGTTCTTCTTCATCCTACATTTTCTACAGGTTTGCTTCCCCAGGTGAAACGGTCAGTGCTGTGATTGGGGATCAGGCGCAGCACCTTTGGCTTGTGAGCCATGTCACTTAACCACTAGCCCACGCCATCCCCTGACTGAAAATGAAAGAGCTTGATGAAAATCTGGCCTGTCGAGATGAGTACCAATTGAACATTGAGACATGTATGTTTATCATGTTTTCTTCTTGTTTACCTACTCTACTGACCTGGATGTGTTCTGTTTTCCATAGTAAGTTATTCAATGTCTTCTCCCTAGTTAGAACATGTTTTGATTTTAAAAAATTGTAGGTGGTACATAATGTCCTATATTCTTGTTCAAACTTTATTATCACTAATCACAAAATAAAACAACCAATCATGTTGCAGGCAGCAGACAACCGCTTCATATACTACAAGTTTTTTCTTCTTCATACGCCGTCAGACGTCAACTTCAATTTGTTCAAAGAAAGCAGCGGTCACCCTTAGGTTATCGACACTGCCATAGAGCTTGTCTAGTGTTGGCACTGGTGATGGACACATCTGCTTTCTCTGGTTCTTGTGTGTAGGGCAATTTTGCAGCAGATGTTCAGGGGTTATTTTCCCTGTACCACAGGTGCACTCGTCAGTAGCACCCATCTTAAGTTTATTGAATAGACAGTAACTCAGTCTGTTATGGCCTGTGCTGCATCTGAAGGCCACCACCTGCTCTCTTCTGTTCAACTGGTGATATGCATCATTTTGTGTGAAGTCAGTATGCTCTGTTTCCTATTTGTCCATGTATCTGGCCCTAATATACCCTTTGGACTCTTCTTATGTCACAATAGAATCTGGTTGTGGTAACCTTCCCCCTTCTTTTGCGAGTTTGTCTGCCTCCTTGTTACCTTGAATGTTACAGTGGGATGGAACCCACTGTACACAGGCAGAAAAACAAGTGGTCATTCTCACAGATGCCCTCTCAGTGTTAATGGCGTTTAAGAACCAGCACAAAAATGAATTAGGTGCTCTGGCAGACTCGCTCGAACACCTGTCCCATTGCTTCAAAAAAAGCATAGTCCAGTGGATACCAGCATACTGCGACATTCCAGGCAATGAGGAGGGCACAGACTCGCCAGAGAGGAAGGAATGCTGCAGCAGAGTGATACAGAAATCACATACAATGAGACTAAAGCATTCATCAGGGCAATGTACAGTGCAAAATGGAAAAAAGACCACCCTGGCCATATAGAAAATGATGCCTACCACCAACTCTCCAGGCGAGACCATGTGATCATTCTCTGAACAAGTTCAAGATTGGCACTACGGACCTTTGTGCCTGTGGCACAGCCCCCATGAAGACAGAACATATTTTGCAGTCCTGTATACCGACAAAAGAAGTAGCATTTTGCAACAGCCAGTGTCCTTCCATGAGAAGCTGTACAGAAGTGTATAGAGCCTTGAGACAACTGCTGCCTTCGTTAGAGTCATTGAAGTCGAAGTCTGAAGACGAAAGAAGAAGAACCCACTGTACCACAACTCTTTTTTGGGTGTGGACTACTGGCATAGTTGTTACATATAAAGATAGTGTCACGAACGTGTAAATACGACAAAGTTGAAAACCCTATTGGCCCTTTTGAAGATCTGTTCACAACAAACAAAAGACGGCCTGGTGCGGGAACATTGCGAGGTCCAACGGAATTACCAACTCGATACTCTTTGGTTCTGTACCGGGACAGAGAGGGCGAGGACGGCCAAGGAAGAGGTGGGTGGACAACATCACTGAGTGGTCAAGCCTTCGTCCCAGTGAGACATGACAGGCGGCGGCAGACAGAGAAAAATGGAGTGGGATTTTGTGAGTGTCTTCAAGTGTGCCCCAAAGACCTGAAGGGTTACGGGATGAACTGAACTGAACTTATTGTAATAATAGCGTCGGTTTTAATTGTGGATTTGATACAGCTTGTTCCTTTCAAACATCATTTTGGCTTGTGTTTCTGGCATATTTTGTGGTTGCTAAAGACGTAAACAGTCTTTACTCAATGTGTCATATCTTTACTTCTATTGGATATATTACCTTCAAATGTGATCTGGACATCACTAATTGGATTAAGAACTGATGCTCAGAAGCATAAAATGGATCAACATTGTGGATGCTGAGATAATCATAATGAAGATAATGTCAAAAAAGTTGTCATTTATCATTGAATATTTAGATTTTTGTTTCATTGGCTGTAATATTTGCTTCTGTTTCTTCTAAAGTGCCTGATGTATTGCTTTGTAACCTTTTTATTCTAATAGATTGTTCATTTTCCTTTAAATTGGTGTATTATAATATACAGATATGTTTGTTTATTGACATGTAATTGTGATTTTAAAAATATAACCTCTGCACTCTGGTTCTTCTTGCCTGCCTTAAATTGACTTTGTGCAGATGAGAAATAAACTGTTCATGGACAACATTAGCCAAACAGATTATTTTTACATTTGCTAGACACATTATCTAAATCTCTATGTAGGACAACGGAATACTATATTTTTAGTACAATCCTCAATGACTCAATGTGAAAATGCTATTTTACCTAAATTAGTTCTATTTAGTACACTAAGATTTGTTACAATCTCATTTCTTGTGATACTTCAGAATAACTAAAGCCCCTTAAATTCCTAGACTATATATATTATATGTATTACCCTTTCGGGTTAAAACAATGAGCAGATTGTGTGATTGTATCGCAATGTTAGTGGTCTATGTTATTATTATTATAGGCTTCTTTTTTTTTTTATGTATCGAGTGAAACTAGTACAACGATAGTCTTGATGGTAATTATGTAGATTGCAGCCGATTAAGGACATATAATTTCAGCCAAGCAGTGTGAGAAGACGTGTACAGATTCCTCACTATACTAGATGTGTAATGTTTCTAATGATGTACAGTATATTACTGTGTAACACTAACACACACAACTGTCACTCAACTACACTACAGTGTGAGTGCCGCTGTCATTTTTTTCTGTAAAATTATTGTCAGCGTTTTCGTTTCGTTTACGAACAATAAACAAACATAATATGATAATCCAAACATATCAATTCTACTTACAGCATCACTTTCGATGTCAATATCTCTGTCTTCATCACTCGTACTCATCTTAATAACAATTACCACTGTCTTTGTTGCCACTGGAACCCAAACTCAAGCCAGCAGGGTCTCCTCTAGTCTAGTATTGGTGAGTCCCTGTGTTTAGTGTGTACTGGGACAGATGACAAACCTCGACATGCATCCTGCCAGTGGTTTCGCATAATCATGTTTATAAACAATAACATACATTTTAATTAAACAAGTTCTTTTCAATGTTTATTTCAGATATATTGTCTTATTTGTTGGGAAAGTCAAATCAGTGTTATTATATTGAAAAACAAAACGTTAATGCTGACTTGAGAAAATTGTATACATTTATTTAAAGTGATGCTGCCATCAGTTTATTTTTAGAAGTAGGCGTTGGCGTATGCTGTTACAGCGTTGGGGCTGTTATTTGACGCTAGACACTGTCGTGGTGTATAGTTTGTGTGGTTTGATTTAAATATATTTGGATGGTGTTTGTTGTAGTTTCTATTCTTTATTGTGTAGTCCGTGTGTGAATATTATTAAAGGGCCATTATAGTTATGATGTATTCTAAAACTATATATTATACCAAAACGGTAGATCGTCCTGACCTATTTTCAAAAGAACGATGGGTTGCAAACAGATTCATTATTTGTATTAGATACGATTAGATTAGATTGCGCTTTGTAAAGTTAATCTATGCTGGATATAACTATCACTTTGGGGAAACCCCATGCGTCTGGACGAGATGTTATAATAATTAACCCAGTTTATGCACCAGGAGCCACTCAGGTGATACAAAATTTCAAAATATGAACATGCTAGCTTGTGTTAACCGGCACGGCCCGAGATAATTATGCAAGTATTTCGTTGATTTTTTTAAACTCCCCGCACCTCTCCCCATTACACTCTCTCCGCGCTCCAACTCATACAACTTTCCTGTTCTCGACCCACAATTCTCTGACGTTCTCATCCCTTTTCCCTCTCTTCAGCACATCATCTCCTCCAATCACTCAATACGCCTATCATCCACCTATCTCTTCCAACTAAATTTCACATACGCTCCACTCTCAACCCGACATTCCCACGCCTATCTCTTCCCCACACAAGCCAATTTTCTCCGTATTATTCAACCTATCTCCCCCCTCCCCCTTGAATCTGCAGATCTCTTTCGTCCCTAGATCAAACCCGCCCACCCATCTCGTCACTCTCAACTCATCCATCCCCTCACCATCACTTAATTCCCCCGCAACCTACCTATCCTCTTACCTATCTCGTGCGTACCCCCTCAATCCGCCAATGTCCGCCGCCTTTCTTATTCTGCACATCTTTTTTCCCGTCACACCGCCTATCCCCCTGTTCATCACAGGACGATATAACAGGAACTGCAGTGCTATCCAGAGCCAGCATGCCAAGTATTCATGAAACTTTTGCAAAAACCAACTGAGATGGACTGGCCACCTTGTTCGAATGTCAAACGAAAGGCTTCCAGGGGCTCCTGTGGTAGACTGACTGAAGAAGAACGATCACAGGGACGTCCAAAAAAGGGCTTCAAGTACGGTCTGTAAAAGTTCATTAAGTGCTGTTAAACAGACATTAACACCTTGGAAAGTCTGGATTAAAATCGTTCAACATGAAAGAGTGCGGCTGCAAAAGGCGTTGAAATAAGCGAGGGCACCCGTGCTCATGTAGCCAGGGATAGACATGCAATAAGAAAGTCTAGAGCAGAGGGAATACCAGTGACAGTTGCGGACTATGTTTGCTCCTCGTGCCATAGAACTTTCCGCGCTCGCATTATCTTGATCAGTCACAAGTATGCAGTATGACATGGGATGATGGTGGCGGTCCTCATCGGCGATGGACGAATTATTATAAGACCGGGAAATATCAAGACAAAGAGCTGCAGCCTGGTCTAGCTTCAATACCTTAAAGCCTATACTCCTGCATCTGAAAGACACCATGGTAAGAACGCACCTTTTCAATTCTACGATCGAACAAGCCATGATCTACGGATGTGAAGTCTGGAATCTACGCAACGCGGATGCAGAGAAACTAAGACTTGCTCAGCAAGCGATGGAAAGACCCGGCCTCGGGATCTCGATCAGAGATCGAATCCACAACTATGAAATCATAGAGCACACTCTATTTCGAGACGTCGTGGAGCTGCATTGTCTCGCAAATACCACTGGGCTGGCCTCGTGGTGCGCATGTCAGATACCAGATGAACACCCAGAACGATGTTTTGGTGACCATATGATTACACACGACCACGCGGCCGCCCACTCATACGATGGCGAGATGGTCTGCTGAGAGACCTAGGTCCAAAATGGTGCGAAATGAACATTTCAATCGTCCGCTGTTCACTTTGTGACGAAACTACACGATTGGAATATGAAAATGGTTACCTACAGACTTGCATGGATCTTCTAAAGGTCGCTGTGGTCGAGAGGTAAGGCACTCGTCTCTCAACACTATGAACAGAAACGGCGGGCGATTGAATCCCGCAAGTTTTCAAGAGAGATAGGACCAGAGTCCCTGCATCCTGAGTTACCTCCAGTCGCCTTGAACTATGTCTTGACACTGATCGAAGTTAGCTAGAAACTAGAGAGTGATGTTGTTGACTAGTGTAGTTCATCTTTTGCAATGGGCACCTAACTATAGTAGGCGTTAATCATCTGCGAAAAGGAGTTCATTTAACTGATTAACCTTTGTCCTTTCTTCTTCGACATGTCTTGGTGGATGCTCCCTTTCGGCATCCAACGTTATTTTGTCCATATATGTGTTAAAGAGCAGTGGGGACAACATACACCATTCTTTTAGCCTAGCTGTTGTTTCCATTGTTTCTGTCAAGCCACATGTTACTCTCACTACACTTTGGTACAGTGCTCTAATATTGTCTAATCGTTTTTCCTGTGATCCGTAGTCGTCCAGGATGCCCCATAGTTTAGTTCTGTCTACTCTATCAAAAGCATTTTCTTGATCTATGAAAGCAACTTTTCATTTTCGATCGTATTAGATGTTTGTTTCGCATAGTTGTCTCAGTTTCATAGTGTATTGTGTGAAAACGTTCTGGATCTGTGAATTCTCTTGTGAATAGTTCTTTGTAGTATATCTCAACATCTGGTGCTATTTATAGTGTGTCTGTGTGCGTGTTGCCCTCTTGGTCCACCATTGCTCTTATCTGTCTGCTCATTTGTAAGTTCTGTTTTATTTTCAGGCATTGTTTACTTGGTGTTTTCTTTGTTACCGTGTTTAGTTCAGTTCTCAGGAAGTCTCATTGCAACTTGTAGTGTTGACATTTTTCAAGTTCGTCTTGTAACGTGTGTTAGTGGGGTGAGTATTTATCTAGTTGTTTCGTTAGGTTGATTACTGATTTTTTTCTCCATGTATTTTAATTGCAAGTCTCTTTATTTTCTCCCGTATTGTACTTTTAAGTATTTCCCAGCGTTGTATTTATTTCTGTGTCTGCGTCATCTGTACATGTCAGAATGAGTTGCGTAATGGGAGTAACGTAGGCTTTAATTTGCTGCGGTGTGTTTTTGAACTTCCAGTGTGGGGAGCGCATGCGCAGTGTGTTAGTTTATGTTGTACTGATGGTCGGAGTTACTGCATTGTGGTCTGCAAAGTGGTGTGTTTATAGCAAGTGTTTCGCTTGTGTGATGTGTAGAATTATGTGTCTGTATATTCTGTCTAGACATGCTGCTCTAGAGTGTCCACTATTTGTGTGTGTGTGTGTGGATATGTGTATGTCTGCTAGAGTCGCTTTTTCGGATGTACGGGGTCCTAGCCATTTGAAGGATTCTGAGGCATGAATGTGTTATTATAATGTCTGCTGCTGAGGAGTGGTAGGGAGGCGTCACTAGACTGAGTCAGTCCGTTGTGTATTTCGCCTTAGTAGGGCTGAGTTGGCCGGTGAGGTTGTTCAGCTGTGTTACTAAGCCAGGCCTTGACGCTAGTTGGACAGTTTCTATATAGCGTTTGACTATACTTGACCGTTTCGCAGACCCCAAAGCCATACTCTTGAAGGAATCGCCTACAGAAGACGCTGACGTATATGTCTACATGGGACAGCTATTGTCAATCTAAATAAAGTTGCATCCGAATTTTCTTACTCAGCCACGCAATAGCTTCCACACATGTTGTTTTATTGTTGACCTACAATTTATACTCACTTTTTGTCATCAAAATTGTAACGTCCGCATATTTCAGATGATTTATTGCAACTAATTATATATTGCGCACATATTAAAAAACATAAAATATAATGCACAGTTGTTATCGATTACTTAAAGATGGCCTTGTGTGGTTGTGGTTGCGAGAATAATCAATGAGGAGGAGTAAACCCTCACAGGAAAGAACAACTGTACTGTAGTATTACATCTTAATAAGCAGCTGATGTTAGATGTGAAGTAAACCAGTCAATAGAAGAGAGCAGCTAACTATGGACACTGATTACAAAACCTTTTAACAAGGAATGTAATTAATCTATGCAACGCCTCCATCACTGAGTTGTTTCTCATTTAGTATTAGGCTTGTAGAAGGCAATCAGAACATTATATAGAATATCTATTTAATAACTTCAACACGGAATGTATACTTGTAATTGTATTTTTCTTCCCGTATTCCGATACAGCCGAAGGCGCATCGGCAAAGCATGTGGTTACATCTCCGCCCATTGTTCTATGTCTGTGTACGTTACAAGTCTCACAGGCTGGCTAGCAGTGTCTTAGTCGATGTGTATAGGAAGAGTATATTTCATTCGCCACTGCACATGGGTGTCTAATCTCACTACTCTGAGATCAGGGAAATTTAGTATTAGGCTTGTAGTAAAGGAGACCGTGACCCTAACCCATACTCTTGAATGGAGCCGTCCATAGATGACGCTGACGTATATGTCTACCTGGGACGGCTACTCAGCGTGGAGAACAACATAACACCTGCGTTGGCCAGAGAGAGACGGTAGGGTATTCAACTCCATCATGACAGCAACAGACGCCACAAACGGCACCAGGCTACGTGCAGACACCTTCGACTCGGCAGTTCTAACAGCGCTCTGCCATGGGAGCGAAACCTGGTCCCTAACAAAAGCAGCAGAGAAACAGCTGAGAATAGTACATGCATCTCTTGAATGACGCCTTTGTGAGCATAGCTTTCAGACAACAGCGGCAAAGCGTAATACACAATGGCGACTTCCGGAGAATGTCACACGTCAAAGATGTCCCAAAGCACGTCAATCATTCGAAACATCACTAAGCAGGCCATATAGTTAGAAAACAAAACGAAAGATGGAGTACCACAACCACCATGATGTACCGGAGAGACAACAATTTTACCTCGACGACGGTCCCCTCCCAACTCGCATGACTAGAAAAGCACAAATACACAAGACCCTACAACAGACACTGGATGGCCCGCGACAGAAACGACTGGATCCTGAGTTGAGACCCGCACAAGAACGACCACCTATTGGCGAAGATCGAGTCGAACTAAGATGTGTCTCCTAGGTGTTGCGTTCCAATGGCACTTTGTAATATGCCCAATTGGTTTGTATCCATTTGTCCGAGTTCCTGCATCTGAGCTTTTACGCTGTTGTAGCAGACCCTCTGCTGCAGTGATCGAACTTAGAACATTCTCACACTCATCCACATCATCATGACCATACTCAGTAAATGACATATCACACAGCAGGTGGCATATTTATTAAATCATACTCATATCATAGAATGAGTAGAGAAATTACAAACACAATATAATACATATCTTAACTAAACATTCTACTAAAACGGGAATTGTAAGCATTAGCTATTGATGGAATTCCCAACTATCTAAAAACCCAGTTCTATTGCCTTGCAATTACATCACACACACATCGCCTTATCTGTGTCTTCAACACACCTTATCAAATACTCTTCCTCACTGAAATCCCCTCAGGCGGGCGATCTCGACATAACTCATTCACAATGTGTCCTTGCTTAGAAACACACGTTCAGATTATCTATTAATGCAAAACTCACACACCTATTTGAGCGATCCTGTTCTATCACTAAACATTCGTCAAACAGTCTATCAATCGCTCCTCTATCTAAGTCGGTGAGTTAAACATACTATCTACATTCAGTCTCTCTCTCTCTCCTCCATACAGCCTCTCTCTCTCCCTCACTCTCCATCTCTCCTCCAGCCTGCCGATCTAAACTTTGTCTCGAGTTATATATCCTCAAGCAAGGCCAGAGCTTGACCAATCGATCTCAGGTATGGTCATCTTCAATCCCAATTGGAACGAAACACTTTGCACACCTGTCACTCATTTCTCTCGCAGCAAGCCCCGCTGCCAATTTCGTCTGTCAATCAATCTCCCCCTACTAAAATCGGAAGGCCAGTGGTCAGTTTCTATGTGTCCACATTCCTTAACCCAACTCTGTTCTCCTTTGCTGAGACGGTGAGTGACCTTGACATGCATTCATGTAGCTTTAACATGTTCAGGCATCCTAAACTCCCCTTGCTCCGGCGGGAACTGTTACACTGTTGCCAATGAAAAGTTGAGCTTTTCCTCCTATATCTTGTCGCATCCTTTCTATTACGTCCGGTTGGTGACCAATACAGTTTTTAGTTTCGTCCAGTGCTGCCATTTGTGATATTTTCTGTGTCTATGTCAATGACAACCATAGGAAATCCAGGCGTAAAAAATCAGCACACCATTCATTTTATTTACAAAAACAAAACCACTCAGATTGCCACTCCCTCCTCCTACTCCCCACGAAAGGAGGAGAGGAACGATCCTCAAGAGCCCTTGGGACCACCACAAGAGCCATGGTAGACCTAGAGCCAGCTTCACGCTCAGAGGGAGTGACGCAATCTCGTCATCGTGGTTTCTGTACCGTCCAGATTTACTCGACGTCTCGGCAAGACAAACTTTAGAAATGATCCCTAAAAGTATGATCTTAAATTGTAATGGGTTCGCCGAGGACTCGGGCTTCCTGAAAATGTTGCCAGATTTTGCTCCCGTTTTTTAAAATAGCTTATTGTGAAAATATGAATAAATAGCTCAATAATAAATTAAATGTATAGAATATAATGAATACGTTTTAAATGATAATATTTCTAAACATATACACTAATTGATTAAATATTAGCTGTACCTTTTAATAGTAATTTACATGGATTCAAATTGTGTATCAAAAGCAAGGGTAATAATGCAATATTAGCGCAATAATTAAAATATTCAGAGGGACGTAATCAAGTTAATTTTTGTTTGCTGTCCTTTCAGTAATTTGTGCAATCAACCGCCACATATCTTTCAGAACATTATATAGAATATCTATTTAATAACTTCAACACGGAATGTATACTTGTAATTGTATTTTTCTTCCCGTATTCCGATACAGCCGAAGGCGCATCGGCAAAGCATGTGGTTACATCTCCGCCCATTGTTCTATGTCTGTGTACGTTACAAGTCTCACAGGCTGGCTTGCAGTGTCTTAGTCGATGTGTATAGGAAGAGTATATTTCATTCGCCACTGCACATGGGTGTCTAATCTCACTACTCTGAGATCAGGGAAATTTAGTATTAGGCTTGTAGTAAAGGAGACCGTGACCCTAACCCATACTCTTGAATGGAGCCGTCCATAGATGACGCTGACGTATATGTCTACCTGGGACGGCTATTCAGCGTGGAGAACAACATAACACCTGCGATAGCCAGAGAGAGACGGTAGGGTATTCAACTCCATCATGACAGCAACAGACGCCACAAACGGCACCAGGCTACGTGCAGACACCTTCGATTCGGCAGTTCTAACAGCGCTCTGCCATGAGAGCGAAACCTGGTCCCTAACAAAAGCAGCAGAGAAACAGCTGAGAATAGTACATGCATCTCTTGAATGACGCCTTTGTGAGCATAGCTTTCAGACAACAGCGGCAAAGCGTAATACACAATGGCGACATCCGGAGAATGTCACACGTCAAAGATGTCCCAAAGCACGTCAATCATTCGAAACATCACTAAGCAGACCATATAGTTAGAAAACAAAACGAAAGATGGAGTACCACAACCCCCATGTTGTACCGGCGCGACAAAAATTTATCCCGACGACGGTCCCCTCCCAACTCGCATGACTAGAAAAGCACAAATACACAAGACCCTACAACAGACAGACTACTGTCCCACTGGATGGCCCGCGACAGAAACGACTGGATCCTGAGTTGAGACCCGCACAAGAACGACCACCCATTGGCGAAGATCGAGTCGAACTAAGATGTGTCTCCTAGGTGTTGCGTTCCAATGGCACTTTGTAATATTCCCAATTGGTTTGTATCCATTTGTCCGAGTTCCTGCATCTGAGCTTTTACGCTGTTGCCAATGAAAAGTTGAGCTTTTCCTCCTATATCTTGTCGCATCCTTTCTATTACGTCCGGTTGGTGACCAATACAGTTTTTAGTTTCGTCCAGTGCTGCCATTTGTGATATTTTCTGTGTCTATGTCAATGACAACCATAGGAAATCCAGGCGTAAAAAATCAGCACACCATTCATTTTATTTACAAAAACAAAACCACTCAGATTGCCACTCCCTCCTCCTACTCCCCACTAAAGGAGGAGAGGAACGATCCTCAAGAGCCCTTGGGACCACCACAAGAGCCATGGTAGACCTAGAGCCAGCTTCACGCTCAGAGGGAGTGACGCAATCTCGTCATCGTGGTTTCTGTACCGTCCAGATTTACTCGACGTCTCGGCAAGACAAACTTTAGAAATGATCCCTAAAAGTATGATCTTAAATTGTAATGGGTTCGCCGAGGACTCGGGCTTCCTGAAAATGTTGCCAGATTTTGCTCCCGTTTTTTAAAATAGCTTATTGTGAAAATATGAATAAATAGCTCAATAATAAATTAAATGTATAGAATATAATGAATACGTTTTAAATGATAATATTTCTAAACATATACACTAATTGATTAAATATTAGCTGTACCTTTTAATAGTAATTTACATGGATTCAAATTGTGTATCAAAAGCAAGGGTAATAATGCAATATTAGCGCAATAATTAAAATATTCAGAGGGACGTAATCAAGTTAATTTTTGTTTGCTGTCCTTTCAGTAATTTGTGCAATCAACCGCCACATATCTTTCAGAACATTATATAGAATATCTATTTAATAACTTCAACACGGAATGTATACTTGTAATTGTATTTTTCTTCCCGTATTCCGATACAGCCGAAGGCGCATCGGCAAAGCATGTGGTTACATCTCCGCCCATTGTTCTATGTCTGTGTACGTTACAAGTCTCACAGGCTGGCTAGCAGTGTCTTAGTCGATGTGTATAGGAAGAGTATATTTCATTCGCCACTGCACATGGGTGTCTAATCTCACTACTCGGAGATCAGGGAAATTTAGTATTAGGCTTGTAGTAAAGGAGACCGTGACCCTAACCCATACTCTTGAATGGAGCCGTCCATAGATGACGCTGACGTATATGTCTACCTGGGACGGCTATTCAGCGTGGAGAACAACATAACACCTGCGATAGCCAGAGAGAGACGGTAGGGTATTCAACTCCATCATGACAGCAACAGACGCCACAAACGGCACCAGGCTACGTGCAGACACCTTCGATTCGGCAGTTCTAACAGCGCTCTGCCATGAGAGCGAAACCTGGTCCCTAACAAAAGCAGCAGAGAAACAGCTGAGAATAGTACATGCATCTCTTGAATGACGCCTTTGTGAGCATAGCTTTCAGACAACAGCGGCAAAGCGTAATACACAATGGCGACATCCGGAGAATGTCACACGTCAAAGATGTCCCAAAGCACGTCAATCATTCGAAACATCACTAAGCAAGCCATATAGTTAGAAAACAAAACGAAAGATGGAGTACCACAACCACCATGTTGTACCGGCGCGACAAAAATTTACCTCGACGACGGTCCCCTCCCAACTCGCATGACTAGAAAAGCACAAATACACAAGACCCTACAACAGACAGACTACTGTCCCACTGGATGGCCCGCGACAGAAACGACTGGATCCTGAGTTGAGACATGCACAAGAACGACCACCCATTGGCGAAGATCGAGTCGAACTAAGATGTGTCTCCTAGGTGTTGCGTTCCAATGGCACTTTGTAATATTCCCAATTGGTTTGTATCCATTTGTCCGAGTTCCTGCATCTGAGCTTTTACGCTGTTGCCGATGAAAAGTTGAGCTTTTCCTCCTATATCTTGTCGCATCCTTTCTATTACGTCCGGTTGGTGACCAATACAGTTTTTAGTTTCGTCCAGTGCTGCCATTTGTGATATTTTCTGTGTCTATGTCAATGACAACCATAGGAAATCCAGGCGTAAAAAATCAGCACACCATTCATTTTATTTACAAAAACAAAACCACTCAGATTGCCACTCCCTCCTCCTACTCCCCACGAAAGGAGGAGAGGAACGATCCTCAAGAGCCCTTGGGACCACCACAAGAGCCATGGTAGACCTAGAGCCAGCTTCACGCTCAGAGGGAGTGACGCAATCTCGTCATCGTGGTTTCTGTACCGTCCAGATTTACTCGACGTCTCGGCAAGACAAACTTTAGAAATGATCCCTAAAAGTATGATCTTAAATTGTAATGGGTTCGCCGAGGACTCGGGCTTCCTGAAAATGTTGCCAGATTTTGCTCCCGTTTTTTAAAATAGCTTATTGTGAAAATATGAATAAATAGCTCAATAATAAATTAAATGTATAGAATATAATGAATACGTTTTAAATGATAATATTTCTAAACATATACACTAATTGATTAAATATTAGCTGTACCTTTTAATAGTAATTTACATGGATTCAAATTGTGTATCAAAAGCAAGGGTAATAATGCAATATTAGCGCAATAATTAAAATATTCAGAGGGACGTAATCAAGTTAATTTTTGTTTGCTGTCCTTTCAGTAATTTGTGCAATCAACCTCCACATATCTTTCAGAACATTATATAGAATATCTATTTAATAACTTCAACACGGAATGTATACTTGTAATTGTATTTTTCTTCCCGTATTCCGATACAGCCGAAGGCGCATCGGCAAAGCATGTGGTTACATCTCCGCCCATTGTTCTATGTCTGTGTACGTTACAAGTCTCACAGGCTGGCTTGCAGTGTCTTAGTCGATGTGTATAGGAAGAGTATATTTCATTCGCCACTGCACATGGGTGTCTAATCTCACTACTCTGAGATCAGGGAAATTTAGTATTAGGCTTGTAGTAAAGGAGACCGTGACCCTAACCCATACTCTTGAATGGAGCCGTCCATAGATGACGCTGACGTATATGTCTACCTGGGACGGCTATTCAGCGTGGAGAACAACATAACACCTGCGATAGCCAGAGAGAGACGGTAGGGTATTCAACTCCATCATGACAGCAACAGACGCCACAAACGGCACCAGGCTACGTGCAGACACCTTCGATTCGGCAGTTCTAACAGCGCTCTGCCATGAGAGCGAAACCTGGTCCCTAACAAAAGCAGCAGAGAAACAGCTGAGAATAGTACATGCATCTCTTGAATGACGCCTTTGTGAGCATAGCTTTCAGACAACAGCGGCAAAGCGTAATACACAATGGCGACATCCGGAGAATGTCACACGTCAAAGATGTCCCAAAGCACGTCAATCATTCGAAACATCACTAAGCAGACCATATAGTTAGAAAACAAAACGAAAGATGGAGTACCACAACCCCCATGTTGTACCGGCGCGACAAAAATTTATCCCGACGACGGTCCCCTCCCAACTCGCATGACTAGAAAAGCACAAATACACAAGACCCTACAACAGACAGACTACTGTCCCACTGAATGGCCCGCGACAGAAACGACTGGATCCTGAGTTGAGACATGCACAAGAACGACCACCCATTGGCGAAGATCGAGTCGAACTAAGATGTGTCTCCTAGGTGTTGCGTTCCAATGGCACTTTGTAATATTCCCAATTGGTTTGTATCCATTTGTCCGAGTTCCTGCATCTGAGCTTTTACGCTGTTGCCAATGAAAAGTTGAGCTTTTCCTCCTATATCTTGTCGCATCCTTTCTATTACGTCCGGTTGGTGACCAATACAGTTTTTAGTTTCGTCCAGTGCTGCCATTTGTGATATTTTCTGTGTCTATGTCAATGACAACCATAGGAAATCCAGGCGTAAAAAATCAGCACACCATTCATTTTATTTACAAAAACAAAACCACTCAGATTGCCACTCCCTCCTCCTACTCCCCACTAAAGGAGGAGAGGAACGATCCTCAAGAGCCCTTGGGACCACCACAAGAGCCATGGTAGACCTAGAGCCAGCTTCACGCTCAGAGGGAGTGACGCAATCTCGTCATCGTGGTTTCTGTACCGTCCAGATTTACTCGACGTCTCGGCAAGACAAACTTTAGAAATGATCCCTAAAAGTATGATCTTAAATTGTAATGGGTTCGCCGAGGACTCGGGCTTCCTGAAAATGTTGCCAGATTTTGCTCCCGTTTTTTAAAATAGCTTATTGTGAAAATATGAATAAATAGCTCAATAATAAATTAAATGTATAGAATATAATGAATACGTTTTAAATGATAATATTTCTAAACATATACACTAATTGATTAAATATTAGCTGTACCTTTTAATAGTAATTTACATGGATTCAAATTGTGTATCAAAAGCAAGGGTAATAATGCAATATTAGCGCAATAATTAAAATATTCAGAGGGACGTAATCAAGTTAATTTTTGTTTGCTGTCCTTTCAGTAATTTGTGCAATCAACCGCCACATATCTTTCAGAACATTATATAGAATATCTATTTAATAACTTCAACACGGAATGTATACTTGTAATTGTATTTTTCTTCCCGTATTCCGATACAGCCGAAGGCGCATCGGCAAAGCATGTGGTTACATCTCCGCCCATTGTTCTATGTCTGTGTACGTTACAAGTCTCACAGGCTGGCTTGCAGTGTCTTAGTCGATGTGTATAGGAAGAGTATATTTCATTCGCCACTGCACATGGGTGTCTAATCTCACTACTCTGAGATCAGGGAAATTTAGTATTAGGCTTGTAGTAAAGGAGACCGTGACCCTAACCCATACTCTTGAATGGAGCCGTCCATAGATGACGCTGACGTATATGTCTACCTGGGACGGCTATTCAGCGTGGAGAACAACATAACACCTGCGATAGCCAGAGAGAGACGGTAGGGTATTCAACTCCATCATGACAGCAACAGACGCCACAAACGGCACCAGGCTACGTGCAGACACCTTCGATTCGGCAGTTCTAACAGCGCTCTGCCATGAGAGCGAAACCTGGTCCCTAACAAAAGCAGCAGAGAAACAGCTGAGAATAGTACATGCATCTCTTGAATGACGCCTTTGTGAGCATAGCTTTCAGACAACAGCGGCAAAGCGTAATACACAATGGCGACATCCGGAGAATGTCACACGTCAAAGATGTCCCAAAGCACGTCAATCATTCGAAACATCACTAAGCAGACCATATAGTTAGAAAACAAAACGAAAGATGGAGTACCACAACCCCCATGTTGTACCGGCGCGACAAAAATTTATCCCGACGACGGTCCCCTCCCAACTCGCATGACTAGAAAAGCACAAATACACAAGACCCTACAACAGACAGACTACTGTCCCACTGGATGGCCCGCGACAGAAACGACTGGATCCTGAGTTGAGACATGCACAAGAACGACCACCCATTGGCGAAGATCGAGTCGAACTAAGATGTGTCTCCTAGGTGTTGCGTTCCAATGGCACTTTGTAATATTCCCAATTGGTTTGTATCCATTTGTCCGAGTTCCTGCATCTGAGCTTTTACGCTGTTGCCAATGAAAAGTTGAGCTTTTCCTCCTATATCTTGTCGCATCCTTTCTATTACGTCCGGTTGGTGACCAATACAGTTTTTAGTTTCGTCCAGTGCTGCCATTTGTGATATTTTCTGTGTCTATGTCAATGACAACCATAGGAAATCCAGGCGTAAAAAACCAGCACACCATTCATTTTATTTACAAAAACAAAACCACTCAGATTGCCACTCCCTCCTCCTACTCCCCACGAAAGGAGGAGAGGAACGATCCTCAAGAGCCCTTGGGACCACCACAAGAGCCATGGTAGACCTAGAGCCAGCTTCACGCTCAGAGGGAGTGACGCAATCTCGTCATCGTGGTTTCTGTACCGTCCAGATTTACTCGACGTCTCGGCAAGACAAACTTTAGAAATGATCCCTAAAAGTATGATCTTAAATTGTAATGGGTTCGCCGAGGGCTCGGGCTTCCTGAAAATGTTGCCAGATTTTGCTCCCGTTTTTTAAAATAGCTTATTGTGAAAATATGAATAAATAGCTCAATAATAAATTAAATGTATAGAATATAATGAATACGTTTTAAATGATAATATTTCTAAACATATACACTAATTGATTAAATATTAGCTGTACCTTTTAATAGTAATTTACATGGATTCAAATTGTGTATCAAAAGCAAGGGTAATAATGCAATATTAGCGCAATAATTAAAATATTCAGAGGGACGTAATCAAGTTAATTTTTGTTTGCTGTCCTTTCAGTAATTTGTGCAATCAACCGCCACATATCTTTCAGAACATTATATAGAATATCTATTTAATAACTTCAACACGGAATGTATACTTGTAATTGTATTTTTCTTCCCGTATTCCGATACAGCCGAAGGCGCATCGGCAAAGCATGTGGTTACATCTCCGCCCATTGTTCTATGTCTGTGTACGTTACAAGTCTCACAGGCTGGCTAGCAGTGTCTTAGTCGATGTGTATAGGAAGAGTATATTTCATTCGCCACTGCACATGGGTGTCTAATCTCACTACTCGGAGATCAGGGAAATTTAGTATTAGGCTTGTAGTAAAGGAGACCGTGACCCTAACCCATACTCTTGAATGGAGCCGTCCATAGATGACGCTGACGTATATGTCTACCTGGGACGGCTATTCAGCGTGGAGAACAACATAACACCTGCGATAGCCAGAGAGAGACGGTAGGGTATTCAACTCCATCATGACAGCAACAGACGCCACAAACGGCACCAGGCTACGTGCAGACACCTTCGATTCGGCAGTTCTAACAGCGCTCTGCCATGAGAGCGAAACCTGGTCCCTAACAAAAGCAGCTGAGAATAGTACATGCATCTCTTGAATGAGGCCTTTGTGAGCATAGCTTTCAGACAACAGCGGCAAAGCGTAATACACAATGGCGACATCCGGAGAATGTCACACGTCAAAGATGTCCCAAAGCACGTCAATCATTCGAAACATCACTAAGCAGGCCATATAGTTAGAAAACAAAACGAAAGATGGAGTACCACAACCACCATGTTGTACCGGCGCGACAAAAATTTACCTCGACGACGGTCCCCTCCCAACTCGCATGACTAGAAAAGCACAAATACACAAGACCCTACAACAGACAGACTACTGTCCCACTGGATGGCCCGCGACAGAAACGACTGGATCCTGAGTTGAGACATGCACAAGAACGACCACCCATTGGCGAAAATCGAGTCGAACTAAGATGTGTCTCCTAGGTGTTGCGTTCCAATGGCACTTTGTAATATTCCCAATTGGTTTGTATTCATTTGTCCGAGTTCCTGCATCTGAGCTTTTACGCTGTTGCCAATGAAAAGTTGAGCTTTTCCTCCTATATCTTGTCGCATCCTTTCTATTACGTCCGGTTGGTGACCAATACAGTTTTTAGTTTCGTCCAGTGCTGCCATTTGTGATATTTTCTGTGTCTATGTCAATGACAACCATAGGAAATCCAGGCGTAAAAAATCAGCACACCATTCATTTTATTTACAAAAACAAAACCACTCAGATTGCCACTCCCTCCTCCTACTCCCCACGAAAGGAGGAGAGGAACGATCCTCAAGAGCCCTTGGGACCACCACAAGAGCCATGGTAGACCTAGAGCCAGCTTCACGCTCAGAGGGAGTGACGCAATCTCGTCATCGTGGTTTCTGTACCGTCCAGATTTACTCGACGTCTCGGCAAGACAAACTTTAGAAATGATCCCTAAAAGTATGATCTTAAACTGTAATGGGTTCGCTGAGGACTCGGGCTTCCTGAAAATGTTGCCAGATTTTGCTCCCGTTTTTTAAAATAGCTTATTGTGAAAATATGAATAAATAGCTCAATAATAAATTAAATGTATAGAATATAATGAATACGTTTTAAATGATAATATTTCTAAACATATACACTAATTGATTAAATATTAGCTGTACCTTTTAATAGTAATTTACATGGATTCAAATTGTGTATCAAAAGCAAGGGTAATAATGCAATATTAGCGCAATAATTAAAATATTCAGAGGGACGTAATCAAGTTAATTTTTGTTTGCTGTCCTTTCAGTAATTTGTGCAATCAACCGCCACATATCTTTCAGAACATTATATAGAATATCTATTTAATAACTTCAACACGGAATGTATACTTGTAATTGTATTTTTCTTCCCGTATTCCGATACAGCCGAAGGCGCATCGGCAAAGCATGTGGTTACATCTCCGCCCATTGTTCTATGTCTGTGTACGTTACAAGTCTCACAGGCTGGCTTGCAGTGTCTTAGTCGATGTGTATAGGAAGAGTATATTTCATTCGCCACTGCACATGGGTGTCTAATCTCACTACTCTGAGATCAGGGAAATTTAGTATTAGGCTTGTAGTAAAGGAGACCGTGACCCTAACCCATACTCTTGAATGGAGCCGTCCATAGATGACGCTGACGTATATGTCTACCTGGGACGGCTATTCAGCGTGGAGAACAACATAACACCTGCGATAGCCAGAGAGAGACGGTAGGGTATTCAACTCCATCATGACAGCAACAGACGCCACAAACGGCACCAGGCTACGTGCAGACACCTTCGATTCGGCAGTTCTAACAGCGCTCTGCCATGAGAGCGAAACCTGGTCCCTAACAAAAGCAGCAGAGAAACAGCTGAGAATAGTACATGCATCTCTTGAATGACGCCTTTGTGAGCATAGCTTTCAGACAACAGCGGCAAAGCGTAATACACAATGGCGACATCCGGAGAATGTCACACGTCAAAGATGTCCCAAAGCACGTCAATCATTCGAAACATCACTAAGCAGACCATATAGTTAGAAAACAAAACGAAAGATGGAGTACCACAACCCCCATGTTGTACCGGCGCGACAAAAATTTATCCCGACGACGGTCCCCTCCCAACTCGCATGACTAGAAAAGCACAAATACACAAGACCCTACAACAGACAGACTACTGTCCCACTGGATGGCCCGCGACAGAAACGACTGGATCCTGAGTTGAGACCCGCACAAGAACGACCACCCATTGGCGAAGATCGAGTCGAACTAAGATGTGTCTCCTAGGTGTTGCGTTCCAATGGCACTTTGTAATATTCCCAATTGGTTTGTATCCATTTGTCCGAGTTCCTGCATCTGAGCTTTTACGCTGTTGCCAATGAAAAGTTGAGCTTTTCCTCCTATATCTTGTCGCATCCTTTCTATTACGTCCGGTTGGTGACCAATACAGTTTTTAGTTTCGTCCAGTGCTGCCATTTGTGATATTTTCTGTGTCTATGTCAATGACAACCATAGGAAATCCAGGCGTAAAAAATCAGCACACCATTCATTTTATTTACAAAAACAAAACCACTCAGATTGCCACTCCCTCCTCCTACTCCCCACTAAAGGAGGAGAGGAACGATCCTCAAGAGCCCTTGGGACCACCACAAGAGCCATGGTAGACCTAGAGCCAGCTTCACGCTCAGAGGGAGTGACGCAATCTCGTCATCGTGGTTTCTGTACCGTCCAGATTTACTCGACGTCTCGGCAAGACAAACTTTAGAAATGATCCCTAAAAGTATGATCTTAAATTGTAATGGGTTCGCCGAGGACTCGGGCTTCCTGAAAATGTTGCCAGATTTTGCTCCCGTTTTTTAAAATAGCTTATTGTGAAAATATGAATAAATAGCTCAATAATAAATTAAATGTATAGAATATAATGAATACGTTTTAAATGATAATATTTCTAAACATATACACTAATTGATTAAATATTAGCTGTACCTTTTAATAGTAATTTACATGGATTCAAATTGTGTATCAAAAGCAAGGGTAATAATGCAATATTAGCGCAATAATTAAAATATTCAGAGGGACGTAATCAAGTTAATTTTTGTTTGCTGTCCTTTCAGTAATTTGTGCAATCAACCGCCACATATCTTTCAGAACATTATATAGAATATCTATTTAATAACTTCAACACGGAATGTATACTTGTAATTGTATTTTTCTTCCCGTATTCCGATACAGCCGAAGGCGCATCGGCAAAGCATGTGGTTACATCTCCGCCCATTGTTCTATGTCTGTGTACGTTACAAGTCTCACAGGCTGGCTAGCAGTGTCTTAGTCGATGTGTATAGGAAGAGTATATTTCATTCGCCACTGCACATGGGTGTCTAATCTCACTACTCGGAGATCAGGGAAATTTAGTATTAGGCTTGTAGTAAAGGAGACCGTGACCCTAACCCATACTCTTGAATGGAGCCGTCCATAGATGACGCTGACGTATATGTCTACCTGGGACGGCTATTCAGCGTGGAGAACAACATAACACCTGCGATAGCCAGAGAGAGACGGTAGGGTATTCAACTCCATCATGACAGCAACAGACGCCACAAACGGCACCAGGCTACGTGCAGACACCTTCGATTCGGCAGTTCTAACAGCGCTCTGCCATGAGAGCGAAACCTGGTCCCTAACAAAAGCAGCAGAGAAACAGCTGAGAATAGTACATGCATCTCTTGAATGACGCCTTTGTGAGCATAGCTTTCAGACAACAGCGGCAAAGCGTAATACACAATGGCGACATCCGGAGAATGTCACACGTCAAAGATGTCCCAAAGCACGTCAATCATTCGAAACATCACTAAGCAAGCCATATAGTTAGAAAACAAAACGAAAGATGGAGTACCACAACCACCATGTTGTACCGGCGCGACAAAAATTTACCTCGACGACGGTCCCCTCCCAACTCGCATGACTAGAAAAGCACAAATACACAAGACCCTACAACAGACAGACTACTGTCCCACTGGATGGCCCGCGACAGAAACGACTGGATCCTGAGTTGAGACATGCACAAGAACGACCACCCATTGGCGAAGATCGAGTCGAACTAAGATGTGTCTCCTAGGTGTTGCGTTCCAATGGCACTTTGTAATATTCCCAATTGGTTTGTATCCATTTGTCCGAGTTCCTGCATCTGAGCTTTTACGCTGTTGCCGATGAAAAGTTGAGCTTTTCCTCCTATATCTTGTCGCATCCTTTCTATTACGTCCGGTTGGTGACCAATACAGTTTTTAGTTTCGTCCAGTGCTGCCATTTGTGATATTTTCTGTGTCTATGTCAATGACAACCATAGGAAATCCAGGCGTAAAAAATCAGCACACCATTCATTTTATTTACAAAAACAAAACCACTCAGATTGCCACTCCCTCCTCCTACTCCCCACGAAAGGAGGAGAGGAACGATCCTCAAGAGCCCTTGGGACCACCACAAGAGCCATGGTAGACCTAGAGCCAGCTTCACGCTCAGAGGGAGTGACGCAATCTCGTCATCGTGGTTTCTGTACCGTCCAGATTTACTCGACGTCTCGGCAAGACAAACTTTAGAAATGATCCCTAAAAGTATGATCTTAAATTGTAATGGGTTCGCCGAGGACTCGGGCTTCCTGAAAATGTTGCCAGATTTTGCTCCCGTTTTTTAAAATAGCTTATTGTGAAAATATGAATAAATAGCTCAATAATAAATTAAATGTATAGAATATAATGAATACGTTTTAAATGATAATATTTCTAAACATATACACTAATTGATTAAATATTAGCTGTACCTTTTAATAGTAATTTACATGGATTCAAATTGTGTATCAAAAGCAAGGGTAATAATGCAATATTAGCGCAATAATTAAAATATTCAGAGGGACGTAATCAAGTTAATTTTTGTTTGCTGTCCTTTCAGTAATTTGTGCAATCAACCTCCACATATCTTTCAGAACATTATATAGAATATCTATTTAATAACTTCAACACGGAATGTATACTTGTAATTGTATTTTTCTTCCCGTATTCCGATACAGCCGAAGGCGCATCGGCAAAGCATGTGGTTACATCTCCGCCCATTGTTCTATGTCTGTGTACGTTACAAGTCTCACAGGCTGGCTTGCAGTGTCTTAGTCGATGTGTATAGGAAGAGTATATTTCATTCGCCACTGCACATGGGTGTCTAATCTCACTACTCTGAGATCAGGGAAATTTAGTATTAGGCTTGTAGTAAAGGAGACCGTGACCCTAACCCATACTCTTGAATGGAGCCGTCCATAGATGACGCTGACGTATATGTCTACCTGGGACGGCTATTCAGCGTGGAGAACAACATAACACCTGCGATAGCCAGAGAGAGACGGTAGGGTATTCAACTCCATCATGACAGCAACAGACGCCACAAACGGCACCAGGCTACGTGCAGACACCTTCGATTCGGCAGTTCTAACAGCGCTCTGCCATGAGAGCGAAACCTGGTCCCTAACAAAAGCAGCAGAGAAACAGCTGAGAATAGTACATGCATCTCTTGAATGACGCCTTTGTGAGCATAGCTTTCAGACAACAGCGGCAAAGCGTAATACACAATGGCGACATCCGGAGAATGTCACACGTCAAAGATGTCCCAAAGCACGTCAATCATTCGAAACATCACTAAGCAGACCATATAGTTAGAAAACAAAACGAAAGATGGAGTACCACAACCCCCATGTTGTACCGGCGCGACAAAAATTTATCCCGACGACGGTCCCCTCCCAACTCGCATGACTAGAAAAGCACAAATACACAAGACCCTACAACAGACAGACTACTGTCCCACTGAATGGCCCGCGACAGAAACGACTGGATCCTGAGTTGAGACATGCACAAGAACGACCACCCATTGGCGAAGATCGAGTCGAACTAAGATGTGTCTCCTAGGTGTTGCGTTCCAATGGCACTTTGTAATATTCCCAATTGGTTTGTATCCATTTGTCCGAGTTCCTGCATCTGAGCTTTTACGCTGTTGCCAATGAAAAGTTGAGCTTTTCCTCCTATATCTTGTCGCATCCTTTCTATTACGTCCGGTTGGTGACCAATACAGTTTTTAGTTTCGTCCAGTGCTGCCATTTGTGATATTTTCTGTGTCTATGTCAATGACAACCATAGGAAATCCAGGCGTAAAAAATCAGCACACCATTCATTTTATTTACAAAAACAAAACCACTCAGATTGCCACTCCCTCCTCCTACTCCCCACTAAAGGAGGAGAGGAACGATCCTCAAGAGCCCTTGGGACCACCACAAGAGCCATGGTAGACCTAGAGCCAGCTTCACGCTCAGAGGGAGTGACGCAATCTCGTCATCGTGGTTTCTGTACCGTCCAGATTTACTCGACGTCTCGGCAAGACAAACTTTAGAAATGATCCCTAAAAGTATGATCTTAAATTGTAATGGGTTCGCCGAGGACTCGGGCTTCCTGAAAATGTTGCCAGATTTTGCTCCCGTTTTTTAAAATAGCTTATTGTGAAAATATGAATAAATAGCTCAATAATAAATTAAATGTATAGAATATAATGAATACGTTTTAAATGATAATATTTCTAAACATATACACTAATTGATTAAATATTAGCTGTACCTTTTAATAGTAATTTACATGGATTCAAATTGTGTATCAAAAGCAAGGGTAATAATGCAATATTAGCGCAATAATTAAAATATTCAGAGGGACGTAATCAAGTTAATTTTTGTTTGCTGTCCTTTCAGTAATTTGTGCAATCAACCGCCACATATCTTTCAGAACATTATATAGAATATCTATTTAATAACTTCAACACGGAATGTATACTTGTAATTGTATTTTTCTTCCCGTATTCCGATACAGCCGAAGGCGCATCGGCAAAGCATGTGGTTACATCTCCGCCCATTGTTCTATGTCTGTGTACGTTACAAGTCTCACAGGCTGGCTTGCAGTGTCTTAGTCGATGTGTATAGGAAGAGTATATTTCATTCGCCACTGCACATGGGTGTCTAATCTCACTACTCTGAGATCAGGGAAATTTAGTATTAGGCTTGTAGTAAAGGAGACCGTGACCCTAACCCATACTCTTGAATGGAGCCGTCCATAGATGACGCTGACGTATATGTCTACCTGGGACGGCTATTCAGCGTGGAGAACAACATAACACCTGCGATAGCCAGAGAGAGACGGTAGGGTATTCAACTCCATCATGACAGCAACAGACGCCACAAACGGCACCAGGCTACGTGCAGACACCTTCGATTCGGCAGTTCTAACAGCGCTCTGCCATGAGAGCGAAACCTGGTCCCTAACAAAAGCAGCAGAGAAACAGCTGAGAATAGTACATGCATCTCTTGAATGACGCCTTTGTGAGCATAGCTTTCAGACAACAGCGGCAAAGCGTAATACACAATGGCGACATCCGGAGAATGTCACACGTCAAAGATGTCCCAAAGCACGTCAATCATTCGAAACATCACTAAGCAGACCATATAGTTAGAAAACAAAACGAAAGATGGAGTACCACAACCCCCATGTTGTACCGGCGCGACAAAAATTTATCCCGACGACGGTCCCCTCCCAACTCGCATGACTAGAAAAGCACAAATACACAAGACCCTACAACAGACAGACTACTGTCCCACTGGATGGCCCGCGACAGAAACGACTGGATCCTGAGTTGAGACATGCACAAGAACGACCACCCATTGGCGAAGATCGAGTCGAACTAAGATGTGTCTCCTAGGTGTTGCGTTCCAATGGCACTTTGTAATATTCCCAATTGGTTTGTATCCATTTGTCCGAGTTCCTGCATCTGAGCTTTTACGCTGTTGCCAATGAAAAGTTGAGCTTTTCCTCCTATATCTTGTCGCATCCTTTCTATTACGTCCGGTTGGTGACCAATACAGTTTTTAGTTTCGTCCAGTGCTGCCATTTGTGATATTTTCTGTGTCTATGTCAATGACAACCATAGGAAATCCAGGCGTAAAAAACCAGCACACCATTCATTTTATTTACAAAAACAAAACCACTCAGATTGCCACTCCCTCCTCCTACTCCCCACGAAAGGAGGAGAGGAACGATCCTCAAGAGCCCTTGGGACCACCACAAGAGCCATGGTAGACCTAGAGCCAGCTTCACGCTCAGAGGGAGTGACGCAATCTCGTCATCGTGGTTTCTGTACCGTCCAGATTTACTCGACGTCTCGGCAAGACAAACTTTAGAAATGATCCCTAAAAGTATGATCTTAAATTGTAATGGGTTCGCCGAGGGCTCGGGCTTCCTGAAAATGTTGCCAGATTTTGCTCCCGTTTTTTAAAATAGCTTATTGTGAAAATATGAATAAATAGCTCAATAATAAATTAAATGTATAGAATATAATGAATACGTTTTAAATGATAATATTTCTAAACATATACACTAATTGATTAAATATTAGCTGTACCTTTTAATAGTAATTTACATGGATTCAAATTGTGTATCAAAAGCAAGGGTAATAATGCAATATTAGCGCAATAATTAAAATATTCAGAGGGACGTAATCAAGTTAATTTTTGTTTGCTGTCCTTTCAGTAATTTGTGCAATCAACCGCCACATATCTTTCAGAACATTATATAGAATATCTATTTAATAACTTCAACACGGAATGTATACTTGTAATTGTATTTTTCTTCCCGTATTCCGATACAGCCGAAGGCGCATCGGCAAAGCATGTGGTTACATCTCCGCCCATTGTTCTATGTCTGTGTACGTTACAAGTCTCACAGGCTGGCTAGCAGTGTCTTAGTCGATGTGTATAGGAAGAGTATATTTCATTCGCCACTGCACATGGGTGTCTAATCTCACTACTCGGAGATCAGGGAAATTTAGTATTAGGCTTGTAGTAAAGGAGACCGTGACCCTAACCCATACTCTTGAATGGAGCCGTCCATAGATGACGCTGACGTATATGTCTACCTGGGACGGCTATTCAGCGTGGAGAACAACATAACACCTGCGATAGCCAGAGAGAGACGGTAGGGTATTCAACTCCATCATGACAGCAACAGACGCCACAAACGGCACCAGGCTACGTGCAGACACCTTCGATTCGGCAGTTCTAACAGCGCTCTGCCATGAGAGCGAAACCTGGTCCCTAACAAAAGCAGCTGAGAATAGTACATGCATCTCTTGAATGAGGCCTTTGTGAGCATAGCTTTCAGACAACAGCGGCAAAGCGTAATACACAATGGCGACATCCGGAGAATGTCACACGTCAAAGATGTCCCAAAGCACGTCAATCATTCGAAACATCACTAAGCAGGCCATATAGTTAGAAAACAAAACGAAAGATGGAGTACCACAACCACCATGTTGTACCGGCGCGACAAAAATTTACCTCGACGACGGTCCCCTCCCAACTCGCATGACTAGAAAAGCACAAATACACAAGACCCTACAACAGACAGACTACTGTCCCACTGGATGGCCCGCGACAGAAACGACTGGATCCTGAGTTGAGACATGCACAAGAACGACCACCCATTGGCGAAGATCGAGTCGAACTAAGATGTGTCTCCTAGGTGTTGCGTTCCAATGGCACTTTGTAATATTCCCAATTGGTTTGTATTCATTTGTCCGAGTTCCTGCATCTGAGCTTTTACGCTGTTGCCAATGAAAAGTTGAGCTTTTCCTCCTATATCTTGTCGCATCCTTTCTATTACGTCCGGTTGGTGACCAATACAGTTTTTAGTTTCGTCCAGTGCTGCCATTTGTGATATTTTCTGTGTCTATGTCAATGACAACCATAGGAAATCCAGGCGTAAAAAATCAGCACACCATTCATTTTATTTACAAAAACAAAACCACTCAGATTGCCACTCCCTCCTCCTACTCCCCACGAAAGGAGGAGAGGAACGATCCTCAAGAGCCCTTGGGACCACCACAAGAGCCATGGTAGACCTAGAGCCAGCTTCACGCTCAGAGGGAGTGACGCAATCTCGTCATCGTGGTTTCTGTACCGTCCAGATTTACTCGACGTCTCGGCAAGACAAACTTTAGAAATGATCCCTAAAAGTATGATCTTAAACTGTAATGGGTTCGCTGAGGACTCGGGCTTCCTGAAAATGTTGCCAGATTTTGCTCCCGTTTTTTAAAATAGCTTATTGTGAAAATATGAATAAATAGCTCAATAATAAATTAAATGTATAGAATATAATGAATACGTTTTAAATGATAATATTTCTAAACATATACACTAATTGATTAAATATTAGCTGTACCTTTTAATAGTAATTTACATGGATTCAAATTGTGTATCAAAAGCAAGGGTAATAATGCAATATTAGCGCAATAATTAAAATATTCAGAGGGACGTAATCAAGTTAATTTTTGTTTGCTGTCCTTTCAGTAATTTGTGCAATCAACCGCCACATATCTTTCAGAACATTATATAGAATATCTATTTAATAACTTCAACACGGAATGTATACTTGTAATTGTATTTTTCTTCCCGTATTCCGATACAGCCGAAGGCGCATCGGCAAAGCATGTGGTTACATCTCCGCCCATTGTTCTATGTCTGTGTACGTTACAAGTCTCACAGGCTGGCTTGCAGTGTCTTAGTCGATGTGTATAGGAAGAGTATATTTCATTCGCCACTGCACATGGGTGTCTAATCTCACTACTCTGAGATCAGGGAAATTTAGTATTAGGCTTGTAGTAAAGGAGACCGTGACCCTAACCCATACTCTTGAATGGAGCCGTCCATAGATGACGCTGACGTATATGTCTACCTGGGACGGCTATTCAGCGTGGAGAACAACATAACACCTGCGATAGCCAGAGAGAGACGGTAGGGTATTCAACTCCATCATGACAGCAACAGACGCCACAAACGGCACCAGGCTACGTGCAGACACCTTCGATTCGGCAGTTCTAACAGCGCTCTGCCATGAGAGCGAAACCTGGTCCCTAACAAAAGCAGCAGAGAAACAGCTGAGAATAGTACATGCATCTCTTGAATGACGCCTTTGTGAGCATAGCTTTCAGACAACAGCGGCAAAGCGTAATACACAATGGCGACTTCCGGAGAATGTCACACGTCAAAGATGTCCCAAAGCACGTCAATCATTCGAAACATCACTAAGCAGGCCATATAGTTAGAAAACAAAACGAAAGATGGAGTACCACAACCACCATGTTGTACCGGCGCGACAAAAATTTACCTCGACGACGGTCCCCTCCCAACTCGCATGACTAGAAAAGCACAAATACACAAGACCCTACAACAGACAGACTACTGTCCCACTGGATGGCCCGCGACAGAAACGACTGGATCCTGAGTTGAGACATGCACAAGAACGACCACCCATTGGCGAAGATCGAGTCGAACTAAGATGTGTCTCCTAGGTGTTGCGTTCCAATGGCACTTTGTAATATTCCCAATTGGTTTGTATTCATTTGTCCGAGTTCCTGCATCTGAGCTTTTACGCTGTTGCCAATGAAAAGTTGAGCTTTTCCTCCTATATCTTGTCGCATCCTTTCTATTACGTCCGGTTGGTGACCAATACAGTTTTTAGTTTCGTCCAGTGCTGCCATTTGTGATATTTTCTGTGTCTATGTCAATGACAACCATAGGAAATCCAGGCGTAAAAAACCAGCACACCATTCATTTTATTTACAAAAACAAAACCACTCAGATTGCCACTCCCTCCTCCTACTCCCCACGAAAGGAGGAGAGGAACGATCCTCAAGAGCCCTTGGGACCACCACAAGAGCCATGGTAGACCTAGAGCCAGCTTCACGCTCAGAGGGAGTGACGCAATCTCGTCATCGTGGTTTCTGTACCGTCCAGATTTACTCGACGTCTCGGCAAGACAAACTTTAGAAATGATCCCTAAAAGTATGATCTTAAATTGTAATGGGTTCGCCGAGGACTCGGGCTTCCTGAAAATGTTGCCAGATTTTGCTCCCGTTTTTTAAAATAGCTTATTGTGAAAATATGAATAAATAGCTCAATAATAAATTAAATGTATAGAATATAATGAATACGTTTTAAATGATAATATTTCTAAACATATACACTAATTGATTAAATATTAGCTGTACCTTTTAATAGTAATTTACATGGATTCAAATTGTGTATCAAAAGCAAGGGTAATAATGCAATATTAGCGCAATAATTAAAATATTCAGAGGGACGTAATCAAGTTAATTTTTGTTTGCTGTCCTTTCAGTAATTTGTGCAATCAACCGCCACATATCTTTCAGAACATTATATAGAATATCTATTTAATAACTTCAACACGGAATGTATACTTGTAATTGTATTTTTCTTCCCGTATTCCGATACAGCCGAAGGCGCATCGGCAAAGCATGTGGTTACATCTCCGCCCATTGTTCTATGTCTGTGTACGTTACAAGTCTCACAGGCTGGCTAGCAGTGTCTTAGTCGATGTGTATAGGAAGAGTATATTTCATTCGCCACTGCACATGGGTGTCTAATCTCACTACTCTGAGATCAGGGAAATTTAGTATTAGGCTTCTAGCAAAGGAGACCGTGACCCTAACCCATACTCTTGAATGGAGCCGTCCATAGATGACGCTGACGTATATGTCTACCTGGGACGGCTATTCAGCGTGGAGAACAACATAACACCTGCGATGGCCAGAGAGAGACGGTAGGGTATTCAACTCCATCATGACAGCAACAGACGCCACAAACGGCACCAGGCTACGTGCAGACACCTTCGATTCGGCAGTTCTAACAGCGCTCTGCCATGAGAGCGAAACCTGGTCCCTAACAAAAGCAGCTGAGAATAGTACATGCATCTCTTGAATGAGGCCTTTGTGAGCATAGCTTTCAGACAACAGCGGCAAAGCGTAATACACAATGGCGACATCCGGAGAATGTCACACGTCAAAGATGTCCCAAAGCATGTCAATCATTCGAAACATCACTAAGCAGACCATATAGTTAGAAAACAAAACGAAAGATGGAGTACCACAACCACCATGTTGTACCGGCGCGACAAAAATTTACCTCGACGACGGTCCCCTCCCAACTCGCATGACTAGAAAAGCACAAATACACAAGACCCTACAACAGACAGACTACTGTCCCACTGGATGGCCCGCGACAGAAACGACTGGATCCTGAGTTGAGACATGCACAAGAACGACCACCCATTGGCGAAGATCGAGTCGAACTAAGATGTGTCTCCTAGGTGTTGCGTTCCAATGGCACTTTGTAATATTCCCAATTGGTTTGTATTCATTTGTCCGAGTTCCTGCATCTGAGCTTTTACGCTGTTGCCAATGAAAAGTTGAGCTTTTCCTCCTATATCTTGTCGCATCCTTTCTATTACGTCCGGTTGGTGACCAATACAGTTTTTAGTTTCGTCCAGTGCTGCCATTTGTGATATTTTCTGTGTCTATGTCAATGACAACCATAGGAAATCCAGGCGTAAAAAACCAGCACACCATTCATTTTATTTACAAAAACAAAACCACTCAGATTGCCACTCCCTCCTCCTACTCCCCACGAAAGGAGGAGAGGAACGATCCTCAAGAGCCCTTGGGACCACCACAAGAGCCATGGTAGACCTAGAGCCAGCTTCACGCTCAGAGGGAGTGACGCAATCTCGTCATCGTGGTTTCTGTACCGTCCAGATTTACTCGACGTCTCGGCAAGACAAACTTTAGAAATGATCCCTAAAAGTATGATCTTAAACTGTAATGGGTTCGCCGAGGGCTCGGGCTTCCTGAAAATGTTGCCAGATTTTGCTCCCGTTTTTTTAAAATAGCTTATTGTGAAAATATGAATAAATAGCTCAATAATAAATTAAATGTATAGAATATAATGAATACGTTTTAAATGATAATATTTCTAAACATATACACTAATTGATTAAATATTAGCTGTACCTTTTAATAGTAATTTACATGGATTCAAATTGTGTATCAAAAGCAAGGGTAATAATGCAATATTAGCGCAATAATTAAAATATTCAGAGGGACGTAATCAAGTTAATTTTTGTTTGCTGTCCTTTCAGTAATTTGTGCAATCAACCGCCACATATCTTTCAGAACATTATATAGAATATCTATTTAATAACTTCAACACGGAATGTATACTTGTAATTGTATTTTTCTTCCCGTATTCCGATACAGCCGAAGGCGCATCGGCAAAGCATGTGGTTACATCTCCGCCCATTGTTCTATGTCTGTGTACGTTACAAGTCTCACAGGCTGGCTAGCAGTGTCTTAGTCGATGTGTATAGGAAGAGTATATTTCATTCGCCACTGCACATGGGTGTCTAATCTCACTACTCTGAGATCAGGGAAATTTAGTATTAGGCTTGTAGTAAAGGAGACCGTGACCCTAACCCATACTCTTGAATGGAGCCGTCCATAGATGACGCTGACGTATATGTCTACCTGGGACGGCTACTCAGCGTGGAGAACAACATAACACCTGCGATGGCCAGAGAGAGACGGTAGGGTATTCAACTCCATCATGACAGCAACAGACGCCACAAACGGCACCAGGCTACGTGCAGACACCTTCGATTCGGCAGTTCTAACAGCGCTCTGCCATGAGAGCGAAACCTGGTCCCTAACAAAAGCAGCTGAGAATAGTACATGCATCTCTTGAATGACGCCTTTGTGAGCATAGCTTTCAGACAACAGCGGCAAAGCGTAATACACAATGGCGACATCCGGAGAATGTCACACGTCAAAGATGTCCCAAAGCATGTCAATCATTCGAAACATCACTAAGCAGACCATATAGTTAGAAAACAAAACGAAAGATGGAGTACCACAACCACCATGTTGTACCGGCGCGACAAAAATTTACCTCGACGACGGTCCCCTCCCAACTCGCATGACTAGAAAAGCACAAATACACAAGACCCTACAACAGACAGACTACTGTCCCACTGGATGGCCCGCGACAGAAACGACTGGATCCTGAGTTGAGACATGCACAAGAACGACCACCCATTGGCGAAGATCGAGTCGAACTAAGATGTGTCTCCTAGGTGTTGCGTTCCAATGGCACTTTGTAATATTCCCAATTGGTTTGTATTCATTTGTCCGAGTTCCTGCATCTGAGCTTTTACGCTGTTGCCAATGAAAAGTTGAGCTTTTCCTCCTATATCTTGTCGCATCCTTTCTATTACGTCCGGTTGGTGACCAATACAGTTTTTAGTTTCGTCCAGTGCTGCCATTTGTGATATTTTCTGTGTCTATGTCAATGACAACCATAGGAAATCCAGGCGTAAAAAACCAGCACACCATTCATTTTATTTACAAAAACAAAACCACTCAGATTGCCACTCCCTCCTCCTACTCCCCACGAAAGGAGGAGAGGAACGATCCTCAAGAGCCCTTGGGACCACCACAAGAGCCATGGTAGACCTAGAGCCAGCTTCACGCTCAGAGGGAGTGACGCAATCTCGTCATCGTGGTTTCTGTACCGTCCAGATTTACTCGACGTCTCGGCAAGACAAACTTTAGAAATGATCCCTAAAAGTATGATCTTAAACTGTAATGGGTTCGCTGAGGATTCGGGCTTCCTGAAAATGTTGCCAGATTTTGCTCCCGTTTTTTAAAATAGCTTATTGTGAAAATATGAATAAATAGCTCAATAATAAATTAAATGTATAGAATATAATGAATACGTTTTAAATGATAATATTTCTAAACATATACACTAATTGATTAAATATTAGCTGTACCTTTTAATAGTAATTTACATGGATTCAAATTGTGTATCAAAAGCAAGGGTAATAATGCAATATTAGCGCAATAATTAAAATATTCAGAGGGACGTAATCAAGTTAATTTTTGTTTGCTGTCCTTTCAGTAATTTGTGCAATCAACCGCCACATATCTTTCAGAACATTATATAGAATATCTATTTAATAACTTCAACACGGAATGTATACTTGTAATTGTATTTTTCTTCCCGTATTCCGATACAGCCGAAGGCGCATCGGCAAAGCATGTGGTTACATCTCCGCCCATTGTTCTATGTCTGTGTACGTTACAAGTCTCACAGGCTGGCTAGCAGTGTCTTAGTCGATGTGTATAGGAAGAGTATATTTCATTCGCCACTGCACATGGGTGTCTAATCTCACTACTCTGAGATCAGGGAAATTTAGTATTAGGCTTGTAGTAAAGGAGACCGTGACCCTAACCCATACTCTTGAATGGAGCCGTCCATAGATGACGCTGACGTATATGTCTACCTGGGACGGCTACTCAGCGTGGAGAACAACATAACACCTGCGATGGCCAGAGAGAGACGGTAGGGTATTCAACTCCATCATGACAGCAACAGACGCCACAAACGGCACCAGGCTACGTGCAGACACCTTCGATTCGGCAGTTCTAACAGCGCTCTGCCATGAGAGCGAAACCTGGTCCCTAACAAAAGCAGCTGAGAATAGTACATGCATCTCTTGAATGAGGCCTTTGTGAGCATAGCTTTCAGACAACAGCGGCAAAGCGTAATACACAATGGCGACATCCGGAGAATGTCACACGTCAAAGATGTCCCAAAGCATGTCAATCATTCGAAACATCACTAAGCAGACCATATAGTTAGAAAACAAAACGAAAGATGGAGTACCACAACCACCATGTTGTACCGGCGCGACAAAAATTTACCTCGACGACGGTCCCCTCCCAACTCGCATGACTAGAAAAGCACAAATACACAAGACCCTACAACAGACAGACTACTGTCCCACTGGATGGCCCGCGACAGAAACGACTGGATCCTGAGTTGAGACATGCACAAGAACGACCACCCATTGGCGAAGATCGAGTCGAACTAAGATGTGTCTCCTAGGTGTTGCGTTCCAATGGCACTTTGTAATATTCCCAATTGGTTTGTATTCATTTGTCCGAGTTCCTGCATCTGAGCTTTTACGCTGTTGCCAATGAAAAGTTGAGCTTTTCCTCCTATATCTTGTCGCATCCTTTCTATTACGTCCGGTTGGTGACCAATACAGTTTTTAGTTTCGTCCAGTGCTGCCATTTGTGATATTTTCTGTGTCTATGTCAATGACAACCATAGGAAATCCAGGCGTAAAAAACCAGCACACCATTCATTTTATTTACAAAAACAAAACCACTCAGATTGCCACTCCCTCCTCCTACTCCCCACGAAAGGAGGAGAGGAACGATCCTCAAGAGCCCTTGGGACCACCACAAGAGCCATGGTAGACCTAGAGCCAGCTTCACGCTCAGAGGGAGTGACGCAATCTCGTCATCGTGGTTTCTGTACCGTCCAGATTTACTCGACGTCTCGGCAAGACAAACTTTAGAAATGATCCCTAAAAGTATGATCTTAAATTGTAATGGGTTCGCCGAGGGCTCGGGCTTCCTGAAAATGTTGCCAGATTTTGCTCCCGTTTTTTAAAATAGCTTATTGTGAAAATATGAATAAATAGCTCAATAATAAATTAAATGTATAGAATATAATGAATACGTTTTAAATGATAATATTTCTAAACATATACACTAATTGATTAAATATTAGCTGTACCTTTTAATAGTAATTTACATGGATTCAAATTGTGTATCAAAAGCAAGGGTAATAATGCAATATTAGCGCAATAATTAAAATATTCAGAGGGACGTAATCAAGTTAATTTTTGTTTGCTGTCCTTTCAGTAATTTGTGCAATCAACCGCCACATATCTTTCAGAACATTATATAGAATATCTATTTAATAACTTCAACACGGAATGTATACTTGTAATTGTATTTTTCTTCCCGTATTCCGATACAGCCGAAGGCGCATCGGCAAAGCATGTGGTTACATCGCCGCCCATATATATATATATATATATATATATATATATATATATATATATATATAAACATGCGCACACACATGTATACATACACACACACACGCATGCATGCACGCACGCACACACACACACACACACACACACACATACATAAATGTACGTATATGTACATGAATAAACTCACGTACTCACATACATATATGCAACACGCGTACGTATCCGTACATACATATTTGCTTATTCACACAGATTTGTATATATATATTTAAGTATTATATTTTTTTCCAAAAATGCTATAGAGCCATAAAGGTGGTTTGTACTTGTACAGTAGTCAAGGGGGTAAGTAATGTGTGGCCTACATGAGAACCATTAGGTTTCTGTCAGTCCACTCTGCCATAAAACCCTGGCTATTTCCTGCCCATTGTCCTTTTAGTCAAGACAGAGGAACTGGCCGGTGGAGGAAAGGGCCACCATAAAACTGGTGAATTGAAAAGACAGAAGACAAGATTTGACAGCGAGAAGGCTCACCCTGGGGGCAACTCTTCTCGTTCTCTCTCTTCTCTGACCTCACTCTGTTTCCTTTGACTCTGTCCTACAAGCACACACTTGCACAACTTTCACACGCGCCCTCATGGTGAGGCCCTTCCATTGCACTTTGGTTGGGCTAGCTTCTGAGGGCGCACAAACCTAGCTTAGGTACATACAGACGCACACATGCATCCAAGCACTGGTTTATGCGTCATGATATCGCCCAATGGACTACGGTCTGGGGTGGAAAATGGCGCGCCTCCGCCAGTAGAAACTAGTGAGGCAAACATCTAAGCAAAAAACCCAAAAAAATGTAGAAAACGATCAGCTTGTTGTGAAAGATAGTGCACGGACTAGCTGACGGGTACATCGAGGTGGATAGAAACAGAAAGCGGAAAAGAAACTCAAGGAAGAGTTCCTCTCCTGCCATCAAAATGGGGACAGGCAACACACCGCTGGTCCCTAAAACTGCAGAGATATTGAAATGTCAGAGACGTCTCCAGAGCTCTCACCAGAGCCATTACAAGAGCCATCATCAGAGCCATTACAAGAGCCATCACCAGAGCCATTACAAGAGCCATCACCAGAGCCATTACAAGAGCCATCACCTGAGCCATTACAAGAGCCATCACCAGAGCCATTACAAGAACCATTACAAGAGCCATCACCAGAGCCATTACAAGAGCCATCACAAGAGCTATCACCAGAGCCATCACCAGAGCAGCCAGACAGCATCAGTTCAGTGTCCCCATCAGAACAGAGGGACACTGACTGCGACGATAAAGTGTCACAGATGCCGTTGTCAGTGGTGGAAAACATCAGCCCGGACGAGGGCGAGCCTGTCCGTCTGCTCTGGATGACGACGATGGACAGTCTCTAGCTAGACAAGGACTGAGTAGCAGTTCAGCTACAAGAGTGCTAATTTTCGTCCTTGTCTAACGTTTCACGAGGACAAGTAAGGAATTCAGACAAGTCAAGAATACCAGAACATTTTAAGTGTATGTGGAGTTTAGATGTGTGTTGCTGCTTTGATGTTATATTTACTGTAACTGTATTAATCCCCCTAGAGGTTATGTATTCAGGTGACCCTGAATTGTTATTTACTGTGCTGCGTTGCCCCTCTTATAAATGTATTTATGTAACCCCCCCCCCCCCCCCACTAATAATGTTTACCATGTCCCAGTCCCCAAGTACGATGTATTTATGTACCCCCTGGCATTTACTGTTGACTGTTGACGGTGCTAGCTCACTCACATGTGGTGCATTCGTGTAGCCTTCCAAAATTGTTTTTGACTTTGTACCATCCGCTGTTAACTATGTGCGTGTGTAAGCCACCACCCGAACCCCACCCCCATGTATTACAGCAGCCCTACCTGACCTGTGTCAGTGTGGAGCTGTTATTCCGACAGTCCCAATACTTCGTATCCATCCAATGTCTACACTAAATACCCTAAACTCCATACACATTTGTTCTCTTCATATTAACAGACTAAAAAAGAAAAACAACATGTAGTGAACATAATAAAGAAATTTGAACCTGATTAAAAAATGTTTACAAGAAACACACATACACGAAGTTATACAAATCACAACAACACTAGGCTTAAAAAATAGTTGGTTTAGTTTAGGACAGTACACAGGCGTAGCCATTCTGCAAACTTCAATGGATAGTTTCACATAGTCACAGGGACACAGAGGGCAGGATACAGATAGTACAGGTACACAATACACACGACAGTACAGACAAACACACCTTAATATATATGTCCCATCAAACATAATGCAACAAGCAGCATTTTATAAAAGTGTAATAAACACCATAGAACAACATTTTAAAAATCAAAACATAATACTTGCTGGGGACTTCAACTGTACATTAAGTTATTTAGACACATAACACACACAGACAGCCAAGACACAAACAACAAATTTAGAAATAATATTAGACAAAAATAACTTAATAGATGCATACAGGAATACTTACCCTAATGGAACAGACATGACCCATACATCACTCTCACATCATCTTATAACATACACTAGAATTGATAGGATTTGCATACCAAAAACATACACAGTTAATAAAATACATCACATAGACACGAGCTCTTTTACAGATCATAAAGCAGTAGCTATTATAGTTAGCGGTACTCACATATCAAATAGTCACATGCAATCCAAGCACTGGAAGTTCAACAACTCACTACTTAATAATAACGATTTCGTGAAAAACATATCCACTCTAATAACAAACTTCACAGAACACCTACCAGACAACAAACCTAAACAGTTATTGGGATTTAAATAAAAGTACAATCAGGGACCGCACACAGACCATTTCAAAACAAATACACAGAAATACAAAACGCAATAGACATATTATTGAAGAAGCTGTAAACATGACAAAACTAATTGATTAAAACTTACCCCAAATTCAACTCTTACAAGATGAATTAGACAATATCGATAATTATGAACTACAAGAGGCCCAGTTAAGATCTAAAACACTAACATTTCTACAGGAAATCCCCACACAACAGTACTTAGCCGTAGACCAGACCATACAACATAAACGACAAATTCACAAAATCAAGGGACCGACAGGACAAATATTAACTGAACCCCACGAAATAAGACAGACCTTTCATGACCACTACACGACATTGTATTCCGCAGAGAATACCACGCACACTGAGTGCGGAAATTTCTCTGAGTATACACAGCAGTTGAGTGACACAGACAGGGATGCCATCAGTACACCCCTGTCCTTACTTGACTTAAAAAACTTACTCGACTCCTTTCAGAAAAACAAAAAGCCCAGGCTCTGACGGCTCGACAGTAGAGTTCTACGTAACCTTTTTCGACAGTATTGGACCCACGCTTTTAAAAGTTTTAAATGAAGCTTTTGAAACAGGCGAATTGCCAAATAGCCTTAATGAAGCTTATATTACACTGATCCCTAAACCGGACAGTGATAAGCTAGAGGCCAAAAACTACAGACCAATTTCTCTCCTGAACGTAGACTATAAAATTATGACCAAAGCCCTCACACTAAAGATCAGACCCTTTATGCAACACTTAGTACATACGGACCAACAATGTAGCGTAAAGGATAGGAAAATCAGTAAACATGCACATTTCCTACGAGACACATACTAGCGATAAAAAACATCCAATCTGCCATCCTCTCAATTGATCAAGAAAAGCCAAAAGGCTTTCGACAGAGCCTCACATTCCTTTCTTCGTGAAATATTAAATAAAAATAACATTGGGGAATACTTCACTAAATGGATAAAAATAATATATAAGAAACCCGAAAGTAAAATAATGATTGATCATAATTCACAACAGATAGTTTCCCCCTAACAAGATCAGTCAGACAAGGATGTCCGCTGTCCCCAACACTCTATACCCTAGTCTTGCAGTACCTACTAGAAAAGACTAGGCAAGACCCAACAATAGTACGGACCCACATACCCGGGTCTGTGGAACAAAAAAGTAATAGCTTACGTGGACGATACCGCTTTCTTTCCATCCAATAGTAGTTCTATTCACAATATTCTAAACACCTTTACACAATACGGCACAGAAAGCGGATCCAAAATTAATATCCCCAAATCATCCATAATGGGGATTGGCAATTAGATTAATAAATTCGGTTTTCCTTTTCAACTAACCCAAGTAAATAAAAACAAAAATATATGGAATAACATTCCCTTCTAATCTACTTGACCATAATTAAGAAATAAGGGAACAAATCACTCTAAATATAAAAATATTGTCTAGGAAAATTTGAATACAAAACAACAATATTTGGGCGCAGTATAATAGTTCACTCAATTATAATACCAAAATTAATATACGTCGCAAATATATTATGTGCACCCATAACAATAATCAAAGAAATAAATAAAACAGAAGTTTCATTTTTCATTTCTCGCAACACAATACATAATGTCCAATCTAAAAAGCCTATTGCAAGAAAAAACAAACAGAGGTGGGATCGCGTTGCATGACATTACAATTAAAATACAATCACTAAGAATTAAATTTGTACAAGAAATAATAAAATACCCTAATGAATATCCAATGTCCCACTATTATTTAGGGCTAAGAATAACTAAATTATGTAAATTAAATAACACTACCCCAGATTGCTTTAAAAATATACCCATGTTTTATAAACAATGCATACGACACATTAATGGAAATGAAACATTACTCACACAATCACCAGACACGATTTACAAAAAAAAACTAATATTACTACAGGAACCCTTACTTAAAGATAGGATTAAACGAAGATACGGGTATTTTATAACACATGACTCACATCACTTTTGTAACCTACACAACCTTAAAGTATCACCACATATTAAAGAAGTTACTTACAGACTAATGTTCGGAACAACGCCAATACGTAAACAACTCCAAACTCAGCTAGGACTAAGAACACCAAAATGCCATCTTTGCAACAGAAACATACAAGAAACAAATAATCATTTATTTTATCTTTGTTTTTATCAATATGTAAACTTAGACAAATAATTAACAAATTTACCAAAATAAGAGTAGACACGTTAAGAGCCATAATGCTTCACACACTTCCATGGATAGATAAAGACACACAAAACAAACTGCTAGCAATATTGGCAGAGTTCATATACTTAGTATGGACATATCGGAATAAAGCTTTCCACTACCCAGGCAGTTTCGCATTTTGTTCATGGGAAAAAGTAGGTTCTTTGCCCATATGTTTCACGATCTGTGAATATTCTAGGCAAGGACTTAACGAACTTCCTGGGGGCAAATGATCAAGTTGGTATTCATGTACGAATGAGTGTGTATGAGAATATGTTGAGTGTGTAAGTGAGCGCACTTGTGCTAGGATGATGCGTATATTTATGTATATAGTTTATAGTTTTGTACATGCGGATAAATATGTATGCATACGTAGCTGTGTGTGTAGAAGAATCAGCAATGTATAGTAATGTGTATACAAGCGTTTGCTGAGGTGGTGGATGTATGAAAGTATATGCGGAGACATACCCACCTCCGTGTTGCCTGAACCTGTAATATTTGTGTGGGTGTGGGTGGGTATGTGCGTACTTGCGTGCGAGGGCACGAGTATGGGTGGGATGGAATTATCTCATAATAATAATTTGTTTTAATTTAGTAGTTTGTACAGATTAGGAGATTCCGTGGCGAAGTGGTTAAGTCGTCGGCCTCGTGATCAGGTGGTGTGGGTTCGACTCCGGACTCCGCTGTCTTTTTCACGGGTGCTTGATGCGGAGTCCCCTGCATCTCATAGTCGCCCCCTAATCGTCTTGTCATTGACTTGCCACTGGGATCGGGCGGCTCGAGACGAGAGTGAAGATAACAAGCAGCGCAGTTAATCCTTACTAAAACTAGGGCTAGCAAAATTAATTATGCCATCATCGTCTACGATAGACGGCGACCTTTGCCTTTGTACAGATTTATTCAATATTCCACAATAGCTGCATTGATTACATGCAACGTATTGAAATATATTGAAATTTGTAAATGTACCGTTACAACGTTTAACGTTTAATAAAAACGTAATATCGGACTAGTTGCGGTGTCACACTGCTTACACAGGAAGATGGCCATCAGTTCGACTTGGCCTCAAACTGGGTGTCCTAACCTGCAATGTGAAATCATCCTTGACTTGTGCAGTTCTGGCCACCATCAATCTGCTCTGTTATCTCCGTTCGTGTTTCCAACAACTTCAACACTTAACCTCCGATGCCTTGTGATTATTTTCACTTGTGGGAAAAGTGTTGGGAGTTAACCCAGAGAACAAATCAGGAGTAGGAGTCCCTTAGGCAGTTAGGCACTCAATGCCAGTCTGACAACTCCAAATACAAGGGGGTATAACATATGCAATAACATGTATGACTGTGCTACGTGCGATCACGTTATTCTTGCTCGCTCGATTACCTCCCTCAAATCAGAGATCTTCATCAAGGAGAAGTTAACATGTAAGTCCCACAACCTCAACTACTCTATCATATGTCGCCAGTGTGGTATGACATACATTGGGGAGACTGGTATGGAACTGCGTGTGCGTTTCCGGCAACACTTCAATGATATATATATATATATATATATATATATATATATATATATATATATATATATATATATATATATATATATATATATATATATATATATATATATATATATAGCCCAACGGGCTTCCCTATCACCAACTACTGCAATGGTCTTTGGCACCGGATTAAAGCATGTTAGTGTCACAAGCTTAGATTTTGCTTTTCTGACGATCGTCATCGATTCGCCCTTGAGAGCAAAATGCCCTCCCGCATGGGCTACCTCAGGCCATATGTCATTGATATCTTCCATACCTTTTCTTGCGAACTGGAGTATTACTAGAGGGTTGCGGGCCGTAGAGAGCTTTCAGTGCCTCGTAAGACCGTTTGGTGTCATGACGCTCGGTGAACATCTCAATTTCGTCAGCTCTTTTGCTGAGCCAGGAGTCTTGCATCTCTCTAAGCCTGGTCTGGACAGCTTTGCGAGCAGTATTGAAGGCAGCTTTTTGCTGCCGGAGATGGTGTGTGCCTCTGGTATTCCCTGTGCGCTTCATGTTTTGCATCGACAAGGCCCTGTGCGGATGGGGTACTGCTAACAGATAAGGTTCAGATTCTACACAGATGGGCAGACCACTTTTGCAAAATACTAAACCACCCATCGTCCATAAATGAAGAGGCCATGCGGCGAATGCCGCAGGTGGAACTGAACCTGGCGTTGGATGAAGTCATTACTGAGGAGGAAGTCGACAGGGCAATCAGTTCAATATCTATAGGAAAAGCTCCGGGAGCTGATGCAATAGAGGTATATAAGACAGCTGGCCCATCCCTCACCAGAAGGATAACTGAACTCTTCTGTCACATGTGGGCTAAAGGTAAAATTCCGCAGGAGCTAAAGGACGAGTCAATCGTTCACCTGTATAAAAGAAAAGGCAACCATCGCTACTCTCCGTAGCAGGCAAGATTTTAGCGCGCTTACTGCTAAACAGGCTCAACAAACACCTTGAACAAAGCCACCACCTCCCAGAAAGCCAATGTGGATTCAGAATCGGAAGAGGAATAGTGGACATGATCTTTGCCGCTCGCCAAGTACAAGAGAAGTGTCGAGAACAAAATCAGGCCTTGTACACCACATTTATTGATTTGACAAAGGCATTTGATACAGTAAACAGAGGAGGGCTGTGGATGATAATGTCTAAGTTTGGCTGCCCCAAAAAGTTCATAACAATGGTGAAACAGCGACACGAAGGCATGTGTGCTCGTGTACAGGACAGCGGTGCAATCTCTAAAACGTTTCTAGTATCAAACGGAGTAAAACAAGGATGTGTACTCGCCCCGACTTTGTTCAGCATGATGTTCGCGGCCACGATGACAGACGCCTTCAGATCATTGGAGCTTGGAATACCCATAAAGTACCGCACAGATGGCAAGTTACTCAATTCCAGAAGAATGAAGGCCAAAACCAAAGTGGCTGGTGACATAATCAGAGAACTTGTATTTGCTGACTGCGCTCTAATGAGCAACTCAGAACTGAACATGCAGGTTGGAATGGACCAGTTCTCTGCTGCATGCGAAAATTTTGGCCTAACCATAAATGCAAAAAAAACAGAGGTCATGTACCAACCAGCACCAGGCATGCCGTACACAAAACCAGAGACTACAGTCAGCGGGCAGACGTTGAATGCCGTAGACAAATTCACATATCTGGGCAGCACGCTGTCGAGATCTGTCAGCCTAGACGATGAGGTGGCAAGCAGAATAGCAAAGGCCAGCACAGCCTTTGGTAGAATGCGCTCGATGGTCTGGGCACGTCGTGGCATCAGCGTCAAGACCAAACTCAAAGTCTACCGTGCAACCATCATTCCAACCCTACTTTACGCTTGCGAAAGCTGGACTGTATACTCTGGACATGCAAGGAGGTTAAACCACTTCCACACAGGTTGCCTGAGGCGAATATTCCACATCCGATGGCAAAATCGTGTCACTGACATCGAGGTTCTCTTGAGGGCTAACATGCCCAGCATCCATGCACTGCTAGAAAAAGCACGATTAGGATGGGCCGGACACCTTGTCCTTATGTCAGACGAGCGGTTCCCAAAGAAGCTTCTCTACGGCAAGCTGAGAGAGGGATGGCGCGAGAGAGGGCGCCCAAAGAAACGTTTTAAAGACGGTCTGAAGGACTCACTAAAAAGTTGCCAGATAGACATCGACACCTGGGAATATCTTGCGCAAAACAGATCTGACTGGAGAAGCGCAGTCAAATCGGGTGTAGCTGCCAGTGAAGACGACCGTGTTTTGAAAGCCCAGAGCAGACGCGAGAACCGGAAATCCCGAACAGCGGGAACACAATCCCCTTCTTACAAACCTCGTGTGCCCGATATGTAGCAGATGTTTTCGTGCCCGCATTGCCCTGTTCAGCCACATGCGCATCCACACCCAACAGGGAAATCTGTGACAAGGTTGATGTCGGCGGTCCTCATCGACAACGATGGACAGCTATTATTATTAATATTACCTTTTCTTGAATCCTCATCTCGTACTGTTCTCCATCTATCTGCCTATAACTATTTTCTTTCTTCTCTACCTAAATCACCTTTTGATCTTGATATGTAGAAAAAAAGTAAACACTAGTGAGGGAAACAACCTCCGTGATCACTTAAATAAACTTCTCTTTGCTGTTGACCACATAATAGTAGCAACCTCAGAAAATACACTACGTGAACATAACAATCTTAATGAGGCCTGTACGGATTACGAAAATCAATATAGAGAAAACCCAAGTTATGACGATCGCAAAAAAGAAATACAAATTAATATATTTATACAAAACCAACAAGTAAAACGGTGAAAAATGTCACTTACTTGGGTAACATAACCTCAGCAAATGGCAAAGAAGACACTGAAATCCAACACAGATATAATAAAGCAAGTCAAATCATTGGGCGGCTGAGCAGATCATGAACTGCGGCGACCAACGACCCATAGCTAACTGCTAGCTTCAGGTCCAGCGAACCAGAGCTGCCAAGACCCTTCTACACCTCCACGCAGTGATCCTGGATAACAGGCTGCAACAGGGCAGACTGGCTAAAGTGAAGGGATCGAAGAGGGAAGGCTAACCCTGTATTTTAAAAATGCCTGCTGAATGCTGATGTGTCGGACCGAAAGGTGCAAATATCGCAGTCAAGCTGTAAACTACGACACATTGCATTCCGATCTTTTGAACGACATTCTGCTAATTGCAAAGCCCTTTTCGGGGTTTGGTAGAGGGAGAATGAGATCGAACTAAGCGAAATCATTTGGCAAATGTCCCCGATATTACAATGTGAATGTAAACACGTGACAATGGATACAAAAATAACGCTATACAACATGATATTCCTACTCACATTGTGCCATCAGGGCCAAAATTGTAACAACAGAAATGTAATGCCTATGCAGAATGCTTGGTGTAACAATAATGGATAGAATCAGAAACGAAGATATAAGGAAACAAGTAGGTACAACACCAGTGCTAGACATCATCAAGAGACAGTCAATCAAATAGTTAGGCCACATGGCGCGACAAACACCAGATAGTATCCCTCAGAAAGCATTGTTATACAGATACAATGGATACAAAGCCAAGGGCCGACAGCAGAAATAACAGAAGCACGAAATCTCCCCGTGTACGTATCACATACTTGGACCCGGTCAAGAAACCTTTTCATAACCTGACGCTGAAAGGCACACGCAGGACATGAGCGAAAAGAAGAAAATATTGACATCCTTCATTTATGTATTCATCTTTTCTTCTTTGATTCGTTAGTTAATTTATTGTTGTTATTCATTGTCACTGATGAAGGCCTGTTGGTTGTAATGTAGGTTTCTTTCGCATATTCGTCTCTGTGTGGTATCTGACCATACCCACTTATGATTTGTTGTTCACTTTGTTTTTTACATTACATATCCTCTTTGCCGCCGCAGCCTCGCCTTATTTTAATTTCCGTTTTTAAATGACATCGTAGATAGGAGAAAAAAGACTTTTGATCGGTAGAACCACATTTTGTCTGGCGTTCACTGTTGGAACAAAGTGTCGATCCTGATTACATCAGAGTTCTCACTAACAGTTATACCAACTGCACTCCCACATTTTGTCCCTTCTAACGTCCAATTGTAGCACAACTTCAAAAGGGGGTCCGTCAAAACGATCCTATCTCACCGAACCTTTTCTCCGCATGTCTGGAATCAGTCATTAGCCGATGCAACTGTGACCCTTTAGCATCCTTATTGACGATAACGCTAATGACATTCTATGTTGCACAGTGCTCATCACAGAGTCAGCAGCAAAAGCCAACCAAACGATGCATCTACACCATGGAGAGGGCAAGCAAGCGGGACTGGAGATGAATGTCTCGATACGCAACCTCTTCGCCACTAGTGATCCAGTCTTCCTTGGCGATGTACGATTAGAGGATGTCAACGAGAGGATCTATCTTGGGCGCCTTCTCAATATGGAGAATAATCTGGAACCTGAACTGACAAGACGTCGTCGCGCGGATTTGGCAGCTTTCTCGTCTACACGGTCCTGGCCATGACCAAGACCTACGAGCCTCCCTCATCAATTCCACTGTACTCCCTGCGATTTGCTACGGTGCTGAGACGGGGACACTAACAAAATCACTTGAGAACAAACTGAGAGTGACCCAGGCCTCCCTTGAGAGACGCTTGGTCGAAATCACTCTCCGGAACCAACGTATGCAAGGTCTCCACAATTCTGACATAAGACGATTGTCCCTGGTGAAGAATGCGGTAATCCATGCAGACAAGGCAAAACATAGATGGGCAGATCATGTGTTAAGACGAAACGATGATCGATGGAGCACAAAGACAGCAGTCTGGTACCCCCGAGGTAAGAAGAGATCGCCGGGAAGACCTCCAATGCGCTGGTCCGACTCCCGATATGCCTCTAGAGGAACACTTATCACGCACTGAACTTCCGTGGTCCAAGACAGGGTCCGCTGGAAGCGAAGTTGGGGTTATCAACAACGCTGGGGAACGGGTCATCAAGATCAAGATCAAGAAGATAGGAGAAACTCAGTACCATTTCCAGAAGTTAATATTTTATTTTTCTCAGCATACATAATTTGCTGTCACTTTTCCCAAGTATAAGTCTTTGTTTTCTTTGTGTCTGCTTATACACTTTTGACTTATTTTGTATACTGGGTACCCTTTCCGTCGTGATTTGTTCTGTTCATTTCTATGGAATGTGTACTTTTATAAAAATCAAAGATGGCCGTCAAATGTTTTCATCGACAACCAGTCACTAAACCGCCTTTCTGGTCATAATTTAATGAGTTTCACAGAAATTAATTTTATCATCATATTCTTGAATTGCAACAGGCAAGGATATTGAATAGTGAAAGAGTCTATACCTGAAGCCAACATGTAAGATGTTTAAATACGTATAATTAGTAGTAATAGTAGTAGTAGACATTGATTAAAATTGATGATTGTTTGAATGAAAGTATTTTGAAAGCAACATTTATTGAACAATCACAAACAAACAAAAATGCAGACTCAGAGCTGAGACTAGAAAGTTTCAAAAACACTTGGCAAGCTGAAGTTCACTTGGCGGACTTGGTCTTGGTGGAACAATTGTCGCCGAGTCCCATGTGTAGCTCGGGTTGTCAAGAATATCGTATTCTTCCTCCCGTTCGTTCGTTTTCAAACTCTCGCTACCAAGCAGAAGCACTGAAAAGGGATTTGCAAGTGAAGTAGAAGCAGCATGTAGTCCGGAGAATCGAATGAGAATGGAATGCGTTGTGTCGTAGTTTACAGCTTCACTGTGATATCTGCACCTTTCGGTCTAATCGTCCGACTTCAGCAGGCACTTTTGGATACTGGGTTAGGTTTTCCTCTTCAATCCCTTCTCCTTAGCCAATCTGCTCTGTTGCAGCTTGCTTTATACTCTATAGGATCACTGCATTATGCGCATGGAGGTGTAAAAGAGTTTTATCAACCCTGGTTTGCTGGCCCTGAAGCACTTCAAGCATGTCATTAAAAGGCGACTAATGAGGATTGTGAATGAAACTAGCAACTTCATTTTGTAAAGTCATTCAGTGAAACTGTTACTACAAGTTCTTGGATTTAGGTTTCATCATAAACATTATCACTAAGGGGGCGCTCTGAAATGGGTTGGCCCGATTCCAGTGAACTAAATGAAATTGTTAATTTAATAGTGATGAACTAAAATCCATAATTGCAAAGAAATACAGCTTTAAAAGACCCTTCTAAAAAATGCGACATGACTGTAAATGGGAACGTTTTTAAATACTGTCTTAGCTTTAAACATACATTTCCATGTGCAGACAGACAACAACAAAAATAAAACAGAATAGGCAAAGCAACATACAGAAAATGATAAGCTTTCTATGTCAAATATTGGTAAAACAATATTAAGAAAGAGATCTCTATGTGAGGAATGTTACTCAGGAATTAATGTCCCACATTTTTGTTCTCATTCAAGAATAAATATAGCAAAGGGAAAATGTATTGGTTGCAGCACTGATGTTTCCTAGCATACGTGAGGGTAATTGCAAAGTCTTCCAACAGATAGAGCTGCTGTAGTAGTCCATAAAAATAGCGTCTGTGTGCGTCACATGTTACAAACAATGAACTGTAATTGAATTCTTGATGGCATAGAAAGAAAGTGTGGGGAACATTAACAAGCATATGTGTGCTATATATAGAAGTTGTGCAGTCAATAAGAGCACCATTGGACGCTGGGTTCAGAAAATTAAAGCTTCAGAAGTGCAAAGATGTGTTGTTCATCCATTGTAATCGATGAGGACCACTTTGTCAACATTCACTGTTCGCATGAAAGATGCAGCTGCTTGGTCTGGTGCAGTCTGGGTGTTCTTCCACAGCCACCACTTAGGCATTGCAGCATGACATACTTTTGTTCCTGAGGATCATAGCATAACAAGTCAACAATTGGCCTTACAACTTTTAGTCTGCAATGGAAGTGCGGTGGCAGTTTTCAAAGACCTTGGGTATTCAACGCTATGCGCAAGATGCATTCCATGAAGTCTCACAACTGACCACAGACATCAAAAGAACATGCCTTCATGAACAGGAAATGAGCTGGTACAGGAAAGGCATGCATACCCGTGTTTCGTGCTGGCGTTGGGCAGTAGAAGTAAGCAGAGATAATATGAAAAAATAGCATATATAATGGAAACATTCAGTTATACTGTGTGTAAATTTAATACATTTTGAATGAATAGTTTTACAAAAAAATTGCCGGTCATTACTTTCTGAGCAACCCTTGTACATATCTCTGCTACTGTTTTATAGAAAAAGATTTTTGAATGTTAGTAAACTAATACGAAGTTCACCAGAGACAACAGAGAAGGTACTGGGCAGCATGGAATAAAATAATATCAACAATAGAAATACTAAACAGCACTGGAGACCAGACTTTGTGGAGAGACATGATCATATAAACCAGTTAGCATGGTTTGTGTACAAGTCAAAGATTTATACTCATACAAGTTGTAAATTAAGTATATTAAATTGTATACATCTATTCAGTGACTATTATCAAAGTTGGTATTGAATGTTGGTTGAAAGTTCACAAATTACATTTTTTTACCAGGCAAGGCAGCAGTGATAAATGGCTGGATGCCTACCGTGATCCACTGGCTTCTTTGTACACCTTCACACAATGTCTGACTCTCTCTGATATTCAGGCAGATGGAGATTGGAAACTGATTGTTGCCGATTTGGGAACTGGAAGTTATGACATGAAGCTGAAAGTTTATAAAAGTTTGTATCCTATCTGTCTGCACATTTGTGTTAGTCACTTTATACTTCCATTTTTGCCAGAAGTTTTTTGGTAATTCTTGTTATAGTTCTATCTTATATTGCTATAAATCTCTAATAATGAATATCTGATCAGTCATATGTGAAAAACGAAAGAAAACAACAGAGAAAAAGAAGATGGAAGGTGTCAGAGCCAAAAACAATTGACAGTCAAAAAAAGATTAACTTTAAAGATTTATGAATAGATAGGAAGATTAAAAGAAATGAAAAACAAGGAGACTAACTGTGCTTGTAACAAAGACCCTCAGAACCTCACGATGCGAAGCTGGTAGATCTTCTACAATTATGTATATTTTCAAAATGTTAGTTGGATTACATTCAAACTTTTGTCTGTTAACTTCAGACACCACATTGATGAGTGAACACACAATCATGGATCTACCTACTGGAGTTGTGACATTTTATATGGATCTTCTTGAACCACGAACACCAGGTATATTTTAAATATTTTCAATTGATTTAAAGTAAGGAAGATTATAGAGATACATTTCTTCATGATATTCTTGTTCTTGTAGCTTTTCTGAGCAATTAGCTCTTGGGGGTTTAGATTATAATGATGGGGCTGTGTAGCTTTTCTTCCCACCTCAGGAAAAAGCAAAATGATACTGCTCTTTCCCAATCACAGAGTGAAAAGTCTATACCTGGTGTTGTTCTGACTGTTCCCTACCACAGAGGAAGTGTCTATTCCTGGTGTTGTGCTGTCTCTTTCCTAACCACACAGGGAAGAGTCTATACCTGGTGTTGTTCTGGCTCTTTCCCAATCACAGAGTGAAAAGTCTATACCTGGTGTTGTTTTGACTGTTCCCTACCACAGAGGAAGTGTCTATTCCTGGTGTTGTGCTGTCTCTTTCCTAACCACACAGGGAAGAGTCTATACCTAGTGTTGGGCCTGCTCTTTCCCAACCACAGAGGGAACAGTCTATACCTAGTGTTGGGCCTGCTCTTTCACAACCACAGAGGGAACAGTCTATACCTAGTGTTGGGCCTGCTCTTTCACAACCACAGAGGGAACAGTCTATACCTAGTGTTGGGCCTGCTCTTTCACAACCACAGAGGGAACAGTCTATACCTAGTGTTCGGTCTGCTCTTTCACAACCACAGAGGAAAGAGTCTATACCTAGTGTTGGGCCTGCTCTTTCACAACCACAGAGGGAACAGTCTATACCTAGTGTTGGGTCTGCTCTTTCACAACCACAGAGGGAACAGTCTATACCTAGTGTTGGGCCTGCTCTTTCACAACCACAGAGGGAACAGTCTATACCTAGTGTTGGGTCTGCTCTTTCACAACCACAGAGGAAAGAGTCTATACCTAGTGTTGGGCTTGCTCTTTCACAACGACAGAGGGAACAGTTTATACCTAGTGTTGTGTCTGCTGTTTTCCAACCACAGGGGAAGTGTCTATTAATGGTGTTGTGCTCTCTTTCCCAACCACAAGGGAAGTGTATATTCCCGGTGTTGTGCTGTTTCTTTCCCAACCATAGGGGAAGTGTCTATTCCTGGTGTTGTGCTGTCTCTTTCCCAACCACAGGGGAAGTGTCTTTTCCTGGTGTTGTGCCTGCTCTTTCCCAACCAGTTTCCTGGAGGCATGGACAATGACAAGCTGCGTGAGACGCAAAGCACTTTTCAAACACTGAAAATAAACCAGATGATTTTTGAGAGGAGTGCTCCAGATTTCTTCATGATTTTAAAATATATGAAATAAACATTACCTCTACCTGCTTTTAATTGTTCTCATTCTATTTGCTAATTGACAATTTTCTTATATTGATAATTGTTTTTTTTCCCTGCATGAAATAAATTAGATCTTAAATTTTCTTGTTTTTTTTATGTCACTAATTTGATCTAAATATAGTTTTTCTTATGTTGCAAAACAGCTGAAACTTATTATTTTCATATCACAGGCTGGAAGCATGTCATAAATTAGATATGAAATGTGTTATACTAACTTCATAAATAAGATCTAAAATTTGTTTCTTATTATAATTTGTTTTATGTCAAATCACAGCAATTGCAGTGGCTTCAGGAGCTTATATTTATGTGTACAAAAATCTGAGACCATACTTCAAATTCACTTTGCCACCGCTTGATATACATCCAATGGAAGAAGACTTGTGGAATAAAGCAAAGGACGTATGCATTTAAATGTTTTTCTTGCCCTTAGTTCTATGAAGTATCCCTGAAAATAATTTGTCATGTTCCAGGGAATCCTTTAGAAGTAAGAAGTAAATACCTGAAAGCATTACATAATTGTTGTCAAGGGAATTAATTTGTAAATAACTGTTATTTATAGATATGGTTCTAATTGTTTGAAATGCTTGAGACCAGAACGTTTGGGGACTTTCAATATTTTTGCATTTGGAAATACAAATACTGTACATTCTCATTTTGTACAAAATGCATACAGATAAATAAAAAGCAAGTATGAAAAACTCATAATTTATTTTATCACTCCAATGACAGTGATGTTGTGTTACACTACACATGATACTATAGGGGGCAATTAAATTCAACATAATCTTTGTGTGAAGCACTTGGGGGTATGGAAGAGGGGGCACACAACTGTAGATTTTGTTCCAACGAGAACGAACATTAGAAGTGGACGGTGAAGTGGTAAGTGTTCATATGTTCACTGCTGTGCTCAAGAATTAACTTTATCAGTATATGATCAAGATTTTAATATGCTAAATGCAGTGTTCCTCTGTTTTGTCCTTAGCTCTTGCATACTACTTTCAGAATAAACACTCATAGCTGGTCATTCTCTTTCCTCGTCACATAATGTTTTATGTAGAATCTTTTTTTAATATAACAACTACTTTAGTAATTTTAGTTTAGTACAAAATAAATGGCAATTCTGCCATTCTTAATTTATAATTGTAATTAATTTCCCCAGGCACATATCAATATTTATAAGCTGAGAGAAACACTTGAAGCATTGAGGTAAATATCTGAACATTTTTTGTCTTTCTAATTTGTGTCTTTACATGTCTTCTTGTTGTCTTTCATGTGCTATTCTAACTGATATAAGCAATCATGTCTGTCTGTATACAATGTTTTGTCAAGGGCAGTTATCAGTTCTGTCGGTGTCTTTCTTCTAATCCATGCTGTTAACTCATTCACTCCCAAATATTTTGGACCTCTGGACGCAATTTCTTTCCAATGTAAAACTCAACACAACATCACTTAGCTTTGATTCATTTATTTTCAATAAAAGTTCCCTGAAATAATAATAATAATAGCTGTCCATCGTTGTCGATGAGGACCGCCGACATCATCCTTGTCACAGATTTCCCTGTTGGGTGTGGGTGCGCATGTGGCTGAACAGGCCAATGCGAGCACGAAAACATCTGCTACATATCGGGCACACGAGGTTTGTAGAAGGGGATGGTATTCCCTCTGCTCTTAATTTCCGCGTCTCGCGTCTGCTCTGGGCTTTCACAACACGGTCGTCTTCACCGGCAGCTACACCCGATTTGACTGCGCTTCTCCAGTCAGATCTGTTTTGCGCAAGACATTCCCAGGTGTCGATGTCTATCTGGCAACTTTTTAGTGAGTCCTTCAGAGCGTCTTTAAAACGTTTCTTTGGGCGCCCTCTCTCGCGCCATCCCTCTCTCAGCTCGCCGTAGAGAAGCTTCTCTGGGAGCCGCTCGTCTGACATACGGACGAGGTGTCCAGCCCATCCTAGTCGTGCTTTTTCTAGCAGTGCATGGATGCTGGGCATGTTAGCCCTCGAGAGAACCTCGATGTCAGTGACACGATCTTGCCATCGGATGTGGAATATTCGCTTCAGGCAACCTGTGTGGAAGTGGTTTAACCTCCTTGCATGTCCAGAGTATACAGTCCAGCTTTCGCAAGCGTATAGTAGGGTTGGAATGATGGTTGCACGGTAGACTTTGAGTTTGGTCTTGACGCTGATGCCACGACGTCCCCAGAGGGAGGCTCGTAGGTCTTGGTCATGGCCAGGACCGTGTAGACGAGAAAGCTGCCAAATCCGCGCGACGACGTCTTGTCAGTTCAGGTTCCAGATTATTCTCCATATTGAGAAGGCGCCCAAGATAGATCCTCTCGTTGACATCCTCTAATCGTACATCGCCAAGGAAGACTGGATCACTAGTGGCGAAGAGGTTGCGTATCGAGACATTCATCTCCAGTCCCGCTTGCTTGCCCTCTCCATGGTGTAGATGCATCGTTTGGTTGGCTTTTGCTGCTGACTCTGTGATGAGCACTGTGCAACATAGAATGTCATTAGCCTTATCGTCAATAAGGATGCTAAAGGGTCACAGTTGCATCGGCTAATGACTGATTCCAGACATGCGGAGAAAAGGTTCGGTGAGATAGGATCGTTTTGACGGACCCCCTTTTGAAGTTGTGCTACAATTGGACGTTAGAAAGGACAAAATGTGGGAGTGCAGTTGGTATAACTGTTGGTGAGAACTCTGATGTAATCAGGATCGACACTTTGTTCCAACAGTGAACGCCAGACAAAATGTGGTTCTACCGATCAAAAGTCTTTTTTCTCCTATCTACGATGTCATTTAAAAACGGAAATTAAAATAAGGCGAGGCTGCGGCGGCAAAGAGGAAATGTAATGTAAAAAACAAAGTGAACAACAAATCATAAGTGGGTATGGTCAGATACCACACAGAGACGAATATACGAAAGAAACCTACATTACAACCAACAGGCCTTCATCAGTGACAATGAATAACAACAATAAATTAACTAACGAATCAAAGAAGAAAAGATTAATACATAAATGAAGGATGTCAATATTTTCTTCTTTTCGCTCATGTCCTGCGTGTGCCTTTCAGCGTCAGGTTATGAAAAGGTTTCTTGACCGGGTCCAAGTATGTGATACGTACACGGGGAGATTTCGTGCTTCTGTTATTTCTGCTGTCGGCCCTTGGCTTTGTATCCATTGTATCTGTATAACAATGCTTTCTGAGGGATACTATCTGGTGTTTGTCGCGTCATGTGGCCTAACTATTTGATTAACTGTCTCTTGATGAGGTCTAGCACTGGTGTTGTACCTACTTGTTTCCTTATATCTTCGTTTCTGATTCTATCCATTATTGTTACACCAAGCATTCTGCATAGGCATTACATTTCTGTTGTTACAATTTTGGCCCTGATGGCACAATGTGAGTAGGAATATCATGTTGTATAGCGTTATTTTTGTATCCATTGTCACTTGTTTACATTCACATTGTAATATCGGGGACATTTGCCAAATGATTTGGCTTAGTTCGATCTCATTCTCCCTCTACCAAACCCCGAAAAGGGCTTTGCAATTAGCAGAATTTCGTTCAAAAGATCGGAATGCATTGTGTCGTAGTTTACAGCTTGACTGCGATATTTGCACCTTTCGGTCCGATACATCCGCATTCAGCAGGCATTTTTAAAATACACGGTTAGCCTTCCCTCTTCGATCCCTTCATTTTAGCCAGTCTGCCCTGTTGCAGCCTGTTATCCAGGATCACTGCGTGGAGGTGTAGAAGGGTCTTGGCAGCTCTGGTTCGCTGGACCTGAAGCTAGCAGTTAGCTATGGGTCGTTGACCGCCTCAGTTCATGTGCTGCTCAGCCGCCCAATGATTTGACTTGCTTTATTACATCTGTGTTGGATTTCAGTGTCTCCTTTGCCATTTGCTGAGGTTATGTTATCCAAGTAAGTGACATTTTTCACCGTTTTACTTGTTGGTTTTGAATAAATATATTTATTTGTATTTCTTTTTTGCGATCGTCATAACTTGGGTTTTCTCTATATTGATTTTCGTAATCCGTACAGGCCTCATTAAGATTGTTATGTTCGCGTAGTGTATTTTCTGAGGCTGCTACTATTATGTGGTCATCAGCAAAGAGAAGTTTATTTAATTGATCACTAAGGTTGTTTCCCTCACTAGTGTTTATTTTTTTCTACATATCAAGATCAAAAGGTGATTTAGGCAGAGAAGAAAGAAAATAGTAATAGGCAGATAGATGGAGAACAGTACGAGATGAGGATTCAAGAAAAGGTAATAATAATAATAATAGCTGTCCATCGTTGTCGATGAGGACCACCGACATCATCCTTGTCACAGATTTCCCTGTTGGGTGTGGGTGCGCATGTGGCTGAACAGGGCAACGCGGGCACGAAAACATCTGCTACATATCAGGCACACGAGGTTTGTAGAAGGGGATGGTGTTCCCGCTGTTCGGGATTGTGTTCTTGCGTCTGCTCTGGGCTTTCAAAACACGGTCGTCTTCACCGGCAGCTACACCCGATTTGACTGCGCTTCTCCAGTCAGATCTGTTTTGCGCAAGATATTCCCAGGTGTCGATGTCTATCTGGCAACTTTTTAGTGAGTCCTTCAGACCGTCTTTAAAACGTTTCTTTGTGCGCCATCCCTCTCTCAGCTCGCCGTAGAGAACCTTCTTTGGGAACTGCTCGTCTGACATACGGACGAGGTGTCCGGCCCATCCTAGTCGTGCTTTTTCTAGCAGTGCATGGATGCTGGGCATGTTAGCCCTCGAGAGAACCTCGATGTCAGTGACACGATCTTGCCATCGGATGTGGAATATTCGCTTCAGGCAACCTGTGTGGAAGTGGTTTAACCTCCTTGCATGTCCAGAGTATACAGTCCAGCTTTCGCAAGCGTATAGTAGGGTTGGAATGATGGTTGCACGGTAGACTTTGAGTTTGGTCTTGACGCTGATGCCACGACGTGCCCAGACCATCGAGCGTATTTTAACAAAGGCTGTGCTGGCCTTTGCTATTCTGCTTGCCACCTCATCGTCTAGGCTGACAGATCTCGACAGCGTGCTGCCCAGATATGTGAATTTGTCTACGGAATTCAATGTCTGACTGTAGTCTCTGGTTTTGTGTACGGCATGCCTGGTGCTGGTTGGTACATGACCTCTGTTTTTTTGGCATTTATGGTCAGGCCAAAATTTTCGCATGCGGCAGAGAACTGGTCCATTCCAACCTGCATGTTCAGTTCTGAGTTGCTCATTAGAGCGCAGTCGTCAGCAAATACAAGTTCCCTGATTATGTCGCCAGCCACTTTGGTTTTGGCCTTCATTCTTCTGGAATTGAGTAACTTGCCATCTGTGCGGTACTTTATGGGTATTCCAAGCTCCAATGATCTGAAGGCGTCTGTCATCGAGGCCGCGAACATCATGCTGAACAAAATCGGGGCGAGTACACATCCTTGTTTTACTCCGTTTGATACTAGAAACGTTTTAGAGATTGCACCGCTGTCCAGTACACGAGCACACATGCCTTCGTGTAGCTCTTTCACCATTGTTATGAACTTGTTGGAGCAGCCAAACTTAGACATTATCATCCACAACCCTCCTCTGTTTACTGTATAAAATGCCTTTGTCAAATCAATAAATGTGGTGTACAAGGCCTGATTTTGTTCTCGACACTTCTCTTGTACTTGGCGAGCGGCAAAGATCATGTCCACTGTTCCTCTTCCGGCTCTGAATCCACATTGGCTTTCTGGGAGGTGGTGGCTTTGTTCAAGGTGTTTGTTGAGCCTGTTTAGCAGTAAGCGCGCTAGGATCTTGCCTGCTACGGAGAGTAGCGATATTCCACGATGATTGTCGCATTCCTGACGGTTGCCTTTTCTTTTGTACAGGTTAACGATTGAGGCGTCCTTTAGCTCCTGCGGAATTTTTTCTTCAGCCCACATGGGACAGAAGAGTTCAGTGATCCTTCTGGTGAGGGATGGGCCAGCTGTCTTATATACCTATGCTGGTATTGCATCAGCTCCTGGAGCTTTTACTATAGATAGTGAACTGATTGCCCTGTCGACTTCCTCCTCAGTAATGACTTCATCCAACGCCAGGTTCAGTTCCACCTGCAGCATTCGCCGGATGGCCTCTTCATTTATGGACGATGGGTGGTTTAGTATTTTGCAGAAGTGGTCTGCCCATCTGTCTAGAATCTGAGCCTTATCTGTTAGCAGTACCCCATCCACACTGCGAACTGGAGTATTACTGTTCAAAATTGGGCCCAGAATACAATGGAATTCATATATTTTACAAAGGAATGTGAACATTTGTGTGTGAGGGATTATAATTCCATAATAGTTTGTTTTTTTTTTAAATTATGACAAAAAATTGTCCCTACATCAACACATTATTCACCTCTAAACCAATACATGAATAACCTAATGACTATCTATTGACGGCAATCCATAAGGGAAGATGATCTGAAAGTTACACCTAATTTGGTGCAGTTGTTTTCACAGTATTCATATTTTACTGAAGGCCCATGAAGTTGAAAACGAGATAACAAATAAACGCACCAATCAACATCAGCGTAAGTGTTTGCAATTTACGCACACACAGAAAGAATGTTGCTGCTTTATTCAATACATATGTATATACATTTATATTATACACACTAGCATGACTGTGCAGGATCTTGAATCTTTACTGAATTTGTGAATTGTTACTACCATTGCTTGAGACAAAAGAGGGCACCGCCTTCTCGTCAGTAGATTTAGTATCACTTTCATCGCTCGACTTAGAACTAAGACTAGATAAAGAAATTGAAATAGCGCCATCAGAATGATTGATATCTTCATCATCACTATTGTTAGCAATAATATAATCTAACTATTACCGAGCTTGTACTGTAAAAACTCTATTTGGTCTGGCCGAAGGAGCATGGGCTACATTCAAGTCTGCCCTTCCCCAAAAAATTTGGTTTCCAAGTTATAAAAATAAACAATTTTTCAATGAAATTTACACTAACTCTTCTGAAAATGATAAGTACAAAATCTGGACTTCTGTCAATAACCAAAATAAAACATTTAGTTGAACTAAGAATGGGAAGATATGTGATTTTGTGAACACTTTGTGAACACAGTCGCAAAAGCCAATATATCGGCATCTGGGTTTTCTGGAAAAATCCGGAAGCCGATGTATCAGCTTGTGAGAGTGAATGAGTTAACCTCTCCAGAAGGAAGATACTTGATGACACTGTTTCAACAAACATGTTTGTAGATGTAAATTTTTGTAGTATTACTCAACATTTGGTCGTAAATAAATAAAGTGATACTTATAAAATGCATTTTTTCTGTTGTGCAGAAATACACAATTTCTAAAAATTTTTGTACATTAAGTTGTCAGAATGTAATATATATTTATTATTTTTTTTTACTTAATGTAAAATGATAATTAATTTTAATCTTGTAATTAAATGTGGGCTGGTTATGAAATTGTTTTAGTAAAAAAAATGACAATTAGACACACGGGATAATGAGATGAATATGAGACTGTACTGTATAATAAATTGTTGCAGAAATGTTTACATTTGTAGCGTTGGCCATGTTTTAAATTCTTTGTATAAAGGACTGTTTTTATTCATTTTAAAGTTAATTAAATATTTTATTTTGAAATTTTGAAATGTTTTTATACGTTTTTATAAGATATGTTGATTTGTTGGTGTGTATCTGCTGCTGTTGTTATGTTACTTACTTAGTCGCCCCTCTTCTACCGTGAGGTGTAGAGGTCTGTTGTTATGTAAAACTACATATTAACCCTGTTTGTTGTTTGTTAATTAGCCATCATTCCTGAAAGTGAATAGTTCATTACAACATTGTCTAACATTATGATGTGTTTTTTTAAATTTTCTGTTCTTATGGAGATGCTCTCTTTCTCCTTGCTCTTTTTGCTCTTCCCAAACATACAAGGATCTTTTTTATATTTCATATTCACTCTTTCTATTCTCTGTTGTTTCTTATCTTTCTTGCCAGTTATTTTTATTAGGGCAACTCATGCCACAATATCTGTCAAATCCAGCTGTCTTTTTGTTTTTTTAATTATCTTTAATATTTTCAGTTTTATTTATAAGAAGTCAACAATCAATCTTCATGGACAAGATCATATTATGACTCTCGGGGAAGTCTACAACGCTTGATGCAATACATGACAGATTATGAGAAATGACAATCATTAATCTTAATCTGACATGAAATGAGAAAGGAGGGTGGTACGGGCGGGGTTAAGGGGTGTTTATGTGTGTGGGGAAGGGGTTATTGAATACAGTTTAACAGCAAGAACAAAAAATGACAGTGGCTGCAGTTTAAAACAAAACCAGAAAAGATAACAGATGATGATATCATGATACAGGAATAAGACTACAATAGATTTGATTTTAAAACATTTCACACATGAGAGATGATATAAAGATCGTCATTCACATAATTATTGACACTAATTGCAAGGTTTTTTTAATGGTTACTTTTGTATTTCAGTGTTAGAAAACTATATACACATTGAGTCAATCTCATCATAAGAATACGTCTCATACCAGAACCCGACCGTAGTAGATTTTCGGCCTTTTAGTTTCATGAAGCTATTCTGTTGTTCATTTAGAGAAGATTCCTTGAGTTGTAACCATCTTTATTGTTTAGATTCGTTAGATATTCTTGAGTGTGTTGTCCTAAGTCCTCGATGAAAACCTTTTGGTCATAAAGTAGGTTGATTTGATATTTGTGCCAGATAAAACTGATTGATACTTACACCTGCCATTATTTGCATTTTATTTTCCTGTTTGCTTCAGCTCTTAGATTGTTACCATGTCTGCTTTGTAGATAATACTTCCAATGAATTTATTACTTACTAAGTTGTATATTTTAGACAAGAAGGCAACTCATTGACTGTGAGATCTTTACGACTGCTACAGTTAGAAACTGAAAACTTAGAGAGCTTTGTCAGCCTTCACAAGAACACACCTCTAAAGAAACAGGTAAACTACATATATTTTCTATATTACAAACGTATTGTATTTTACATTTTTATTTATCATACTTGTTTTTATTATTAAATGTATAAACAGTATGTTCATGTCTAAACTTGAGTAATGTTTCTTTAATTGTTAAATGTATTTACAGTATGTTCATGTCTAAACTTGGGTAATGTTTCTTTTATTGTTAAATGTATTAACAGTATGTTCATGTCTAAACTTGGGTAATGTTTCTTTTATTGTTAAATGTATTAACAGTATGTTCATGTCTAAACTTGGGTAATGTTTCTTTCATTGTTAAATGTATTAACAGTATGTTCATGTCTAAACTTGGGTAATGTTTCTTTTATTGTTAAATGTATTAACAGTATGTTCATGTCTAAACTTGGGTAATGTTTCTTTCATTGTTAAATGTATTAACAGTATGTTCATGTCTAAACTTGGGTAATGTTTCTTTCATTGTTAAATGTATTAACAGTATGTTCATGTCTAAACTTGGGTAATGTTTCTTTCATTGTTAAATGTATTAACAGTATGTTCATGTCTAAACTTGGGTAATGTTTCTTTTATTGTTAAATGTATTAACAGTATAGTATGTTCATGTCTAAACTTGGGTAATGTTTTTTTCATTGTTAAATGTATTAACAGTATGTTCATGTCTAAACTTGGGTAATGTTTCTTTCATTGTTAAATGTATTAACAGTATGTTCATGTCTAAACTTGGGTAATGTTTCTTTCATTGTTAAATGTATTAACAGTATGTTCATGTCTAAACTTGGGTAATGTTTCTTTTATTGTTAAATGTATTAACAGGATGTTCATGTCTAAACTTGGGTAATGTTTCTTTTATTGTTAAATGTATTAACAGTATGTTCATGTCTAAACTTGGGTAATGTTTCTTTCATTGTTAAATCTATTAACAGTATGTTCATGTCTAAACTTGGGTAATGTTTCTTTCATTGTTAAATGTATTAACAGTATGTTCATGTCTAAACTTGGGTAATGTTTCTTTTATTGTTAAATGTATTAACAGTATGTTCATGTCTAAACTTGGGTAATGTTTCTTTTATTGTTAAATGTATTAACAGGATGTTCATGTCTAAACTTGGGTAATGTTTCTTTTATTGTTAAATGTATTAACAGTATGTTCATGTCTAAACTTGGGTAATGTTTCTTTTATTGTTAAATGTATTAACAGTATAGTATGTTCATGTCTAAACTTGGGTAATGTTTTTTTCATTGTTAAATGTATTAACAGTATGTTCATGTCTAAACTTGGGTAATGTTTCTTTCATTGTTAAATGTATTAACAGTATGTTCATGTCTAAACTTGGGTAATGTTTCTTTCATTGTTAAATGTATTAACAGTATGTTCATGTCTAAACTTGGGTAATGTTTCTTTTATTGTTAAATGTATTAACAGGATGTTCATGTCTAAACTTGGGTAATGTTTCTTTTATTGTTAAATGTATTAACAGTATGTTCATGTCTAAACTTGGGTAATGTTTCTTTCATTGTTAAATCTATTAACAGTATGTTCATGTCTAAACTTGGGTAATGTTTCTTTCATTGTTAAATGTATTAACAGTATGTTCATGTCTAAACTTGGGTAATGTTTCTTTTATTGTTAAATGTATTAACAGTATGTTCATGTCTAAACTTGGGTAATGTTTCTTTTATTGTTAAATGTATTAACAGTATGTTCATGTCTAAACTTGGGTAATGTTTCTTATATTTATCAGCCACTTTTGCATTTGAAACTGTTATGATTCTCTAATACTTTTCATACTCTTCTTTTGTCCTACTGCTTTTTCCTTGCGGCATCACAGAGAGGAGGTATGCATAGAGTGCTATTTTGGGGTTTGCGCTATGTGGGATGCTTGTGATGCCGATGTGTTGAACATTTGGAATGTTTCTTTGATCCCCTCTATCCATCATCACCAGGGTCGACCTCTTGCTCATGACCCTGAAACCACCATGTAGTATGATTTCTCTATAGGTTGATCACACTGCATCCGTGTCAGGTTACCAAACCACTTTATCTTCTGTGTGTTAATATAGTAGTTAACTGATTCAGTCCCCACCATATTCCTCAGCGTGCTGCACATTTTGTAGAGAATTGTCTTTTCTGCTGCACTTCATAAGCAGTACATCTCACAAGTCTCAATCTTACATACGTCCATATCTAATAAAGCCCAAGTTTTAACAGACTCCAGAAGTGTACTTCAAACCATCTCAAGCCCCCAAGCAAAATAGACTTTTACATCAAATAAAATACATAATATTTAAAAAAAAACAGATTTAGTCCTACAGTGGAATTTGGCCCACTGTGGGATTCTTGGAAATGAGAAGGCAGATGAGTTCACAAAACCGGAAGTGTCAGCACGCAGACTCGCCATTCACAGAACTATAAAGAAGCAAAGACACTCATAAAATGATTCACGAGAACGGAATGGAGATACCAACACAAAGAATAGTGACCAGAAAATGACAGCATAGACAAACTTGGCACAAATTGGCAGACAAAGATCTTCAGACTCAGAACGGGACATTGCAGACTCAAGGCCCACCTTTACAGATTTAGCCTTAGAGATACTGTCACGTGCGATTGTAGAGCATACAAGCAGACACTAGTGTGTGTGTAATGCAGACCAAAGAGAGGCAGTCTGACCTGGGGGAGCGTCCATGCTCAAAAAGCTGTGGGGGACCGGTGAAGACCTGAAACGTACAGTCTCCTTCGTGAACCTCACCAGGCTAGAAGCATAAAATAAGTTGATCGAGGAAGAAGAGGACCCAAGTTTGACACTGATAACAGAAAGTTCATATTTGTGTTAAACAAAACGTATCAGATTAATTGCCATATTCATGTTAGCAATTGCTTAACCATGATAGATCTGGCCCATACCTCTCTCTTGCCTTGATAATAAGGACTAATAGGCTAGTTTTTATCCAACTCTTAATGAATTGCTGGCTGCTGTCAGTTCATTTGTTGCTGCATATTCAGCCCAACAAATAGAACCATTTTACTGATCAATACACTGCATTAGGAGCAACAATTAACTGCCAGAATATCTTTGAAGGACATCAAACTCGTTTGAGTGAGGTGTAAAAGGAAGTAAGATAAGGATACATACTTTCCCCTGATCTTTTCAACATTTTTATGGAAGCTGAAAGGCTTGATAGAGCAGCCAAACTTATATTTCAAAAAGTCTCTGCTGTGACTTATCAGCCGTCACCACTACTTAAACACCCAAACATCAGCTTGCAGCAACAAAACAACAACTGATCAACAGTATGTTTATACCAACAAAGTCAAATTTTGTCCTTATCCATAGCACAAGCTAGGAAATTACAATGTGTGAAATGAAATATCTAAGAAATGGCATGGTCACCAGGAATAGATCAATGAGGACGTTAGAAATAGGATGAGAACTACCCATTGTCCTGAATTCATTTCATGACAGAAAGAAGCAATGGTTCAGTCATCGCATAAGAATGCAACCTGATCAATTACCACTACACTCTCACAATACAAGAAGACCTGGTTGCAAGGCATGCGGAAAACCACATGGCAGATGACAGATAGCACAAAACAGAAATCCTGCAACATAGGCTAACAACAACTGACACAACACACTTGGCTCAAGAAAGACATGTTCGCCTTCCCTGACATTAAACTGCACATGTGGCTGTATAAGTCAAATAAAGTGTTATAAGTAAAGGAAAAACACGAGTAAAGATCCTGTTGACTTGCTATGTAGCATATATGGAAATATGGTGCTAGGCCCAAATTATCTTGACCAATGGTCAATAAGGGGTGTATTTCAAGTATATTTGTACATTCAATGTTATATTCAGTAGCCATGTTCTATTTGTGTGTGTGTGTGCACAAATCGGACCAGACTGCAACAAGTGAACATAAGTACGATGAGCAGCATGATGATGTCACTTCTGGTGTAAACAGCACATACCAACCGCCAAGTTTGCAAAATTTTTGTTTCTAACAGCTGAAGGATGTCGGCCAGTTGACATTCATTGCAGAATGTAGGCAGTTTATGGGGACAAAACGTGTTAGAAGACAACAGTGAAGATCTGGACAACGATGTTTAATGAAGGACGTGAGTTAACGAAGGATCTTCCGAGACCAGGTCAGGCGCATATTGTTGCTTTAACTCACGTCCTTTTTTAAACATCATTGTCCAGTTTTTCACTGCTGTCTTCAACACACTTTTGTCATGATGCACTGCCTGCATTCTGTGATGAATGTCAACTGGTCGACATCCTTCAGCTGTTAGAAACCGAATCACCGCTCGCTGATCAACTCTGAACAGATTCTGTATCACACCCGCAATGTTTTAAATGGTCTGTTGAGGAAACTATGAGTCGGAGGATAATGAAATTTTGCAAACTTGACAGTTGGTATGTGCTGTTCACACCAACAGTGACGTCAGCAAATGTATCGTACATATATTCACTTGTTAACAGTTTTGTCCAGTTTCATTTGAACACGCCTCGTATATATATATATATATATATATATATATATGCATTTAGTAATTCATATCTTATTTTAAAGACTGTGATCACATGCCTTGGTACCATGAAGAAGTCTGTGGCAGATGAGGATGCAATCAGCTGCTTGGTGTTAGGGACAGAGAACAAATCTATCTATGTTCTAGACCCAGGAGCATTTACTGTACTGGCTATGGTAAGTATGTACATTAAGATCACTGATGGGTGTGTCTCAGTTCAGACTCCCCATTTTTACTGAGTTGTATTATTTTGTTTGCAATCAAAGACAAGATAGCCTCTAATTTACCCAGGGAATCAGTTGTTAGACAAATCGGCACAATCAGAATCAGCTTAAATTTAAACAATTTGACAATGCAAATCAATGTATGTACATTTAGATTAATTTAGAATAATCGTGGGCGAAGTCTGCCTTCGACTCGGTTGATCGTCTGGCTCTATGGAAAGCCCTCCAGGGAATAGGCACCCCCGTCCCCATGTTAAACCTGATCAAGGAGATACACAAGGACACTGGCGCCAGAATTCGCTCAGGGGGCATTCTCTCTGACAGATTCCCCACGATTTCTGGTGTCAGACAAGGATGTGTTCTTGCCCCTGACCTATTCTGCGGGGTTGTTGACTGGCTTCTTGACCGCCTTAACGCCCACCAAGAGGGTATTGCCATTGATCAGTCAACTTTCATTAATCTCGCCTAGCGTACGAAGAAGAAGATTAATCTCTTCTGCGCGGACGACATTGTACTGTTCGGCACAGACAGCTCTATGCTATAGAGCTCTTTTGCTGATTAATCAATATGATTAGAGTAAATTGGTAGAAATGACTACATTTGTAATTTGTATACAAAAATGAGAAAGTTTTAAACAATAGTAAATGAATTTTGTTTTGTCTTTTACTCCTGGTTTAATAATGTTATTCTGAATCAGCACAAATTGGACCAGTGGAAATCTAGGGTCACATGTAGGATCATAATAGTGGTATTGTGGTATTGTCAGCAACTAAAATGGTTTGGCCGTGTAACAATAATTAACCCCCCGTCATCCCCCATCCCCTAACAAGCAATGCTATTTAGATACAATGGGATTCAAGGCCAAAAGCCTACCACAAAAAAGCTGGCTAGTGGAAATATATGCCACTGTGCATGAGGCATACAGTAGGGCTCATTTTAAAGATCTGACACTGAAAGGCAAAACAGGAAAAGCAAAATGAAGAAGAAGAATGATATTGTTCTGATACACAAACACTTAGGATACCTGTCTCCTAGTCTGGAGGACATCAGTTTTAACCTCCAGCAAGCCATGGGTTTCTATCTATCAGGGTTAAACAAACACCTAGCATACACCTGAGATGACAGAATAAGACCAACAATTTCATAAAAGGCAACTAAGAGGGTTGTGCTTGGGACTGGCAACCTCACTGCATACACAAACATCTTGCTATTATAATGAGCTACTGCAAAAGCTCAGACACAGACTTCCTGTCAAGGGACTAGTTACAGTTAAAATCTTGCTATTATAATGAGCTACTGCAAAAGCTCAGACACAGACTTCCTGTCAAGGGACTAGTTACAGTTAAAATCTTGCTATTATAATGAGCTACTGCAAAAGCTCAGACACAGACTTCCTGTCAAGGGACTAGTTACAGTTAAAATCTTCACTTCAGTTCAATCAAATAGATGAATGGTTGCAAGTGAGCGACAGTGGTACCTATGGAGTGAACATGTGAATAATATACACTGCATGGGGTTTGCATTGGCAGATAACATTGGTTTCTCACTTCTATAAATAGTCCTGTCCGACCTTAGCATTGGGAAAAGACCATAATGAATTTTTTTTAATAGGGACAATACTATTGGCTAGTCTTAACTCAATCACTCCCACGAGCCGATACATCGGCTTCTATTTTTTTTCTTCAGAAAACCCAGGAGCCGATATATCGGCTTTTGCTATTGTGTTTACAAAATTACATATTTTCCCATTCCTAGTTTTCCTAAATGTTTTATTTTGGTTATTGACAGAAGTCCAGATTTTGTACTTTTCATTTCCAGAAGAATTAGTGTGGGTTTCATTAACAAAATTGTTAATTTTCGTACTTGAAACATAATTTTTTATTCTGAATGCAGCCTTGAATCTAGCTCATGCTCCTTCGGCCAGACCAAATAGAGTTTTTACAGTACAAGCTCGGTAATGGTTAGATTATATTATTGCTAACAATAGTGATGATGAAGATATCAATCATTCTGATGGCGCTATTTCAATTTCTTTATCTAGTCTTAGTTCTAAGTCGAGCGATGAAAGTCCAGCTATGGTTCATTGACAATGAGGCAAGCAGCTGGATATGTCGCTTTCTGCTGTCAGCTCATGTATTCTTGCATCTTGGCCCCAAATTTATTCAATCCTTCAAGACCTCTCACTACTCGATGCTTTCTTGTCCTCTTTAGTGTCACCTGTTATAATGTCTGCCTCTCTATGGTTGATCAGTAATCTCTCTTATTTCAAAATCTGTTTTCTGTGGCTTTTCTCCCACCCTAATTACAGCTACTTATCTTATCAACAGATGGACTTGCCCAGTGTTCCAGTGTTTATTAGTGTTAATGGGCTGTTTGATGTGGATTATCGCATTGTTGTCTCCTGCAGAAATGGGTGTGTTTACACTCTTAAAAGGTAAAAGATATTCTAGATTTAGTTAAAAAATTAGGGCTGAAAGGAAATATAGAAGAAGTATTAGAAGTAACTGTTGTGGCAGTACTAGTATTAACAACATGATTTCTGCCAAAGACTGATGTGTCTGACCGAAAGGTGCAAAAATTCCAGTCAAACTGTAAACTAGCGACACAACGCATTCCGTTCTCCTGGACTACATTCTGCTACTTGCAAAGCCCTGTTCAGGACTTGGTAGTGGGAGATTGAGAACGAACGCAGAAGAAGAAAAACAACAACATGATTACTATTATTATTATTATTATTATTATTATTATTATTATTATTATTATTATTATTATTATTATTATTATTATTATTATTATTACAAGTATACTAGTGGATGTAGAAAAAGAAGAGCAAAGATTGCGCTGTACCGGCTGCGGGTCTACATGGCTCAAGTGTTTTAGTTCATTATTGATGCCGCTTGGCCATGGATTTGCCTGGAATTCACACTAGTCGACGACTTACATTTGTGTTCACAGAAACGTATCGTTTTCCATCTGGACTGGTTAATTCGTTTGTTTTTTGTGTTCTCTTCCCTCCGATTATCCTGGAATGGACATCGGCTATATAGATTAGCGCTATGGTCTAGTGCACACGGCTGAACTTCTGATTAGCGCTAGGGTCTAGTGCACACGGCTGAACTTAACGAGATTGGAACCCTTCGCCCTAGCTGCAGACAGTGTCGGTTTTGGCGTGACTATGAAATTTAGACACGACTATAATGGACTAGAAAAGGCCCGGGGCCCAATACATAACTCACACACTGAGTAGTGTCCCTCTTGCTGTTATGGGAAAGGCATGACACACAACGATAGATGTCATCCCCCTCCACTGCCTTGTGGGATACCTGTTAAGGGGAAAAACTTCAGGAGTAAACCCTGAGGAAAAATCTGCATCATGTGCTATCTCCAGTCATCTCAATAAAATCTTGTCACCGACCAACGGTAGCTCAGGACCAGAGAGTGAAGCTGACAAAAGGTGCAGTTTCTTCCTCACTGTAATCTAAATCACAGCGCAATTAGCTGCATAGCAAGAGAAAAGACTGTCCACACTGCTTAACAAAGAGAGTGGTCTTCATTACATGTGATGGACTAATATCAACAGGTGTAGAATGCTAGTAAAGTGACCTCCAGAACTAGGTATTATCAATATCTTGAGACATACAACACACCTTTCAATAGAATGGGCAGAGTAGTCATAGACATTACTGAGATTTACATACAGTTCATTCACTTGATATTGGATTCCTGCAAGAAATTTGTTGTTATGTTATTGCTTGTCAAACTATGTTCACATCTCCTGAGTATCTAGAGTTCTCTCTCTCTCTCTCTGTGTGCGTGCGTGCATGCACCGTCTGAGTGTTTAAAGTCATGAAGTCTTTATTGAAGATGTAATTGATGATTGTACCTTCAATCATTCATTGTTGAACAGAGGTAGCAAGGACATAACCAAAAATATGATTGAGCTCAGTTCTCAGCCGGTAGGAATGGAGAGGATCAACAAGAACATATATGTTGGTTGTATGGATGACACCTTACACTGCTTCACATCAAAGGTAAGTGAACATCATAGTTTTGTACATTATACTGCTACACATCATATGTTTGTACCCATATGTTTATACATTATATGGCTACATACAAAAGGTATACATAAAAGATTTGTATAAATCAGTTGTATGTACATTATGCTGATACACATCAAAGGCTTGTACACAGATTTGTACATGTATTGATGCACATCAAATGTTTGCATATTCATAGTTACACATCAAATATTTGTATATTGCATAGTTACACATCAAAGGTTTGTTAGGAACGGAGTGGTCTCAAGGTAAAATGTCGGCCTCGGGTGCTGGAAGTCACGGATTCAAATCACGGTGGAGACCGGGATTTTTTTGACATGGTCTTTCTGGTATTTCCCTGGATCTCTGGTTAGTAGAGATCGGACGACTGTGTGCAATGTCGCACACATTAAAAATTCCTCTGCAGTTAGAAATTGAAAAGAGTAGGCTTTACGGCCGCTTCCGCTGCCCGGGCAAAATTCAAAATTGTGTTCAAAATCTACCCAATCTGTTACGGGATCCTTGCCAATGCTACGGAGTTCGTGCATTGTGCTGAGATTCTCCAAAAAATATGAGTTAACCGTGTGCAATAACATTGATTCTTCAACTAAGCTAAACTAAGGTTTATTAATTACACAGTACATACTAAAGGTATGTTCACATTAAAAGTGTATACATTACACTACTTTATGGTTTCGTTCGTTCTCAATCTCCCGCTACCAAACCCTGAAAGGGCTTAAGTAGCAGAATGTAGTCCAGAGAACAGAATACGTTGTGTCGTAGTTTACAGCTTGACTGCGATATTTGCACTTTTCAGTCCAACACATCCAACTTCAGCAAACTAATAGACTTGACAACTTTATCATGTACAACAAACTAGTAGACTTGACAATTTCATATACACAATGGACTATACTGCAAGAGCACATAAATACTTTGTTACAGGCTTCCTGAAAGTTAGCCAACAGCAACAATAACACAGTGTTCCTATTTGAATGAAACAAGGATGATGATGACAATGATAAAACTTTGGTTGTAATGAAGATTGCCTTGTTTGCGTTTTGCAGGGTAAAAAACTCTGGACAGTCCGCTTGCCTGCCAGCATCACAACTCTTGAAGTGATTCATTATAAACCCAAAAGCTTTACGGCTGTTCTAGTTGCCCTTAGCAACCAAGAAGTCCATATCTATAAGGAGAAGTTCCTGGTTGATGTGATCAAGATGGATGACATAGTCACTGGAATGTGCTTTGGTAGATTTGGTAGAGAGGATGGGACACTCGTCATGTCTGCAAAACGTAAGCAGAGTTAAAGTTAACTTAGCTTTAGTCCAGTGGCCTGGTAGTTGCATCCGTGAACCATATGTAGTTTTGAAAACTGTATTTTTGCATATTTAATTTCACCTCAGCTGACGATGAAGAGTTGGTTGCTGGGGCAAATTATCATTTGTTTCTGAGTGTTTGCAATCTGCTCAAGGGTGAAGTATAAGTAAGTTTTGGCTTCAAGCAGAATTGAAGTTAATTTTTGTGTGCAAATGTCGAACATAGTTTTGGTTTAAACCATAAAGGTAAATTATACAGTATTAGTTTCCAATTAAAGGAAAACCTAGATGCCATAGGTACAAATGTAGAAGTTGGATTAAATTATCTTAACTGGCATCATCATCATCATCATGTAGCATGTCCTTTGTAGAACGTCGCTCCCATCACAGTCTGTCTGAAAGAAACTCGTTCCCTTGCCAAAACACCAGCTTCCGCCACTGTCATACTCAGGCATTCCTGGATATCTTGGTGCCATCGTCTTCTTGGTCTACCCTTTCCTCTTTTGCCTGGCACCATACCTTTCATCACCGTTCTCTCAAGACCATTGTGTCTCTTGATGTGACCAAAGTATTTGCATTTTCTAGCCAAAATGGAATTGATAAACCAGTTCTCCTCTATGCTCAACTCTTGCCGAATGTCTACATTTGTTCTTTTCTCTGTCCAGGGTATTCTGAGGATCTTTCTGTAACATTTTGACTCGAAGGATTCGATTCTTTGTTTAGAAGTTTTGGTAATCGTCCAGCTTCACAACCATAAGCCGCCACAGGAAAAACACAGGCTCTCAAGACTTTTACTTTTATCGTTTTGTTGGTGCCCTGCCATAATTTCTTCAGGCTGTTCAGTCTCTGCATTGCCATAGCTAGTCTTCTTCTGATTTCTTTCGAGCAGTCACCATTTTTGTCAATTCTGGAGCCCAGACATTCAAAATGTGTGAACTGATCTATTTCCTCACCACCCACTGTAAATTTATGCTGACATTGTGTTTTATCGGTGGTCATTATCTTTGTTTTGTTTATGTTTATGAACAGATTTTGATCTTTACTATGTCCATTAACGGCTGAAAGTAGCTGCTCTAGCCTTTCTGCGCTTCTTGATAGTATCACTGTGTCATCTGCGTATCGTAACTCTGGAATCTCGTACCTCCCAATCGTAAATGGGTCGAAACTTTCAATGTTCTCGTCTTCTCTAACATTTCTCATTATACATTCCGCATATATCTTGTACAGATAAGGTGAGAGGATACATCCCTGTCGGACTCCCTTTTGTACTGCAAACCAATCTGATGTTTGCCCAGATACTCGGACAGCGGCTTGTTGATCTTGGTATAATGTTTCAATGAGATGGACTATATGCAAAGGAAACCCCATTTCCTTCATGATTCTCCATAGATTTTGATGTTTTACTGTGTCAAAGGCCTTAGTGTAATCAATGAAACATGTGTACAGGTCTACATTAAACTCTCTACATTTTTCATAGATATTCCTTAAATTGAATATGTGGTCCCGGGTCCCTCTGTCTTTCCTAAAACCTGCCTGGACTACGTGAATTTCAGATTCAAACCTTTTCTCTATCCTTCTTAATAGGATTCGCAAGATTAGCTTGCTAGCATGGCTGATCAGCGCGATAGTTCGGTAGTTCGTGCACAGCTTCAGGTTCCCTTTTTTGGGGAGGGGAATATAAATTGATTTCTTCCATGCTTCTGGCCACTCTGCACTGTGCCATATCTGTTTACACAGCTTGTGATAGACTCAAGCACATGCCTCTCCTCCTGCTTGTATTAGCTCTGCTGGGATATCATCACATCCTGGGGACTTTCCCTTTTTCAGGCTTTTAATTGCAGAGCGTACTTCTTCCAATGTTGGTTCAGGTTCTTTCTCATCCTTTGGTAGGATTGTAACTGAGCACTTTGTGCTATCTCCATACATGGTTCTGCAGTACTCTCTCCATCTATTCAGTATGTCTTTGGTTTCCGTTAATGTTTTATCCTCTTTGTCATTGATGGCAGAACTTAATTAAGGTTATCCTAAGTGAGAAGTTTTAGATTGGCTAAGATGAAAAACAGAATGTAGTTTAGCACGAAAGTGAGAGTCTGATTGACAGAGTGATAGAACACTCACTTCTCATAACAAAAGTATTAGATTTGTTTCTTGTAATCAACTTACTCTAGTTGCCCCAGCTGTAAATGGGTACCTAGCTTACTATCAGGAAAGGAAAGACAGTAAGGATCTACCAAAACTCATCAAAAACTTATGGCTAGTACAGTGAAGTCTTTAACATTTCATCCACAACACCAATGCCTGCTGTGGGATTGCCTTTACTGCCATGAAAAAAACAAAAGTCTTTCAATCAGATGGGCTTTTCAGTAAATTGTTTATTTTATGTTAATAGTTACATTTATAAATTAAATTACGTTATATTAACATTGTTAAGTTAAGCCTGTTGTTTAAAAAATGTGTCTAGGTTTTGATGGAACTGAAAATTCAAATCAAAAGTATAATACCATGGACAAGAATGGCTCAGTCACCACATTGGAACAAAGTCATGAACTTGACCTAGTTATGATCTAAAGGCATTCATTGGGGACAGAGAACAACAGACGAACCAATCGTAACATGAGCTACACGGATAGGGAAGCACTAACCGAATGAAGGACACAGATAGGGAAGCATTATCCGAATGAGGGACACAGATAGGGAAGAACTATCTGAATGAGGGACATGGATAGGGAAGCATTTATCTGAATGAGGGACACAGATAGGTAAGCATTTATCTTAATGAGGGACACAGAAAGGGAAGCATTTATCTTAATGAGGGATACAGATAGGGAAACATTTATGAGGGACCCCCAGATAATGATTTGCACTTGAATGGAAGTAGGGGTAACCAGGCTGGGCAGGTATGTTTGAAAAAGGTAAATAACAGTAGGCTGGATAAGAGGATAAAGGTCAAACACGACATTACCAGATGATAATACATTTACTTGCATCTATACATGCATTTACTTACACAAACACATGCATGCACGTACACACACACACACACACATATTTATATACATACATGTACAAACCATTTGCATACACACATACATATATTATATATATTTATATATATAAGCAGGTAGCATGTCATTTGTAGAACATCACTCTTACAACTGCCAACCTATTTGGTTGTTATAAGTTTCTTGACAGAGGCGTGCAATATTGTAGGTTGTCATTACTTTCTGTATGTGCAGCAATCATACCATATATATATATTAATATAATAATAATCTGCCGAAGATGGATGTGTCAGACTGAAAGGTGCAAATATCGCAGTCAAGCTGCAAACTAGCTGATACAATGCATTCTGTTCTCTAGACTACATCCTGCTGCTTGCAAAGCCCTGTTTGGGGCTTGGTAATGGGAGATTGAGAACGAACGCAGAAGAAGAATAATAATAATGTTCGCTTAGGCATCTGAGGCTCGTTGCGTCGGTCGGCCACATCCATGACCCATATCTGTGGCGTGGTTCCAGGCTTCATCCAGGGCAGAGGAGAAGGTTGCTACTTGCTGGAGTCATACTGTTCGGGGACGGCCCCTTCTGTGCCTCCAGCCAGTCGGGGGAAGACTTGTGTAGTATCTTATGGGCAGGGATTTCCTGGTCCAGCCATACAACATGACCGAAGAAAGAAACTTTGCACTGGTCAAGTGTTTCTGAGATTGGGTGGAGGCCTGTTTTAACAGAGACCTCCATGTTGCAGATGTAGTCATGCCATCGGATTCCCAGGATACGCCGCTGGTTGCGCATGTGAAAGGTTTCCAGTCTCGACATGTCATGATTCAGCAATGTCCAGGTTTCAGAGCCGTAAAGCAGGACTGGGACAACATAGGACTGGTAGATGCAGATTTTTGTCCCAAGGGAGATCTTGCCATTACTCCACACATGTCGGAGGTGTGCATAGCAGACACAGCTGGTCCGATCCACCTAGACATTATATATATATATATATATATATATATATATATATATATATATATATATATATATATATATATATATTATATATATATATATATATATAAAATGTACAGATAAATAGAAAAAAATGAAATAGAGGAGTAAAGGGAGCCAATGAAAATATCAACAATACGTCATGTGACTTAAGGCAGCCCAAAAGAAAATTTATTTATTCATCAGTTCGAATCAATGTCGACCAATGGAAGAACAAGAGATAATGCCAGTGACCATAATGTCAGCTTTCTGTTGGTGGTCCAGGACTGTTGGAAATGACTCAGCGCCTTTAGGTATGTCAAGAATATACTGATGTCAGTTCTGCTAATCAGTCATTGGCGTATTGACCTAATGAAGTCAAGCTGACTTGAGATAAAAGTGGTAAGGAGCCCAGTGAAAGTTATCACTAATTCACTTTCACTCTTGTCTTTTCTAGATATGAAAGCACATTTTTATTCATTCCCTCTTCAGTGACATCCCTCTTCAGTCTGATGAGTAAAATGAAGTCATATCAGCCAATATAGCAAGGTTGTTCCATGCACTGACTAGTGTGTACATTATATTTAGTGATGGTCAATATGTTGTTTGAGGCTTAGGCTTACTGTTTTATTTGCAGGTGGAGGGCTGTACGTGAAAATCTTAAAGAGGACAGCTACATTTGATGAAAAAGATATCTCAGCTGGGCCTCCCAAAGCACAAAATGTTAAATTGAATGTACCAAAGAAAACAAAATTGTTTGTGGATCAAAGTCAGCGGGAGAGAGAAGATGGTGTAGGTAGGTAGAAAATCTTTTCCTTCTTCTAAAAACATTTGGCTTTTTTATTCTGTCTTCATTTTCTATTCCTCCTCTCATTTTGAAATATTTTTCATGTAACTTTTCTAGTTATGATGGCTTAAAAAAAATATAGAATTCCTTGACATTAAAATGTATCTTTTGTGCAATGTTGTGTTTTTAATTACTTTTTTAATAATTTGTCAGTTTTCAAAGTATAGCAATGTATATCTCCATCGAGGATTATTTCAGCAAAAGTGAGACTGTTGTATATCACATCTGTCTCATCATATATCAAATATGTTATGCATTTTTTACAATGAAATGTTTTATTAACTGGTTTGTTATAACTGCATTATTTTGTATAATTTTTGTTAGTTCTCAAATATTTAAAATATGCAATGTACATTTGTTTTTAATCATTAGCTTTGCTAATCTTCATTGATGGTTTCTCTCCAGTTTTCAATGGAAAGTTCTTATAAGTCCACCACTTTGCTGTCCGTACAACTCCTTGGATACTTCCTTGGTTTTATACCTTCAATTGGCAAAACCTTCTCTTCTTGTCTATTTGTTAGCCTCCTCAATAATTCCATCACCTATGCTTTTTAATTCATCATTATTTTCTCTGTCCATTACTTCTGGAGCTTTACTCTTGTTAATCTTTCATTATTAAAAAAAATAACTTGATGTTTCTCATTGTCTATACACGGACAGATACACAATCACATGAGTTTATTTCGCTCTGGGTAGCACCTTGGAGCAGAGACATGGCAAACAGAATGACGTTTTTGTTGCATTCTTGGATGTCATTTTGGAGAAGTCAGGCCATCAGAGATTCCTATCTTTGGATGTCACATATGAGTATCAGAAGTCAGGCAATCAGACATTCCTATCTTTGGATGTCACATATGAGAATCAGAAGTCATGCAATCAAAGATTCGTATCTTTGGATGTCACATATGAGTATCAGAAGTCAGGCAATCAGACATTCCTTTCTTTGGGTGTCACATATGAGTATTAGAAGTCATGCAATCAAAGATTCCTATCTTTGGATGTCACATATGAGTATTAGAAGTCATGCAATCAGAGATTCCTATCTTTGGATGTCACATATGAGTATTAGAAGTCTGACAATCAGACATTCCTATCTTTGGATGTCACATATATTAGAAGTCTGACAATCAGATATTCCTATCTTTGGATGTCACATATGAGTATTAGAAGTCATGCAATTAGATTATATTTGAAGCTCTGAGCATCACATCGTATTTGAGGCCAAGGCAAACAGACAATATCATTTTTCAGCTCTGGATGTCCCATTGGAGCAGAGGCCAGGACAAACAGATAATGAGATTATTTTTCAGCTCTGGATGTCACATTGGAGCAGAGGCCAGGACAAACAGATGAGATTATTTTTCAGCTCTGGATGTCCCATTGGAGCAGAGGCCAGGACAAACAGATAATGAGATTATTTTTCAGCTCTGGATGTCCCATTGGAGCAGAGGCCAGGACGAACAGATAATGAGATTATTTTTCAGCTCTGGATGTCCCATTGGAGCAGAGGCCAGGACAAACAGATAATGAGATTATTTTTCAGCTCTGGATGTCATATTGGAGCAGAGGCCAGGACGAACACACATCCAGACTTCATTAGAAGCTTTGAGTTTCATGTTTTCTCTCCTTGTTGTGTTGCTCCACAGTGCCAACTCAGTAGAAGACCCTCCACTCTCAATGTCCATTGAGAACTGTTCCCTCACTGATTGTATCTGTGTGTGTTTTTATGTGGAATTTTTTTTTCATTTTTGCATGCCTTTCCTTTTTCTTATCATGAACATGAAATGAATCAGTATTGGAGTTACTATTGTTTATTAAATATATATTTTTTTCTTCCAGCCATGCACAGAACATTCCAACGTGATCTGGCCCGCATGAGATTGCGAGTCATGAAAGAGTATGTCAAGGCACTTGACAACAGCATGAGTCCAATTTCCTCAGATCCAACGGAACCAATTAAACTCAATGCTCGTGTATGTTAAGTTTAAAATTTACAATACAAAATGTGCCATAATTAGGTCATATTATTGCCCAGCAAGTTATTTCAGAGCAAACTTCACTGAACAACCATTTTGAAATGATGAAATTTTCACACATAGATAAATTTGTGTGTTTTTTCATTCATTAGGGGTGGACTATATCTTCTTTGCGTGCATTGTCCTATGTTTGTTTGTTGTGATTCATCCCATCTATCTAAAGCTTTCTTCCTTGCATTCCAATTTTATCTTTTTCTCATCATATTTCCTTTTTCATTTCATTAGGAGCATAGAACCACTGTGTGCTTGTCTTGCTTCAAAGCATTTATCTGTCTATTTAGAGCTGGTTTCTGTGGGGGCTATCTTTTGTAAATGAAGTTGCTAGTCTTGTGCACAGCTCTCCTTAGCCATCATTTGCAACATGCATAATAAGGCATAGTGGTCCTATTCTTACCATTAAGGAGACTTGGAATCAGCATAGAGGACCAATTTATGATAATATTTTAGTCTTCATTTGCCATCAAGTTACCTTGTTGTTTTTATTTTTGATGCTAAGCAAGATGGCCGTACCTTGATCGACTCTCTCCAGTATTTGTGTCGAATTCTCCAATGTTTGGTGATTCCTGTGAATTATATCTTACAACTTTTTCACCAGTTGGTATCAAGGACTTTATTCTGTGGAATTGATGTGCTTTCGATTGGTTATCCTGTTTATGATAGAGTTCAACGTTCCGCTTAACTGCACACCAGAATTCAGTCCAGATTATCACTACTCAAGGACATTTCTGCTCAGACTGAAGCCGACTTCCTCCTGCCCGCCCCTCTCTCCACCGGAAGTTACATGATACCTCTCCCAACCTCGTATTCTCAGCACAGCAAGGATCACGCTGACCAACTGGTCGACACAATCAGAAGCCTCGGCGACGAGACACGTAAAAACAGGGAGTTTGACGGGGACAGACACAGAAAGCTTGACACAAACATTGGTCTAACACACCCTTCGCGGCCCTCGTCCCAAGGTTGTGGGGTACGCGGCTCCATCTGGGAAGTCTGTAGGGATTTTGGTCAACACGCTGTGCATGAACACAGCCTCAGCAGTTGGACATGGTAGTGGTCGATTGATGCAATGGGCCTTTCATGCCTATGCAAACATTATTTTTATTATTTTGTTGTTGTAACGGATCCATCATTGCTTGCAATGAGCAACTATTATTATATAGATTCAGCAGTATCAGAACTCTTGCCCTTCGGCCCAATGCCATGTATGGGTATATGCACATGTTTTTAGTTGTTATTTAGTGCCATTTAGCGATTATGATACCAAGATAGTTGATGTGTTTACCTTCGGTCTTTTGACTTAAATTAAAAACATATAATTATAGTTTATTGTGACTGTAGTTACCAAACTGCTGGTCCCCTGGATCAATTAGTTATTAGCTGTAGAGGCCTTACAGTTTCACTCTGCGGTGTTGACACAACAGGTGCATCAACAGTTCAACTGGGATGTTGGAATGTCCATAATATGCTGACTGGACTATCTGATAACTTACATGATATAAACGATGCCAGAAAGACACGCGTAATCAATGACGAACTGAAAAGACTGAACGTGGACATTGTAGCACTTCAAGAAACTCAGTTAGCGGGCTCGGGGTCAATGAGTGAGAAAGACTATTTATTCTACTGGCAAGGAAAAGACCCCAACGAAAAGAGAGAGCACAGTGTAGGCTTTGCAGTTAAAAAGTCTCTATTACATATAGTTCAACCAGGTGAGAATGGTTTAGAACGCCTGCTTGCGCTTCGTCTCCATACCACAGTAGGTCCCGTCACCCCTGTCAGTGTATATGCACCTACCTTGTGCTCCACACCTGAAGTCAAAGATGAGTTCTATGATGATTTATCAGCGATCATTAAAAGCATCCATAGTCAAGAACAGCTTGTTCTTCTAGGTGATTTCAATGTTAGAGTATGCGCTGATCACGACTTGTGGCATTCATGTCTTGGCAAGTTTGGAGTTCGACAAATTAATGAAAATGGCCAGCGGCTTTTAGAGCTCTGTGCCTACCATGAACTTTGTATGACCAACTCTTATTTTCAGACCAAACTCCAACATAAGGTATCGTGGATGCACCCTCGATCAAAGCATTGGCATCAGTTGGATCTAATTCTTGTCAGAAGATCTCTCAAGTACGTGCTCCTGACGCGCACTTACCATCAGCTGGATCTAATTCTTGTCAGAAGATCTCTCAAGTACGTACTCCTGACGCGCACTTACCATCAGCTGGATCTAATTCTTGTCAGAAGATCTCTCAAGTACTTGCTCCTGACGCGCACTTACCATCAGCTGGATCTAATTCTTGTCAGAAGATCTCTCAAGTACGTGCTCCTGACGCACACTTATCATCAGCTGGATCTAATTCTTGTCAGAAGATCTCTCAAGTACGTGCTCCTGACGCACACTTACCATCAGCTGGATCTAATTCTTGTCAGAAGATCTCTCAAGTACGTGCTCCTGATGCACACTTACCATAGTGCAGACTGTGACACTGATCATTCTTTGCTTCGCTGTCAAATTAAATTGCAGCCAAAGAAGTTCCATCACACCAGAAGCTAAGACAAGCCACGCATCAACGCAAGTAGAATATCGAACCCTACGCTGATCAAGAGATTTCACAATGCTTTTCAGGAAACTATCAATATTCAACATCATGACACCGCTGTTACAAAGACCTGGCAGTGTCTTCGAAATGTAATACACAACACTGCAGTTGCTACATTTGTAAGAAGAGCTGTTAAATCAGATGACTGGTTGGAAGCGAAAGTGGAGGATATGACACCCGTCATTGAGGCCAAGCTCGCTGCTCTGGTTAAATACAAGCAATGTTCAAATGCAGGTACTCTGTACAACGTCAAGTCCGCCAGAAGCCAGGTACAACAAATAGCTCGTCGGTGTTCAAATGAGTATTGACTACAGCTTAGTGAAAACATCCAGACTGCAGCACAAACAGGGAACATAAGACAAATGTACGATGGTATAAAGAAAGCTATTGGCCCAATGAGTAGGAAAACAGCACCTCTCAAATCCATCACTGGTGAGAATATAACAGATAAATGAAAGCAAATGGAGCGATGGGTCAAGCACTATTCTGAGCTCTACTCGTGTGTCAATATAGTCATTCCCACAGCCCTTGAAGCTGCCAAAAGTTATGCCAGTACGGATCTGAATAAAGCTATTGACAGCTTGGCCCTGGGAAAAGCACCAGGGATCCCACCTGATTTGATCAAACGCTGTGAAGAACAACAAATTGAAGATAGGGTGTACCGACGAATGCCCGTGCGGTACTGGTAAAATGACCGCTGAACATCTGCTGCAGAACTGCCCGACATACGAGGAACAGAGAGAGCAGATGTGGCCATCACCAGTGGAACTGCAAGACAAGCTCTATGGCAGTGGCGACAGCCTCAGGATGACCGCCGCTTTTTTCAAAAAAATAATGGTTACTGTCTGACTGCGTACGAAGAAGAAGAAGAAGAAACGCTGTGAAGATACACTTTTGCAACCACTGTATATGATGTTATGTCAGTGCTAGAAAGAGGTCACAATATCTCAAGATATGAAACATGCACAGATTATACAAAAACAAAGGTGATAGAAGTGACTGTAATAACTACGGAGGGAGGTGTTTCTCTGCTTAGTGTTGTAGGCAAAGTCTTCGCCAGAGTTATCTTACTAAGACTACAGAAATTGGCTGAGCGTGTATATCTGAAAAAGGCATTTGATTTGGTTAGTAGGGATAGACTCTTCAAAATCCTATCTAAAATAGGCTGCCCAAACAAACTGCTGGAACAAATATTATCGTTCCATGAGAGCATGACAGGAACAATCCAATTTGATGGAAGCATATCATAACCATTTGGAATTCTAAGTGGTGTTAAGCAGGGCTGTGTTCTGGCCCCGACACTGTTCGGAATCTTCTTTGCTCTGTTACTGAAACATGTATTTGATAACATAAATGAAGGAATCTGCCTTCCTACTAGGTCGGATGGTAGACTATTTAACCTTGCAATGCTCCAGGCCAAAACGAAGATAGGGGAGATCACCATCAGTGCTGGGTTTTTGCTGCAATTGTCACCCACAGCCAGCAGGAACTTCAGAGATTGACAGATCGCTTCTCCCAGGCTTGCAAAGATTTTGGGCTCACATTAAGTCTCAACAAAACAAATATTCTGGGACAGGAAGTAGATGCCACGCCAAATCTTAGCATCAATAATTATGAACTGGCAACTGTGCACATTATCACATACCTGGAATCCCTCATAAAGGACAAGCTCTCTCTAGACCCAGAAACAGACAGTCGCATTGGCAAAGCTGCTGCTACATTTGCTCACCTCATAACACGTGTTTGGAAGAACAAGAAACTGACAATTAAAACCAAGGCCATGTGTTGTAAGCACACTTCTATATGGCAGCGAGACTTGGACAACTTATGCCAAACAAGAGCACAGGCTTAACACCTTCCATATACGGCGCCTGTGATACATTCTTGGAATTACATGGAGGGACAAAGTGGCAAACGCAGAGGTGCACTCCCCCACCGGTCTTCCAAGCATGTACACTCTACTTAGGCAGCGAAGACTACGATGGCTTGGTCATGTTTGTCGCATGGAAGATGGCCGCATTCCCAAAGATATCCTCTATGGACAGTTGGCAAATGGCACGAGAACAGTCGACCGACCACAGCCGAGGTTCAAAGATGTGTGCAAGCGTGATATGAAGACCCTGGACATGAGTCTGACATCCTGGGAAGACGAAGCTGCAGACTGATCCAGATGGAGATGTACCCTGAATGGCCAGCTCACGCTTGGTGAAAAGAAGCTCTTGCAACACAGAGAAGTGAAAAGACAACACCACAAGGAGAAAGACAACAAAAGCTAAGTATATATTTTGTTGTTGTTGTTTTTATTTATTTTTCCACTCCAAGTCATACCATCCTATCGTCAGTCATGACTGAAAGCGGCTACTACTACTAGTGCCATACAAAGTGTTCCCTTTACCTAGCCTCAGAGGAAGAAGCATTTTCTAAACGTTGTTGAACATCAAGTACGCAATGGTTTCATATGGGTGTGTACACAGCTAGTATTCTGAGGTGTGTTGTGGTTGGATTATGTTCAGGGGATTGTTAAGTGGGATGTGTTGGGTTCTTTCAGCACAAAAATGGTGTTTTGATCCTTCCTTGTGAGTTGATTGATACTGTCGTTTGGATTGGGGCTTGCCATATTTTTGTAGACCCCCTGTGTTTCCCATGGCCCATCTGTTCAGCTAAGTTTCTTTGTTTGCTGTTCTAATCAGTTGTTTGACTGTTTGTAGTACTGATGCCATGTGTGGCTGGTTTTGTCTCCCTTCTTTGCTTGTCTTTCTGCCTTGTCATTGCCAGGTGTGTTTGATTGTTAGGGGTTGCACAGCAAAACTATTTGATGCCAAAAGGAGGCGATAATGTAGTCAACATCTAGAGATATTTGGATAAGGTCATTTTGTTGTCAATGAAATATTTCTTTGGGATCAAGATGCTGAGCAGCGCATAAGCTGCAGTGGTCAGCAACTACTAGCTGACTGCTAGTGTCAGAGCCAGCGAACCAAAGCTGCCAAGACCCTTCTACACCTCCACGCGGTGATCCTGGATAACAGGCTGCAGCAGGGCATTCTGACTAAGGAGAAGGGATCGAAGAGGAAATGCTAACCCGGTACTAAAAAAATGCTTGCTGAAGTCGGATGTGTTGGACCGAAAGGTGCAAATATCGCAGTCAAGCTGTAAACTACAACACAACGCATTCCGTTCTCTGGACTAAATTCTGCTACTTAAGCCCTTTCAGTGTTTGGTAGTTTGAGATTGAGAATGAACGAAGCCAAACCAAATATTTCTTTATGCAATTTGAAAGTTCGTAAAAGGATGTGAGATGAAATGCACATTGTTGATACTGCATATCTATCTTCATAACCATACCACTGATTCTAGGATACAGGCAATTATTGCATGCACAAAGTATAGCATCAAAAACTACTGTTGGGGGATTTAGTTTTTTTGTCTCTTGTTCACCTTATTTTCTAAAGTTGACTGGTTTACTGTGTTTTGCACTCTAATGGCCCAGTGCATCAGAATTCAACAATGCCACTTTCATTGTGGCTTTTGATGGCAGTTTGTGTTCTCCAAACCAGTTGAAGATTAAGCTAGTTCATGACAAGAGAAGCATGAGATGCTGCCAAGTTTATGAGAGAAATAGATGTGATTATTTTAAATAAAACGAAGCAGAAAAAAAAGTCATGTCTGTCATGTTGGGAAAACACTATTTTTTTGGTTTCTCCTAGGTCCAAGGGATAGGTCCTACTTTCAAATTTACAGTTGGACTACAAAATACATCTCTTAGCCAGCCCTGCACAAATCTTTTCATAACTTTTGATTATGATGATAAGTTGTATAAATTCCACCAGAAGTTAATTCAGGTATGTACAACTAATTTTATTGGACAAAAGTTATCTTTCTTTAATCAGTCAGGTATTTCAGTTGTTTGCTGCTTTAAAATGTCTTTTATTTTATGATTTAATTAAGCCAATTTCTTCTCTATTGTGCTCCTTGAAAAGCATTCTGCCAATACCATAGATGACCCATTACAGAAAGTCTGCCTACAAAGCATTTATGTGATCTAAATGTGGTGTTTTCTGTAGCTATTTGACTTGCATGATGAAATTGATCATCATAATGAGATTTTAAAAAACATAATAGCTCATAATGATATAAAACCAACATAATAGCTCATAATGATATAAAACCAACAATAGCTCATAATGAGATAAAACTAACATAATAGCTCATAATGATATAAAACCAATAATAGCTCATAATGATATAAAACTAGCATAATAGCTCATAATGAGATAAAACCAACATAATAGCTCATAATGATATAAAACTAGCATAATAGCTCATAATGAGATAAAACTAACATAATAGCTTATAATGATATAAAACCAATAATAGCTCATAATGATATAAAACTAGCATAATAGCTCATAATGAGATAAAACCAACATAATAGCTCATAATGAGATAAAACTAACATAATTGCTCATAATGATATAAAACTAGCATAATAGCTCATAATGATATAAAACTAGCATAATAGCTCATAATGATATAAAACTAGCATAATAGCTCATAATGAGATAAAACCAACATAATTGCTCATAATGAGATAAAACCAACAATAGCTCATAATGATATAAAACTAGCATAATAGCTCATAATGATATAAAACCAACATAATAGCTCATAATGAGATAAAACCAACATAATTGCTCATAATGAGATAAAACCAACAATAGCTCATAATGAGATAAAACCAACATAATTGCTCATAATGAGATAAAACCAACAATAGCTCATAATGATATAAAACTAGCATAATAGCTCATAATGAGATAAAACCAACATAATTGCTCATCATAATGAGATAAAACCAACATAATTGCTCATCATAATAGAAACAAATACCAGACATAAAGTTTGTAAGGAAAGAAAGATATTAAAAATGTGACTAGTTTTGAATATTATGACTCAAACACAGCTGTTCTAAATGAGCTGGGTATAGAACAAAATAGACTCATAAACATCATTTCCATCTAGGGAATTTCATTACTTTGTCCACATAAAATGCAGCAATAGTTCAGAAAAGACGGCACTAGTGGGTATCCAAATGAGATTCGTCTATTTAATATTAATTTTATTGTCAGTATGGTTAGAGTGCTTTGTCTGTTACAAGAAGGGCACTATTTTTGGGACCAGGCTTGGGTCTACTACACAGCTAAACAAGAATACCAGGTTGTGTTAGAATTAGGGATGGCTAGACAATGAGGAAGGAAACAGGTCACTCAACTTCAACAGCTGATCCCTCGTACAGTCAAGTCTCTAACAGTTTAACCACAACAGATGATCCCTTGTACAGTCAAGTGTCTAACAGTTTAACCACAACAGCTGATCCCTCGTACAGTCAAGTCTCTAACAGTTTAACCACAACAGCTGATCCCTTGTACGGTCAAGTGTCTAACAGTTTAAGCACAACAGCTGATCTCTCATACAGTCAAGTCTCTAACAGTTTAACCACAACAGCTGATCCCTCGTACAGTCAAGTGTAACACTTTAACCACAACAGCTGATCCCTCGTACAGTCAAGTGTAACACTTTAACCACAACAGCTGATCCCTCGTACAGTCAAGTCTCTAACACTTTAACTACAACAGCTGATCCCTCGTACAGTCAAGTCTCTAACACTTTAAACACAACAGCTGATATCTCATACAGTCAAGTCTCTAAAAGTTTAACCACTACAGCTGATCCCTCGAACAGTCAAGTCTCGAACAGTTTAACCACAACAGCTGATCCCTCGAACAGTCAAGTCTCGAACAGTTTAACCACAACAGCTGATCCCTCGAACAGTCAAGTCTCGAACAGTTTAACCACAACAGCTGATCCCTCGAACAGTCAAGTCTCGAACAGTTTAACCACAACAGCTGATCCCTCGAACAGTCAAGTCTCGAACAGTTTAACCACAACAGCTGATCCCTCGAACAGTCAAGTCTCGAACAGTTTAACCACAACAGCTTTGTATGATGAAGGACTCCATTATGACAGCATTTTGTCTGTACATGGTTGAGGTTATCAAAATATAAATGAGTCATTCACAGGGATATATTAAATGTAACTGTCGTTTTGGGAAAAAAATGTTCTTTGCTGTTCAATACATTTACATTTGAAGGTACCAGTTCTATCGACTTGACCTCTTGTTTGTTTCCAGGTTCCAATGTTAGTGCCAGGTTTGACCTATGACTTTGACACATTTGTGGACTGTCTCAGCGACAAAGGTGTCAGTGAAAATGTCAAGGTTTGTCAATGTTGTATTATATCTATGGCAAAGTTTGTCGATGCTGTGTTATATATGTGTCCAGGTTAGTCAATCTTGTGTTATATCTATGGCAAGGTTTGTCAATGTTGTGTTATATCTGTGTCCAGGTTTGGCATGGTTTGTCAATGTTGTGTTATATCTTTGTCCAGGTTTGGCATGGTTTGTCAATGTTGTGTTATATCTCTGTCCATGTTAGTCAATGTTGTATTATATCTAAGGCAAGGTTTGTCAATGCTGTGTTATATATGTGTCCAGGTTAGTCAATCTTGTGTTATATCAAAGGCAAGGTTTGTTTAATGTTGTGTTATATCTCTGTCCACATCAGTCAATGCTGTATTATATCTAAGGCTAGGTTTGTCAATGCTGTATTATATCTAAGGCAAGGTTAGTCAATGTTGTGTTATATCTAAGGCAAGGTTAGTCAATGTTATGTTATTTCTCTGTCCAGGCTAGTCAATGTTGTGTTATATCTGTGACAAGGTTTGTCAATGTTGTGTTATATCTGTGACAACAGTAGCACCTTTTTATAAGTTGAGAAACATCCCCTTTGTTGTCACCATATTTCACTAAACTAAGTCAGGTAACCATTTACAACTGGATAGACTGTATCATGTTGAAATCTAGTATTGAGCCCTGTCCCTTTACTGTTAAAGTAAGTATTCTAAACCCTCTATTGCTCAGATGCTTTGTCTGCAGGACAACATTTTTGTATGTAACATTGACTAATCACTATTCTTTGACCTGGCCAGCTTAAGAGACCCTGCTGATAACTATGATGTCATCAGCATAACTTATGTTGTCATAGTAACACAAGCTTCTTGACAATATGAAAGAAGAGCCTTTTTCTTCTTCTTTGTGTTCAAAATCTGTGGTTATGTTATATCTGCATGTCAGTTGCCATGATGAAGTCTGTAGTCTTCAGCAGGTCGGAGCGGCTGCCCCACAGCTTTTTGTCTCAGCTCCGCACTCTCTGGCCAGGTCTGGCATCTGTTCCATTTTACCACTTTTAGATTCCTTGTTTGTCGATCAGTTGCACCACTCTGCCTGCCATTGGGTTAGCAGAGGCACTGGTTGCTTCGGTGGGTCTCCTCGAGGCTGGGGGCTTGGCACTGCTTCTTCCCCGTTGTAACTTGTAGGAGTGACACCATGACAATAGGGTAGACTGTTGCATGACCATGTCCTGTAGATGCGTGTCTGCCATGATTTTTTCCCAGTTCCTTCGATGTAGCTGAATCAATCCGTCTTCAGCAGCCCGGTTGAGTTTTCTGTTTTCGGTTGTCTCCCATAGCCTTTCCATCCTCGGATGGTACGTGCAAGGCAGTAGGTTGGTTTGTCTACCGTGGTTTCCTTCCTGTGGCTAGAGCATATAGCAGCTCTTACCCATTTAGTGTACACGTCGTAGGACAAATGGGGTATTTCAGTGGGGAAAGTAGTGCCACCTGTTGTCCCACCCCATCCTGCTGGAATACACAACCGTTTGATCTACAAAGTTATTATACCTGGCTTATATCGCAGCTGACTCTCCATATCTGGAGGTCGTTCCACTATCCTTCACCTGTGGATGTGGCCGGTTGGGGTCGCTTGCCCCACTATCCTTCACCTGTGGATGTGGCCGGTTGGGGTCGCTCGCCCCACTATCCTTCACCTGTGGATGTGGCCGGTTGGGGTCGCTTGCCCCACTATCCTTCACCTGTGGATGTGGCCGGTTGGGGTCGCTTGCCCCACTATCCTTCACCTGTGGATGTGGCCGGTTGGGGTCGCTCGCCCCACTATCCTTCACCTGTGGACGTGGCTGGTTGGGGTCGGACGACCCACTATCCGCCACCTGTGGATGTGCCTGGTTGGGGTCGCTCGCCCCACTATCCTTCACCTGTGGATGTGGCCGGTTGGGGTCGCTCGCCCCACTATCCTTCACCTGTGGACGTGGCTGGTTGGGGTCGCTCGCCCCACTATCCTTCACCTGTGGAGATGGCTGGTTGGGGTTGGACGACCCACTATCCGCCACCTGTGGACGTGCCTGGTTGGGGTCGCTCGCCCCACTATTCTTCACCTGTGGCATGCCTGGTTGGGGTCGGTTGCCCCACTATCCTTCACCTGTGGATGTGGCTGGTTGGGGTCTGTCGCCCCACTATCCTTCACCTGTGGACGTGGCTGGTTGGGGTCGGTCGCTGCACTATCCTCCACCTGTGGACGTGCCTGGTTGGGGTCGGTCGCCCCACTATCCTTCACCTGTGGCGTGGCTGGTTGGGGTCGGTCGCTCCACTATCCTTCACCTGTGGCATGCCTGGTTAGGGTCGGTCGCCCCACTATCCTTCACCTGTGGACATGCCTGGTTGGGGTCGGTCGCCCCACTATCCTTCACCTGTGGCGTGCCTGGTTGGGGTCGGTCGCCCCACTATCCTTCACCTGTGGACATGCCTGGTTGGGGTCAGTCGCCCCACTATCCTTCACCTGTGGACGTGCATGGTTGGGGTCGCTCGCCCCACTATCCTTCACCTGTTGCCTGCCTGTTTGGGGTCGCTCGCCCCACTATCCTTCACCTGTGGACGTGCCTGGATGGGGTCGGTTGCCCCACTATCTGCCACCTGTGACGTGCCTGGTTGGGGTCGGTCGCCCCACTAACCGCCACCTGTGACGTGCCTGGTTGAGGTTGGTTGCCCTACTATCCGCCACTTGTGGACGTGCCTGGTTGGGGTCGCTTGCCCCATTATCCGCCACCTGTGACGTGCCTGGTTGGGGTCGCTTGCCCAGTCCACCAGGGAGAGATGAACTATATTTCCATTTAACCTTTGCCCAGGAATCAGTTACTTATACCAAATGAGGGCTCTATGAAGGGTGTACTTTCCAGAAGTATCTATTCTAGTTCTTCTTCTTCTTCTTCTTCTTCTTTGTCGTACGCTGGTTACAGCGTTATACGTTGCACTGTTTTGTTAAGCCTGTGGCCCAGTGCATCTGATTTCAACAGGCGTTTCTGTAGGGATGCCCTTCTTAGCCTTTGGTTGTCCCCAGCCTATCTGCAAGGCAGCAGTTGTTTGTGGTCAGAGTTGTCTCTCTTAGGGAAGTTGTCTTGCAGGACTATCGAGTCTTCCCTACTCGTGTCTATAGAGTGTGGTGATGATAAAATATGATATGATGGACTGTATGTACTAGTTTGTACTATCCCGGAAGAGAGGCAGTCCAATGTGTCTGTGTCCCAGGAATGTCACGTCCTGCCAAAAATGTAGCATATGCATGTGAGTGGGGGATCTCTTTGCTCCCTTTATTTTCTCGGCTCCTCTGCAGTGATGGTACGCCTAGCATTCCCCTCCGCCACCTGGGAGGTTGTCACAATAGGGCAGAGGTGCAATGTCCGCTGGCCTGCATCTCTTCTACATCCATTGGGATGACTGATAGCAGACAGAAGTAAAGAGCGAGGCAGGAGTGCATTTAACCAGGAAACAAGCCTGGTCATGGCACGAAGATGTTATTCGCCTGGTGTGCGGACATATCTCATTATCAAGGGCTGAGTCTCAACAGTCCACAGTGAGGTGGCTGCTCTACTGCTTACGACACCCCGACCGAGAACTAAGTCTTTTACTAGTGGTTTCACACCTCAACGCTGTATGGGGGTGAATATCGAGCAGCTCCCCCCCCCCCCCCCCCCCCGCGCTTTGATCGGCAGGACAGCAGCAACCTTTTTCTGTGGCTCGATCGGGCTACGCTGAGACGCGAGTACCAGGTCCCAACCATATCGTTGCCTCCCGTCACAGTGGTGCAAAGATTCAAGGCGGGATTCCGCTTAGAGGCGTTCGGCCGTAATCCCTCAGACGGTAGCCTCGCACCATTGGCTTATCAGCCAGCCACGTGGACCAAGTGTCTGAGACCTGCGACTCCTCTCGAATTGAGCAGAATTACCGTAGCAACGCCCTGTCATTAGTAGGGTAAAACTGACCTGCGACTCCTCTCGAATTGAGCAGGATTACCGTAGCAACGCCCTGTCATTAGTAGAGTAAAACTGACCTGTCTTCCGAGGGTCTAATACCAGCACCCGTTCCCTATTAGACCCAACGAATCAAGAGAGAGATATTAGTCAGTCAATGACCAAGTGTCTGAAACCTGTGGTTCCTCTCGGATTGAGCAGGATTATCGTAGCAACGCCCTGTCATTAGTAGGGTAAAACTGACCTGTCTTCCGAGGCTCTAATACCAGCACCCGTTCCCTATTAGACCCAATGAGAGTGCTCTCGGCATGTCAATCATTTCAGTGTTGGCGTGTTGAGTCAAATTAAGCCGCAGGCTCCACTCCTGGTGGTGCCCTTCCGTCAATTCCTTTAAGTTTCAACTTTGCAACCATACTTCCTCCGGAACCCAAACACTTTGGTTTCCCGGAAGCTGCCCGCAGAGTCATCGAAGCAACTCCTGCGGATCGCTAGTCGGCATCGTTTATGGTCAGAACTACGACGGTATCTGATCGTCTTCGCGCCTCAGACTTTCGTTCTTGATTAATGAAAACATTCTTGACAAATGCTTTCGCAGTAGCTCGTCTTGCGGCGATCCAAGAATTTCACCTCTAACGCCGCAATATGAATGCCCCAGTTTGTCACTGTTAATCATTATCTCCATTTCCGAAAACCAACAAAATAGAACCGATATCCTATTCCATTATTCCATGCACCATTATTCAGGCAGCCGAGGCCTGCTTTGAACACTCAAATTTTTTCAAAGTAAACGCGCCGGCCACCCGAGACGCTCAGCGAAGAGCACCCGCGGGAGAGAGCCGGCAGACGGTAGGGCAGGAGACAACGGGCAGTGAACCGGCGTGAGCCGGACCGCCCGCCTGCGCCTGAGATCCAACTACGAGCTTTTTAACTGCAACAACTTTAATTTACGCTATTGGAGCTGGAATTACCGCGGCTGCTGGCACCAGACTTGCCCTCTAATAGATCCTCGTTAAAGGGTGTAAAGTGTACTCATTCCAATTACGGGGCCTCGAAAGAGTCCCGTATTGTTATTTTTCGTCACTACCTCCCCGTGCCGGGAGTGGGTAATTTGCGTGCCTGCTGCCTTCCTTGGATGTGGTAGCCGTTTCTCATGCTCCCTCTCCGGAATCGAACCCTGATTCCCCGTTACCCGTTACAAACATGGTAGGCATGTCACGTACCATCGACATTTGATAGGGCAGACATTTGAAAGATGCGTCGCAGGCACATGAGGCCATGCGATCAGCACAAAGTTACCCAGTCACCAGTGGGGACGCCGCAACCCCGCGAGGGGAAACGACGATTGGTTTTGAACTAATAAAAGCGCTCTTTCCGCGAGGGTCGGAGCTTGGTAATGTATTAGCTCTAGAATTACCACAGTTATCCAAGTAGGATGGTGTCATCTAAGGAACCTCAACTGATTTAATGAGCCATTCGCGGTTTCACCGTGAGACAGTGTGAACTTAGACATGCATGGCTTAATCTTTGAGACAAGCATATGACTACTGGCAGGATCAACCAGATATCTGTCGGAGACGGACGAACCACACACACCGGTCGGCGAAGGATGGATGTGTAAAAAGCCTCACGAGGACAGCTGCAGGGACCGACTGACGGACGGACGGTTGTTCTGTCCCTCACTCCGTCGACCTAGGACCGCCTGGCAGGGGCCCGTACACACACCAACCGATCGACCGGGCTCGCTCGGGGAGGGATGGCAGCGCTCTGTGCAGAACAGATCCCAACGGCCCCGGCGATGATTTTTACTCGGAATGGAGACGATTTTTGCCTGCCGGCCTGCCCTTCTCCGATCGGTTGGTCGGGCGAGGACAGGGCCTTTAGGCACGATTCCTGCTTTCCATTTGCCGGTCCAAAGCTCATTGCGAGAGAAGGACCACAAGGGAGACGAACTGTCAAGATTGGCTATACGCGCTAGCCTTCGACGAACCACACGAACTGACAAAGCTTCTCGATACGGACTACAGTAACGCACCCTTACCAGCGGTACGACTCCACCAAATTGGTCCTGCTAGAGTAACGGGGAGAGGCAGTCAAGCTTGGTAGGCAAGCCCGCGCTCTCACTCCGCCTGGCGGGACTGAGATCGCTGTACGAACACTGGATGCGAGTCAATCGAGCGACCGAGAGACCAGCCCCAGATCTATTCTAGTTCATTGAATATTCCATTAGCTGAACTTCTATTCTATCATGGTAGAAAATCACAGTATAGCTGGCTGATTTGCTCATTATTTGTTCAAATTTTGTGTGTTTACAATGTTCTTCTAACTTAACTTAACTTAACGTATTTATACTGGTTTAGAAGACTCTACAGAGTCTATATACAACCAGTTTCTTGTGGGGTGGTTTAATCGATGTGCGAGTCCATCTTATTAGACTCAAACACCCCTAACACATCACCTGCATGAAGGTAAGATTGACGTGGCATGTATCCAGGAAACGCACCTCAACAATAGCCATAAATTCTCAATCAGAGGATACCAGACCTTCCGTCTCGATAGAGAAGGTCACAAAGGAGGGGTCCTGATACTGACCCGAAACTGCATACCGAGTAGCGCGGTATCTGTCAATCACACCGGACAAGCAGAAATTGTAGGAGTTGACATAATGGCTCAAGAGACGAAGCTCCGCATTTTCAATCTGTACGGACCACCAAATAAAGACCTATCGCTCTCGAGTATGGAAGTCAAAGACTCCAACTGCATAATAGTTGGAGACTTCAACAGCCACTCGGAGAGATGGGGATACTCGGACACAGACAGCAGAGGTGACGAAGTGGAAGATTGGGAGATAGACACAAATCTCTCCCTAATCAATAGGCCGGAGGATAGCCCTAGTTTCTATTCGGGACATGGCATACCACCTCGACTCCAGATTCGGCCTTCTCCACACAGGACATACACCATAAAATAGACTGCCAGGTGCTAAACCAATTGGCAGGTAGCGACCACAGGCCGATCAGGCTAGACATTGATATGGAAGTAGGCCCACAGGAAACAAAACCGCTCCCACTTTGGAATTACAAACGAGCCGACTGGGACAGATTTGCAATCCTGATAGATGGGCTGTGTGAAACCATCAACACACGAAACAACAAAATGAAGCCCATGGTGGAAAGCCTAAGCAAGGCAATAATGCAAGCCACCACTGAAACCATCCCAAGAGGGGCTAGGAAAAACTTTAAGCCCTATTGGAATCATGAGTTGCAGAAAGCGGAAGATGCAGTCACAAATGCTAGGAACATGGCAGAGCGAGAACAATCTATGGAGGCAAATGTCGCCCTCAAAGCCACCACGGCGAAATACAAATACACTCTAAACCAAACAGCAAGAGAGAGCTGGAAAAACAAAACTGAAAGCCTCAACCTAGACAAAGAAGAGAACAAGCTATGGAAGCTAGTCAGAGCCATGAATGACGAAACCCCTTCAAACAAACAAATTACCATCAAGCAGGGCGAAAACCTGCTCACTGGAAAAAAAGCCGCAAAAGCTTTTGTAGAACACTATGCCAGAGCAAACCACATCGAGGTCCCTGCAGATAGGCATACAGACATTAGTGAAGAGCAAAAGGGGCACGACAACATCAATACGCCACCAGAAGAGCATATGATGGCCAAATTAACAATGAGTGAAATGGAAGAGGCCATGAGAACATTAAAGAAAAAGAAATCTCCCGGAAAAGACGGGATAACAAACGAAATGCTGATGGGGCTGGGCCAAACAGCGAAGAGGAAACTGCTATCAGTCCTGAACCAAAGCTGGAAAAGCGGTATTGTACCCCAGGCATGGAAAGACGCAGTACTTTTACCAGTACCAAAGAAAGGAAAGGACAAAACAGATCCAAATGGATACAGGCCTATCAGCCTACTGAGCTGTGTCGGTAAACTGATGGAACGTATGATAAACACCAGACTGATGTGGCATCTGGAAGAAAAACGAATACTGATTCCACAGCAAGCCGGCTTTAGACAGCACAGATACACTGAGGACCAGGTCATCCTCATAGCCCAGGAAATAGAAGATGCCTACCAGGCACAGAAACACACAGTAGCGGTTTGGGTGGACCTGGAAAAGGCATTTGACAAAGTCTGGAAAGACGGACTTAGAGTCAAGCTAAGGAGAAGTGAAGTTTGTGGGAGAATGTACAAGTGGATCAACCACTACCTCAAAAAAAGAACGGCCAGAGTCCAAGTACAAGGGCAGATGAGCAAAAAGGTGACACTCGAGCAGGGAGTACCCCAAGGGGGAGTCCTGTCACCCACACTCTTCCTGGTGTATATAAACGACATTACAGAGAATATACCAAGAAGAGTCCATAGCTCAATGTTTGCAGACGATCTGGCTATGTGGACCTCTGAAAAGAATCTCACCATAGCAAGAAATCGGATGCAGCAGGCCCTAACATCGCTGGAAGAGTGGGCGAACTCATGGCTGGTCAAAATAAACGAGGAGAAAACCACATGTACAATATTCTCGCTTTCAATCAAACCCCAAAACACCAAATTAAGTCTAAATGGCAAATTCCTGCAGCCAAACGACAACCTAAACTATCTGGGAGTCACATTTGATCGGCGCATGACATGGAAAAGTCAGATCGAGAGAAACCAAATGAGAGCCAGAGAAAGAATGGCAATCATGAGGAAACTTGCTGGCACAAGCTGGGTAGCAGACGAAAGTATACTAAAGAAACTGTACACTGGAAGAGTGAGACCAGTTCTCGAGTATGGCATTGCGGCATGGACAACAGCAGCAAAGGCGAACTTCGATAAAGTTAGCAAACTTCAAAACCAAGCCATGAGAGTTATAACAGGAGGCATGAAGTCAACGCCAATTGTAGAACTTGAAAAGATTACAAAACTGCAATCCATGACCGATAGAAGAGACTGCAGAGCCCAGCTGCAGTCAGAGAAACTCCGAAGACTGACTGACCATCCAATGCACCGGAGACTAAACAATTTGGGAAATGGGAAACTAAAGCGGAGAAACTTTGCAGAAATAGCCAAAGCAAAGATGCACGAAGATCCCATAAACGCACTAACAACACCAAAGCCCATCACTACTGTACGAAAACCTACCTGGAGGCAGGATATATTTCCAGAGGTGGTAGAAAATATACCAGGTATTGGAAACAAAAACTGCCAGACTGAAAAAGAAAGGAGAGATACTACCCTAAGCTTTATATCGAAAAGCTACCCAAGCATGGACTGGACCCATGCATACACCGACTGTTCTGTAACAAACACTACACAGAACGGAGGGGCAGGAGCATTCTTGAGCCTACCAAATGGCAGAAAAATAACACTGTCATTCGCTACTGGTAAGTATACAAGCAATTTCAGAGCGGAGGCAGAGGCACTGAGGGCGGCAGTGGAAGAAATGGTGACATAAAGAAAATGAAAGCCATACAGTCCTGCTTACAGATGCTCTGGCCGTTGTCACACTGCAACATCCAAGGCTACAAGGAGGCAGACAGACTGGCAAAAGAAGGTGCAAGACTACCACAAACAGATACTAGTATGACGTACGAAGAGTCAAAACGGCTTATTAAAGCCAGATACATGACCAAATGGGAAACTGAACATACCGGCTATACCAAAAACGATGCCTATTACCTTGAACAGAAGAGAGCAGGTCGTTGTCTTCAGACTTCGCACTGGCCACAATAGACTGAGGTACCACCTATTCAACAAATTGAAGATAGGTGGTACCAACGAATGCCCGTGTGGTACCGGGAAAATGACCGCTGAGCATCTGCTTCAGAACTGCCCGACATACGAGGATCAGAGAGAGCAGATGTGGCCATCACCAGTGGAACCACAAGACAAGCTCTATGGCAGTGTCGACAGCCTCAGGATGACCGCAGCTTTTTCGAAAAAATAATGGTTACTGTCTGACTGCGTACGATGAAGAAGAAGAAGAAGACTAGCTAAGTAGATCTGCAGCCTGTTTGGCACCATCTATATCTGCTTTTAACAAACCACCTCTAAAGGCCTCATATTTTTCTTTAAACTATGTCCTATAATCAGTTTTGCTGTATTATTTAGTATGTGTACCAAGTTTTTAAAGGAGAATCTAACATGTGAACAAATCAGTGTTTTGTTTGTTGCCAGGTCTATGTGATTAAACCAGGAAGATCTGTGCCCATCATCACAGGTGTGGTCAGCATGCCAGTCAGTGAAAGCATAATAGTTGTTTAATGTGTTCTAGAGACTAGAAATAAGTGGATTTTTTTCTGAGTTAAACCCCTGCGTTGAAGAATAGACTGAAATCAAAATTATTTTATATATAAAGAGATTGTCACAACATGAGACATGGAGACCTACCATTGAAAATACCTGAAGGGCAAAATTCAGAAGAGAAAAAAAGAATAGTGTGTCCATGAAAGTATGTTTAATCACACAGGCATGCAAGAACATCAGAATTCAGACTTATACTTGGCTAAAGAGATCTATCGAGAATTGAAGACAGTGACATGACCACCCACACACACATGGTTAACCCTAGCCATGAAGACAGTGACATGACATGACCACACACACACATGGTTAACCCTAGCCGTGAAGACGGTGACGTGACATGACCACACACACACATGGTTAACCCTAGCCGTGAAGACGGTGACGTGACATGACCACACACACATGGTTAACCCTAGCCACAATGACAACATAAACTGGTTAACTTGGAGGGTCAGCTCTCTGAACACCATTTTTCATCAGAATCACTTCCCTCTTCCATAAAATTCAGCAACATCATACACCAAAATGTCAGCCATACACACACCCAACTGAAACGATTGACCTCTACAAGTGCCCATCAATCAATAACATTAAGAAAATGCTCCTTCTTATAATGTCAGATATGTGGTACCTGGATTGGGGGTTGTCTTGGTTGGGAGGTAAGGAACTAGCCTCTCAAAGCGATGAATGGAAACAGTTGGTGATTGAATTTCATAAGTTTCAAGTGACCCCTGGACTCAAGGAAGGTGGAACTAGAATGTCTGCTTTCTGAGTTACCTCCAGTTGTCTTGACTTATGTCTTGCCATTGGCCCAAGGTGGCTCAGGACCACAGGGTGATGTTGAGGGCATAGCTATAAAATAACTAAAGAAAGGTTCAGATTAGATATTAGAAAATATTTTTTTAGTCAGAAAGTGATGAATGTGTTGAATGCATTGCCACAGGAAGTAGTGGAGGCAGGAACAATTAATGCATTTAAGAATAGATTGGATGCGCATAGCTTTTGGAGCAAGGTAATGTAAATGAAACTGGTTGTATAAAGACTCTGCAGTGTCTTCTCAACCAGTGTAAAGTTAAGTTAAGAAAGAAACAATACAACTGGGCATTTGTTCATGCACTGAACTAGGATGTTTGAACTGATAAAGAGCTGTGTGTGTGTCAGGTAGGAGGGGTCACAGAACTAAGATGTTTGAACTGATAAAGAGCTGTGTGTGTGTCAGGTAGGAGTTGTCGCAGATCTAAGATGTTTGTACTGATGGAGAGCTGTGTGTGTATGTGTCAGGTAGGAGGGGTCACAGAACTAAGATGTTTGTACTGATGGAGAGCTGTGTGTGTATGTGTCAGGTAGGAGGGGTCACAGAACTAAGATGTTTGTACTGATGGAGAGCTGTGTGTGTATGTGTCAGGTAGGAGGGGTCACAGAACTAAGATGCTTGTACTGATGGAGAGCTGTGTGTGTATGTGTCAGGTAGGAGGGGTCACAGAACTAAGATGTTTGTACTGATGGAGAGCTGTGTGTGTATGTGTCAGGTAGGAGGGGTCACAGAACTAAGATGTTTGTACTGATGGAGAGCTGTGTGTGTATGTGTCAGGTAGGAGGGGTCACAGAACTAAGATGTTTGTACTGATAGAGAGCTGTGTGTGTATGTGTCAGGTAGGAGGGGTCACAGAACTAAGATGTTTGTACTGATGGAGAGCTGTGTGTGTGTGTGTCAGGTAGGAGGGTTCACAGAACTAAGATGTTTGTATTGATGGAGAGCTGTGTGTGTGTGTGTGTGTGTCAGGTAGGAGGGATCTATGGGAACTAAGATGTTTGAACTGATGGAGAGCTGTGTGTGTGTGTCAGGTAGGAGTTGTCGCAGATCTAAGATGTTTGTACTGATGGAGAGCTGTGTGTGTATGTGTCAGGTAGGAGGGGTCACAGAACTAAGATGTTTGTACTGATGGAGAGCTGTGTGTGTATGTGTCAGGTAGGAGGGGTCACAGAACTAAGATGTTTGTACTGATGGAGAGCTGTGTGTGTATGTGTCAGGTAGGAGGGGTCACAGAACTAAGATGCTTGTACTGATGGAGAGCTGTGTGTGTATGTGTCAGGTAGGAGGGGTCACAGAACTAAGATGTTTGTACTGAGGGAGAGCTGTGTGTGTATGTGTCAGGTAGGAGGGGTCACAGAACTAAGATGTTTGTACTGATGGAGAGCTGTGTGTGTATGTGTCAGGTAGGAGGGGTCACAGAACTAAGATGTTTGTACTGATAGAGAGCTGTGTGTGTATGTGTCAGGTAGGAGGGGTCACAGAACTAAGATGTTTGTACTGATGGAGAGCTGTGTGTGTGTGTGTCAGGTAGGAGGGTTCACAGAACTAAGATGTTTGTACTGATGGAGAGCTGTGTGTGTGTGTGTGTGTGTCAGGTAGGAGGGATCTATGGGAACTAAGATGTTTGAACTGATGGAGAGCTGTGTGTGTGTGTCAGGTAGGAGGGGTCACAGAACTAAGATGTTTGTACTGATGGAGAGCTGTGTGTGTGTCAGGTAGGAGGGGTATATGGGAACTATGATGTTTGAACTGATGGAGAGCTGTATGTGTGTGTGTGTGTGCGTGCGTGCGGGCGTGCGTGCGTGTGTGTGTGTCAGTCAGGATCACAGAACTAATATGTTTGTACTGATGGAAAGCTGTGTGTGTGTCAGATAGGAGGGGTCTATGAGAACTAAGATGTTTGTACTGATCGAGAGCTGTGTGTGTGTCAGGTAGGAGAGGAGATGTCACAGAACTAAGATGTTTGTACTAATGGAGAGCTGTGTGTGTGTCAGGTAGTAGGTGTCACAGAACTAAGATGTTTGTACTGATGGAGAGCTGTGTGTGTGTCAGGTAGGAAGGATCACAGAACTAAGATGTTTGTACTGATGGAGAGCTGTGTGTGTGTCAGGTAGGAGAGGAGATGTCACAGAACTAAGATGTTTGTACTAATGGAGAGCTGTGTGTGTGTCAGGTAGTAGGTGTCACAGAACTAAGATGTTTTGGCTGATGGAGAGCTGTGTGTGTGTCAGGTAGGAGGGGTCACAGAACTAAGATGTTTGTACTGATGGAGAGCTGTGTGTGTGTCAGGTAGGAGGGATCACAGAACTATGATGTTTGTACTGATGGAGAGCTGTGTGTGTCAGGTAGGAGATGTCACAGAACTAAGATGTTTTGGCTGATGGAGAGCTGTGTGTGTCAGGTAGGAGGGGTCACAGAACTAAGATGTTTGTACTGATGGAGAGCTGTGTGTGTGTCAGGTAGGAGATGTCACAGAACTAAGATGTTTTGGCTGATGGAGAGCTGTGTGTGTGTCAGGTAGGAGGGGTCACAGAACTAAGATGTTTGTACTGATGGAGAGTTGTGTGTGTGTCAGGTAGGAGGGATCACAGAACTAAGATGTTTGTACTGATGGAGAGCTGTGCGTGTCAGGTAGGAGGTGTCACAGAACTAAGATGTTTCGGCTGATGGAGAGCTGTGTGTGTGTCTCAAGTAGGAGGGGTCACAGAACTAAGATGTTTCGACTGATGGAGAGCTGTGTGTGTGTGTCAGGTAGGAGGGGTCTATGAGACAGAAGATATTTGTACTGATGTTGCCCAGTGTGTGTATGTGTGTGTCACGGAGGAGAGTGGTCAATGATCAAACTATAATTGTTAAACGAATATTAATATCAGTCATGCTGGTTGTTCTGTGTTAAAAATGTGAGAGAATTCTCTTGAAACTGCGTTTCTGTGTAAGATTGACAGAGAAGGTCTAATATGTATCTGTTGTTGTGGTACATGTTCTTGTGTATGTGCAAACTTGAATGGGCTGTTTAATACAATTTAACGGGGTGCAGTATTTGCTGTCATTTTTTAGCCTGGTTATTTTGTGTTTTTTTGTGTGATGTGTTTCTTTACACTTTTATGAGAATGACGGAAAGAACTCATTTTTATTAATCTACCTGGAACTTTGGTTCACCAATGTTTTAACACTTTATTGCTTATGAAAAAAAATTGATTTTATTTCTTCATTAAACTGGCATTTACTATTCGGCTACCATAAGACATTTGTTTGTATACTTGGATACCAGAGAACATGTGATTACATACTTGGACACCAGATAACATGTGTTTACTTACTTGGGTACAAGAAAACATGTGTTTACATCCTTGGATACGAGATCACACGTGTTTACATACTTGGACACCAGAAAACGTGTATTGGCATACTTGGACCAGAAAACATGTGTTTACTTACTTTGGTACCAGAAAACATGTGTTTACATCCTTGGATACAAGAAAACGCGTGTTTATATACTTATACAGCAGAAAACATGTGTTTACATACTTGGATACCAGAAAACATGTGTATACATACTTCTTTTCTCAAACTTAATTATTTGCCATCACAAATTATCCAGTATGTTTTATCCACGGGCGTGTGATTACCTCTTGACACTCCAAATGAATCATCCTGCTATTACAATTTTGTTTTGATTGAAAACATATTTTTTTTTGCATACATCTCTTTCCATCCATGAATGATTAAACACATGGTCATGTTTATTATTTTGTGTGTAAACCCAAAGAATGTATAATTCACCTTAGAGATATCGTGTACGCACATAGCTGCATCTTAGTAACAGAAAAGAATAGACAAAAATGCATAAAATCATTACTAACACAAATTATTTGATTTGTTCAGAATTTGCTTGCCATTATTTTCTGATATTTATTGAACTTGTTGACTGTTTTTGTTTATATGTTGTTTTCATTTGTCTAGTCCTTGATCATGGCCTGTTTAAACCAGTTTATTAATTTCATGTAAAACTCTTATTATTCTCAAGTAAACCTTTTTCTATTCTCATGTAAAACTTATTATTCTCATGTTAAACTTATTATTCTCATGTAAAACTATTACTATTCTCAAGTAAAACTGCTTTTCAACATTATACCCAGTGGGAAACCAGTCCAAGATGGCGTTCAATGTTCCACTTAACTGCACCTAGAATTCAGTCAGAGTTATCAATATTCAAGAATTTCCCTGTAGCCACGTTCCTCCTCCCCTTTACTGGAGGTTACACGATACCTCTCCCACCCTCATATACTCAGCACAGCAAGGTTCACACTGACTGAAGGTAGACACAATCCAAAGGTAGGGGGGGGGGGGGTGCAGAACGCGAAAAAACGGGGACAGACACAAAGCCTGACACAGACATTGGTCTAACATATACTCCTTGCAGCTTTCATCTTGAGGTAGCGGAGTACTCGGCTCCACCTGGGGAGTCTGTAGGGATTTCGGTCGACACACTACACATGAACACAACCTCAGCAGTTGGACATGGTAGTGGTCATTTGATGCAACAGGCCTTTGACGCCGAAGTGAACATTATTTATTATTAATATTGTACTTGAGCCATTATTATTGTAACAGAACTAGTTATACATGACAGACTGGTGCAGCTGTAAGTGTTTAAGTACATTGATCATCAAGTTTGACTGGTGTGGCTGTAAGTGTTGCAGTACATTAAGCACCAAGTTTGATTAGTGCGGCTGAATGTGTTGCAGTACATTGATCACCAAGTTTGATCAGAGGATTATATTAATTTTTATTTGTAACATTTAGTGTTGTTGTGGTCCCTCCCTTGCCCCATCACAGAGTGGATCCTGGGGATCCACAAATAGAACCACTGCACTTCCATGAATATCATATAAAATTACTAAGAGAGTCTTGCATGAGGCTAACAACCCCATCTTATGACAGATTGATACATAAACTGCCATTGTAAGAGCATACAAAATACTTTTGTGCAGGGTTATCGAAGGAGGTCAAATGTGGGGATGGTCCTACATTCTATATAAAGAAGAACAAGAAGAGGTCCCTGCCATATCACAACCATTTGTTATTCCAAGTGTTATTGTTATTCTAAGTGTTATTGTTATTCTAAGTGTTATTGTTATTTTAAGTGTTATTGTTATTCTAAGTGTTATTGTTATTCCAAGTGTTATTGTTATTCTAAGTGTTATTGTTATTCTAAGTGTTATTGTTATTTTAAGTGTTATTGTTATTTTAAGTGTTATTGTTATTCTAAGTGTTATTGTTATTCTAAGTGTTATTGTTATTCTAAGTGTTATTGTTATTCTAAGTGTTATTGTTATTTTAAGTGTTATTGTTATTCCAAGTGTTATTGTTATTCTAAGTGTTATTGTTATTCTAAGTGTTATTGTTATTCTAAGTGTTATTGTTATTCCAAGTGTTATTGTTATTCTAAGTGTTATTGTTATTCTAAGTGTTATTGTTATTCTAAGTGTTGTTGTTATTCCAAGTGTTATTAAACGTGCTGTGTTATGGCCCCGACAATATTCAGAACCTTCTTTGATGTGTTACTGAATCATGTATTTGGAAACGTAAATGAAGGCATCTGACTTCACACTTGGTCCGATGGTCTGCTGTTTAAATTTGCAAGGCTCAAGGTCAAAAGAAAGGAGGTCTCACCCTGGGGGCAACTCTTCCCCTTCTCTCCCCTCTCACCTCACTCTGTTCCATTTGACTCTGTCCCACAGTCACACTCCTATACAACTTTCACACGCGCCCTCGCGCACCTCGTGGTAAAGCCCTTCCATTGCACTTTAGTTGGGCTAGCTTCTGAGGGCGCACAAACCTAGCATAGGTACATACAGACGCACACATTCATCCAAGCACTGGTTTATGCGTCCTGATATCGCCCAATGGACTACGGTCTGGGGTGGAAAGTGGGGTAGAAACTAGTGAGGCTAACATCTAAGCAAATAAAAAAAAAAAAGTCAAAATGAAGATACGGGAGATCACTACCAGGGACTTGCTTTTCGCTGATGATGCTGCAGTTGTTACCCACAGTCAGCAGGAACTTCAGAGGTTGATAGATCGCTTCTCCCAGGCCTGCAAAGATTTTGGTCTCACAATAATTCTCAACAAAACAAATGTGCTGCCACGCCAGCTCTTAGAGACGATAATTATGAACTGACAGCTGTGCACCAATTCGCATACCCTGGACCCCTCATCAACGGCAAGCTCTCTCTCTCTAGACCAGTGGTGGCCAAGCTAAGGCTGGCTGACGTCCAGATTATCGTAAAGGATAACACCAGAGGGCCAGACTTATAACATCTTTAAAAAATAACGTTCTGGAATTTAGTTTTACATATATAATGAACCACGTACAGAAAGCAACGGCAAACTACTTTATACGTATACAATATTTTTACAAATGTCAGCTCTTATACATGAAAACGTGCACACCATCTACAAGCCCAGACGTGGGACTGGCTGATTTATACTTAACACACTTCACAAGGCCAACTGTGCACCTCAACATTTTCCTATAGAAATGTACCTACCATCCATCCCTACTCCCTCCCATGATCACTTTCCCATACCGATGCTAAAGACAAAGCAACATCAATTGATCTCAGAGACTTCCTATCGCAGAAAAGATATGGCCTTGCTTTCAGTTTCTCATTATCAAAGTAGGTACCGACACTATCTTTACATGTCCACGTGCACGATCAGAGATTTGGCGGTATCATTTCCGTTTTGTCGGCACTATCTAGTAGAGCTCAATTGGTATGCGAGAGAGAGAGTGTGGTGTTGTGGGAGGTGGGGACATGTTTGGCGCCTCTGCTCTAGACCCAGAAATTGACAAAGTTGCCGTGACATTTGCTGTCTCACAATGTGTGTTTGGTAAAACCGGAAACTGACAATTAAAATCAAGGCCATAGTTTACAATGCATATGTTGTCAGGATCACTCCTATATGGTAGCGAGACATGGACATATGCCAAACAAGGTCAAGGTCAGTCCCATGACAAAAATTGCCGTCAGGGATGAAGATAACACTTATGTAGTAAACCGCAGCCTATGTGAGGTGTGGTGGCCAATTCCTGCAGCCTATGTGAGGTGTAGTGGCCAGTTCCCGCAGCCTATGTGAGGTGTGGTGGCCAGTTCACTTCCTTGCTGTTTACACCTTCCCCAACTCATACGTCAGGTATCCATTTACAGCCGGATCGACTAGAGGAGCGGAGGTACCAGGAACTAACCACGCACGGATTTGTGTCTCTTCTTTTGTGATTTCGAACCCTGATACGCTGTAATCCCAGTCTTAGCAAGCCAGCTCTGTCGGCAAGGTTGCACGCGAAACATTCTTGAAATTAGATGAAGCGATAGAGTGACAAATTCAGAAGTACACTCTCGCAACGGTCTCCCAAGCATGTACACTCTCGCACCGGTCTCCTAAGCATGTACACTCTCGCACCGGTCTCCCAAGCATGTACACTCTCGCACCGGTCTCCCAAGCATGTACACTCTCGCACCGGTCTCCCAAGCATGTACACTCTCGCACCGGTCTCCCAAGCATGTACACTCTCGCACCGGTCTCCCAAGCATGTACACTCTCGCACCGGTCTCCCAAGCATGTACACTCTCGCACAGGTCTCCCAAGCATGTACACTCTCGCTAGACAGCGATGGTCATGTTCGTCGCATGTAAAATGGATGCATTCACAAAGATATCCTCTATGGACAGTTGGTGGATGGCAATAGAACCGGCGACCGACCACAGTTGAGGTTCAAAGATGTGTGCAAGTGTGATATGAAGGCGCTGGGCTGGAGTCTGGAATCCTGGGAAAACGAAGCTGCAGACTGATCCAGGTGGAGATGTACCCTGAAGGCCCAGCTCACGCTTGGTGAAACACGCTCTAGCAACACAGAGAAGATAAGGGACAACACAGAGAAGGGAAAGGACAACACAGAGAAGGGAAAGGACAACACAGAAGTGAAGCCATAACACACAGAAGTGAAGCCACAACACAGAGAAGGGAAGGGACAGCACAGAGAAGGGAAAGGACAACACAGAAGTGAAGCCATAACACAGAGAAGGGAATGGACAACACAGAGAAGGGAAAGGACAACACAGAAGTGAAGCCATAACACACAGAAGTGAAGCCACAACACAGAGAAGTAAAAAGAAAACGGCGCAAGGAGAGGGACAACAAAAGCTAAGTATTCATATTTTATGTTTACCACTTCAAGTTCCCCCGTAGTAGAGAGTGACGCGCAGATGAAGTCAAGCATAGCACAACCACTTGGAGGATAATAGTCCACCTTCATCAGCACGCTCGGGATGTGATGAAAGCTACTGCAACCCACCACTTAACGTCCTTTTCAGGGCGCACAAAAGAGTAACCTACTCATTGTGGACATTGACAAACAACAACACTCACTTCAAGTCATATCATCATATAGTCAGTCATGACTGAAATTGGCTACTATGCTAAACGGGGAAAAAATAAATTTAAAAAATGTTTAACGTTGATTAAAGTTAAGTTTAATCAAAATTGATAAATGGGTATTGTCAGATACCGAAACGAGAACACAAACAAAACCTAAGTTACGACCAATAGGCCTTCATCAGGGACAACAAATAACAATAAAGCTGAACTAGCAAATCAATACATTAAAAAAAATGGGCTACATCTGATATATAGTGTCTGTCGTCGCGACTGGTTGGGTCGGAAGCTCGACTGCTTATGAAGGACAGCGGTCAAAAAAGGTGGCAAAGAGAGCGTAAGAAGTGAGGGAGAAAGGGCCGGATAAGCCAGTGGTGGCCAAATATGGAAAAGGCAAAATAGTGATCAAGTGGGGGGAACAAAAAGAAAGTGATATAAGCCTGAAAAAGGGGGGTGGGCGAAGAGATCAATTTATATAATGAGTGGGGGGGGGGGGGCGGAGACTGATATAAGAAAGAGGAGAGAGAGGCAGCGTAAAGGAAGGCAAATAGATGGGGGACAGTAAATTATTTTAAGAAAAGGTATGGAAGATATTAATGCCATGTGGTTGAAGACAACCTAAGCTGGAGATAAGTCTATTCTCAAGGGCGAATCAATGACGATCGCCAGAGAAGCAAGAAACTAGACCAGTGACACTAAGGTCAGCCTTACCTCGGTGCTCAGGACCATTGAAGTGGCTGGCAATTGGGGAACCTGTGCGGTTGTGGATATCATTGATATCACTAACTAAACTAGTTGCTTCAATATGCAAGAAAGAAAACGATGGTCCTATTATGTTTTCCCTAGGAACCACTTGGGTGATTTAGTGCATGCATTACCAGGCAAACAAGCGATGGTGGTTGTTGAGAGGATTAATCAGGAATAGAACATAACAATTCGCATGGTTAATGGTAGACACGTTTCATGAACAGTTGTGTTCTCTTATTCTGTTCTATTGAAATGCCACTCAGACTAAGGACGAACATTGACAGACGTGGATTGTCTGCCTTGTTCTCCCGCATCATTCAGGATCACGCGCTGGGCAGATTTGATTATATTTGAGGCACAGTATATATTTGTGTTTCTGAAACTTACAGATCTGACCAATGAGCGGTAATGTTGTAATGACTCAGACTAGCTAGGCTAACTGAACTTGCATCTGGTTTAGTATGCGTGTTTTGTTAAGACAAGATACTCATAAACCTTGACTGATATAAACTGACAGACGAGGAGAATTCAGCTCACATACGAGTAGTCAACTAATCTGCTTATTCTTCCTTTCCCAATGATAACTTGCCATTTACTCATTCATTTCTGTATCAAATATGGAGATCTATGACGCGTCCTTTTTATTATCAGGCTATTATGCAGCCTTTTTATTATTAGGCTATTATGCAGTCTTTTTATTATTAGGCTATTATGCAGCCTTTTTATTATCGGGCTATTATGCAGCCTTTGTATTATCAGGCTATTGTGCAGCCTTTTTATTATTAGGCTATTATGCAGCATTTGTATTTTCAGGCTATTATGCAGCCTTTTTGTTATTAGGATATCATGCATCCTTTTTATTATTAGGCTATTATGCAGCCTTTTTATTATCGGGCTATTATGCAGCCTTTGTATTATCAGGCTATTGTGCAGCCTTTTTATTATTAGGCTATTATGCAGCATTTGTATTTTCAGGCTATTATGCAGCCTTTTTGTAATTAGGATATCATGCATCCTTTTTATTATTAGGCTATTATGCAGCTTTTTTATAACTCGGCTATTGTATAATTGGGCTATTATGCAGCTTTTTTATAATTAGGCTATTTTGCAGCCTTTTTATGATTAGGCTAAAATGCAGCCTTTTTATAATTAGGCTATTATATAGTCTTTTTCTTATTAGGCTATTATGCAGCCTTTTTATTATTAGGCTATTATGCAGCATTTGTATTTTCAGGCTATTATGCAGCCTTTTTATTATTAGGATATCATGCATCCTTTTTATTATTAGGCTATTATGCAGCTTTTTTATAACTCGGCTATTGTATAATTGGGCTATTATGCAGCTTTTTTATAATTAGACTATTATGCAGCCTTTTTATGATTAGGCTAAAATGCAGCCTTTTTATAATTAGGCTATTATATAGTCTTTTTCTTATTAGGCTATTATGCAGCCTTTTTATTATTAGGCTATTATGCAGCCTTTGTATTATTAGGTTATCTCCTGACGATATTCATATCTACATTCATTTTTATACTTCTAGTTGTATGTGTTGATGTCGTGTACTCTGACGCACACAAACCTATGTTTATTGTTTCATCAAGCCACCTGTATAAAATATTCGTCGGAGATATCTTCTGATGAAAGTCTGAGCGACATGGTGAAAGTCTAGGCGACATGGTGATTGAGCGAGATGGTGATAGTCTGAGCGAGATGGTGATAGTCTGAGCGAGATGGTGATAGTCTGAGCGAGATGGTGAAAGTCTGAGCGAGATGGTGAAAGTCTGAGCGACAAGGTGAAAGTCTGAGCGAGATGGTGATAGTCTGAGCGAGATGGTCATGTACATTGATTTGACAGTGATAGTACGTAAATGGAGCGAGGAGCGCGTGGCCGAATGGTTTCGAGGCCTACCTGCCGACAAGGAGGGCAGTGGTTCGAATCCCTGGTATGGCATATGTTGTTTTTCTGTTGGGGGTAAAATAAACAAACATAGCCAGCACACGATGTGGCGAAGCGGTCTGTAGTCCTCAGCCTTCAAAACCCCTCGACTACCCCCCCCCCTTCCCCCCCCCCCCCCCCCCCCCCAGAAATGGGAAAAATGTCCTTTGACAGTTTTATTTTCTTTATCTTAGTATGTAAAATGATATTGTGTAACATTTATTGGGAAGATATTATTTGATATTAGAGGTGACATTATGATGATGCTAAGACAGATGAAGTTGTTATCACCATGCATGATATTGGAATCGTAAACCTGGAACTTGAATGTCGTTGCTGATGTAGATGTGGTATTATTGAAGCCATTGAAGTAATGTTGTTGATCAACATCCGGCCAACTGGCCTGGGGTATTGTCTTTATTGATATTTATGAATTCCGTTAAGACAGCTCACTGTGATGTGATGTCAAACTGTCCGGAATCACCGCTCTCCGTCTTCCTTATGTCGATCTGTTAGTAGAAAGAAACACTTCCTGCTGTCACAGTGTGCTACGACTTTCCATTTCTCATATAATATATATGGGCAGGATAAATCGCATGAGGAGAGGGAAATTAAAGAGAAACCACTTCAAATCAACAACAAAAGAATCGGCCCGAGCAGACTCAACCATAAGCCAGGCAGTCTCTTACAGACCTAAAACAAACATTCCAAATTCTACCATAGAAAAAAGGAAAAACCATTTGAGATTGTAGAAACCATAAATGGAAAAAAAGATTGAAACGCAGAAAGATTTTGAAAGGAAAATTATCACGGAAGAGTATACCCATAAGAAACATGGAAATTTACAGATGACTGAGCTAACAAAGCCACACCCAATTGAGGTGGCGGAGTTTATTATAGACAAAGAACAGAATAAAATACTCCAATAACTCCTGCGCGGAAGCAGTGGCACCGAAGGCCGCAGCCGTGCTTTTAATCCAAAATAAAGATATCCACCAAGAAAACATAGTATTCCTGACTGATGCCGCGTCAGTATTAGCAGCGCTACAACACAAAGATAAAGATCTCGAGCAATGTAATTGTATGTTCTCCCTGACACAGCTCTCGGCAGACCACCCACGGTTGGTCATACAGTGGACCCCATCCCACTGCAATATTGAAGGCAATGAAGCTGTAGACAAACTAGCAAAGTGTGGAGAAGCATCCCCACAAACAGACCCGAGCATCACGTGTAATGAGGCTAAGACCAACTTAAAGCCAACTTCAGGGGAAATGGGTTGATCAACGCCCCGATTTCCGAAAAGAAGACAGCTACTATGATTTAACTAAATAACAACAAGTCGTCATCATCAGACTGAGAAACAAGGATCCACGCATAACAGACTCAAGGGTCATCTTTACAACAAAATGAGAATTGGAACAGATGACAGGTGTCCATGTGGGGAGCATACCATGACCGCGGAACACATCCCACAAAGCTGCAGGCTCACACAGAACTAGAGAGAACGAGAACAATGTTGGGCCGCGAGACAGATATGAGACAAAAGCTGTACGCAGATAAAAGTCTTACAGACAACAGTGCCCTTTGTAAGAAAAGCTAAGAGATTGATCTAAGAATGAACGAAGAAGAAAAAAAACAACATATCCTGTAATGTAGATTTCTTCTTTCTGAAAAAAATGTCTTTTGCGTCTTGTCCCTTTTAGTTGCCCATTGTAATATTACCAAGTTTCTTTAGAATAACTACTCTGTATCACATAGGATATTATTGTTTAAACAGTTTATCAAAAAGTGCAACAATTAAGAACACACCGAGACTAACAGCATCAAGTTGACGTCACCATATTTCCAGGAAACAGTGACTAAAACACAGTTAAGTCGAAGCTACTACCATATCTGGACCATACTTATTTACATTACTTATTCTTCCTCTTCGTCGTTCGTTCTCAATCTCTCGCTATCAAGCCCTGACTGTTCTCAAACTCCCGCTACCATGCCCTGGCCGTTCTTAATCTCCCGCTACCAAGCCCTGACTGTTCTCAAACTCCCGCTACCATGCCCTGACCGTTGTCAAATTTCCGCTACCATGCCCTGGCCGTTCTTAATCTCCCGCTACCATGCCCTGAACGTTCTCAAACTACCGCTACCAAGCCTTGAACGTTCTCAAACTCCCGCTACCAAGCCCTGGACGTTCTCAAACTCTCGCTACCATGCCCTGGTCGTTCTCAATCTCCCGCTACCACGCCCCGACCGTTCTCAAATTTCCGCTACCATGCCCTGGCTGTTCTTAATCTCCCGCTACCATGCCCCGACCGTTCTCAAACTCCCGCTACCATGCCCTGAACGTTCTCAAACTACCGCTACCAAGCCTTGAACGTTCTCAAACTCCCGCTACCAAGCCCTGAACGTTCTCAAACTCTCGCTACCATGCCCTGAACGTTCTCAAACTACCGCTACCAAGCCTTGAACGTTCTCAAACTCCCGCTACCAAGCCCTGAACGTTCTCAAACTCCCGCTACCATGCCCCGACCGTTCTCAAACTCCCGCTACCAAGCCCTGAACGTTCTCAAACTACCGCTACCAAGCCTTGAACGTTCTCAAACTCCCGCTACCAAGCCCTGAACGTTCTCAAACTCTCGCTACCATGCCCTGAACGTTCTCAAACTCCCGCTACCAAGCCCTGACGGTTCTCAAACCCCCCTCCACCATGCCCTTAGAGGGACTGCAGGTAGCAGGATGCTATCCAGAAAATGGAATGCGTAGTGTCGTACTTTACAGGTTGACTGCGATATTTGCACCTTTCGGTACGACACATACGACCTCAGCAGTCATTTGTTAGCACCAGATTAGCTTTCCCTCTTCGATCTCTTCCTCTAAGCCAGTCTGCTCTGTTGCAGACTGTTATCCAGGATCACCGCGTGAAGGTCTAGAAGGATCGACAGCTCTGGTCCGCTGGCCCTGACGCTAGCAGTCAGCTGACCGCTGCGCCCATGTACTGCTCGGCATCTTGACCCCGTTTACGTAACTAAGACAACAGTATCTCGTCACTATGAGGACATCAGTATCGAATGCAGTCTTCTGTTCCTTCGTTATAATGAGGACAAGAATACGACAACCGACACGCTGTAAAAGCGTCAACTAAGGAAAGTGTGTGCATGCATCTGGCAGTCTCATTATGTAAATTAAAGTGCTTTAGAAACCACCACTTTAAGCTCACATAACAGTCTCGCAGCCGACTTCCTAAGATCAGCTCGCCATTACAAGTACAATGTTTGATTTCTACACTACCAACGAAATGGCTGCAGAATGTTTGCGGGACAAATATATTTTAAAAACAAAACAGTAAACTATAATTGGGGCGTGTATCGACCGGAAAGGGGGAGGGGGAAATTATGTATGCGAAGCGGCTCAGAATATTCCTTCTTATCTGAGGCCGAACCTAACGCGCATCCACAGAAACGCTTATTGAAACAGCCTCAGTTACCACCCGCGACTTGATGGGACTTGGTTTACAAGGTAAGGTGGTTGTCGCTCCTAAAATGTAAAACATAGCTAAAAAAAAATTTTTTATGTATTTTCCTTTCCCTCTCCCCCCCCCCCCCCTCCCCACCCCCAGGAATGAGGAATAAAGGTCGCTTACACATGTATTCTTCACGAAGTGTGGTTTTCATTTTACTTGCAAAATTTTAAAAAAAACTTAAACGTGACCATTATTTTGAACAAATCTCATATTAATTAAGTGGCGTGTCTTCTACCGCTTCTCCTTCTTCTTTCTTCTTCTTTCTTTTTCTTCGATTAACTGAGTTGGGGTTCACGAAGGTGACTGCGTGTTTTAGATCTTCACCGGTCCCCTACAACGTTTCGAGCACGGTCGCTTCCCCCGGCCAGCCTCTCTTTGGTTTGTATAAGTAGGACTGTCCTGCAGGATATGTTCTGGTGTTTGCTTGAGTGCTCCACCATCGCACGTGCTGGTGTCTCTGAGACCCATTCTGTAGAGGTGGGCCTTGGGTCTACAATGTCCCGTTCTGAATCTGAACATCTTAGTCTTCCCATCTCTGCCAAGTTTTTCTATGCTGTCATTTTCTAGCTTGCATTCTTTGTTCTGGTCTCTCCATTCCGTCTCCGTGGATCGTTTGATGAGTGAGTTTGCTTGTTTATGGCTCTGTGGATGGCGAGGTTGTGTGCCATCACTTCCGGCTTTTGCTAGCTCATCTGCCTTCTCATTTCCAAGAACCCCACATTTGGCGGGAATCCACTGTAGGACTGGATATGTTCGGTTTTATGTTGGGACAGCACCACGATGTTACCGTATATTTAATTTAAGATGAGAGTCTATCTTGTTTGGGGCTTGAATTCGTTTGAAGTACGCGCCTGCGTTCTACTAGAATGACCGTTTTCCTTGTAGTTGTGTTTTAGCTGATACGAATCTGAGTTAACTTAACTTAACTTACCGACTTTATACTGGTTTAGAAGATTCTGCAGAATCTGTATACAACCAGTTGCATTTACATTTCCTTGCTCTAAAAACAATGCGCATCCAATATATTCTTTAATGCATTTATTGTCCTTGTCTCTACTACTTTCAAGCATTCACCACTTTCTGACCAAACAAATATTTCCTCATATCTAATCTGGACCTTTCTTTAGTTAACTTGTATCTATGCCCACATGTTCTTGTAGGTAGTTGTACTTTGAACAACTTATTACAATCTAAATTTTTCTTTTTCTTTTCTGGACAATGTAGGCCGGTTTTGTTTTAGTCTTTCCTCATAACTGTAATCCCACTATAAGTTTTGTCGCTCTTCTCTGTATCCTTTTCAGCATGTTTATATCTCCTCTACGATAAGGACTGTACACAGTAATTCAATCTAGGTCTAACTAATGCTTTATACAATTTGGCTTGGCTTGGCTTCGTTCGTTCTCAATCTCCCCTTACCAAACCCCCGAAAAAGGCTTAAGTAGCAGAATGTAGTCCAGAGAACGGAATGCGTTGTGTCGTAGTTACAACTTGACTGCGATATTTGCACCTTTCGGCTCAATACATCCAACTTCAGCAAGCATTTTTTAGTACCGGGCTAACATCCCTTCTCCTTAGCCAGTCTGCTCTGTTGCAGCCTGTTATCCAGTATGACCTCGTGGAGGTGTAGAAGGGTCTTGGCAGCTATTGTTCGCTGGCCCTGACGCTAGCAGACAGCTATGGGTCGTTGACCGCTGCAGCTCATGCGCTGTTCAGCATCTTGATCCCCCTTTATACAGTTTGACAATCACTTTCTTCCTCCTATGTTTAATATTTCTTTTTATCATACCTAACTTTGCATTTGCCTTTTTCACTGCTACCTGAACTTGCTCACTCACTTTATCTGTATGATCTATTATAACCCCTAGGTCCCTTTCCTTTTCTGTTATTCTAATATTGTTGTCGCCTATTCTGTAATTATGTTCCATATTGGATCTACCCATGTGGATGACTGTACATTTATCTACATTAAACTCCATTTGCCAGCTCACAGACCATTCTCACATGTGTTATAAATCTGACCTCAATATATCCACTTCTGCTTTAGATGAGACACGCATAGTTTTGTATCATCCGCGAATTTTGCAATAATGGATCCTATATCAATGTTCAAATCGTTTATATATATCAAGAACAAAATTGGTCCCCAAACAGCCCTGTGGCACTCCACTTTTTTACTTCACATCAGAGTACTTCTTATTTATATCCGCTCTCTGGCTTCTTCCCGTTAACCAGTTTTCAATCCTTTGGCAACTTCCCCACCTATTCCATGTCGCTGCAGGCACAGCTCTTGTTTCAGCTCTGAAATTTTGTACAGGACCCTACTCCAAAAAAGGGTGGTTTTCTATGTCGCCGTTAGAGTGTGTGGTGTACACTCGTTCTCCGTGGCCGATCTATTTGTGTACACTTGTTCTCCGTGGCCGATCTATCTGTGTACACTCGTTCTCCGTGGCCGATCTATCTGTGTACACTTGTTCTCCGTGGCCGATCCATCTGTGAACACATGTGTCCAGGAGTTGCTCGGGTACTGTCTCTTGAGGCCTGCATTCAAAATCAATATGTTCGGCCACCCCCCTCCCCTCCTCCCCCTCCCCGATACTTATTGTGTGAATACATCATCATCTTTCTTCCTAACTAATCTCCACTCTCTCTATCTCACCGTCCCTTATGTCTCTCTCTCATTCTCTCTCTCGCTCTCTCTCTCTCTCTCTCTCTCTCTCTCTGTGTTTCTATCTCCCACTCCTTGTGATTTCTTGAAAAAAAAAATAGATTGTTAACTTTGCTCTTTCCACATAATTGGTCCGGTGCCGTCATGATGTCTCGTTTCTTTATGTGGAAAATTGTTTTCAATTGACATAATACAGATTAAGGCCAACATATATTATGACGACATTTCTAACATTTTTAAACTTTAATCAATTTTTAATTTTCAAAAGGCGGGAACAGGCATAATCCTGCGTATCCCTAATAAAAAGCTTGATATATATCATTGAGGTGCATGAAAGTACCTGTATTGACTTGGAACCGTTCTATATATCAATCGACATCTATTTATTTATCTGTATAATACACATTATTATTACTACAGCATTGGCTTTTCATAGCAATTAAATTAACAGCACTTGCACAAATTGCGAAGCAGTTCTAGCGTGCACAATGTTATAGGTTTCTCCATAATCCAAGCAGATCAATAACACTCACTTGTATTGATGTTTGTTTAAACTTATAACATTTCAAAGCCTGTTTGCACAAATGTTTGCGGCGTACATTAATACACTTGTCTGTGTTTTGAATGCACTTGGCGGTCGGTACATTCAGACGGCACTGTGGGAGCACAAAAACGAACTGACGACGGTTTTATTCATAAACATGCAGGTTTCCCTGAATTGTCAAAGCTGGAAATATCCGTCAGATTTCATCAACCTGTGTTATGTCCCTTAGCTTTTGTATTATTAACATTGGCTGCTGTTCATTAGTGATAAAAATATATAATAAATAAAAGGACCAACAATGGGTGAAGATTTTAAATGAAAGTGTCGTCTTCGTTCATACAATATTGTCCATAGTAGTGCATTATTCCCTCATACAATCAATAATCAGACTTCCAACCGACCCATGCAAAAACTAAGTATGTTAATTTTAGGTGCAATACCTGGCTTGTTACCCATTCATACGAAGCGTATTTTTATTTCATGGAAAAGTTAAAACTTTTTTTCAAACAATCTGCATCATCATTGAAGTTAACTTAACGTTTTTTATACTGGGTTAGAAGACTCTACAGAGACTGTATACAACCAGTTTATCCCACTTCACGGATATCGAAAATACTGTGAGCATCCAATCTATTTTGTAATGCATTAACTGATTCTGCTTCCACTACATCCTGCGGCAATGTATTCCAATAATTCACCACTCTCTGACTAAAAAATATTTCCTCATGTCTAATCTAGACCTGTCTTTAAACAATTTGTAGCTGTGCCCTCTTGTATTTGCAGCCGATTGTACTTTGAAAAACTTGGTATAGACTAATTTATCCTTTCCATTTATTAATTTATACACTTGAATTAAAGCACCTCGAATTCGTCTTCGTTCTAGACACCGAAGACCGGTTTTTTTAGTCTTTCCTCATAACTATAATTCTGAAAACCCACAATCATTATTGTAGCTCTTTTTTGTACCCTTCCCAGCATGCTTATATCCACTCTATTATATGGACTCCACACCTGAACACAGTACTCTAATTTAGGTCTCACTAATGATTTACATAACTTGACTATTACCTCCTTGCTCTTATGTAAAATGTTTCTTTTAAGATGTCCAATATGGCATTAGCCTTATTCACTGCCACCTTGCTCCGCCCCTTTCCTGTATGATCTATTATAACTCCTAGGTCTCTTTCCTTTTTTATTGTTCTAATATTGTTCTCTCCCATTCTGTAATTATATTCATTATTGGATCTTCCCATGTGGAGGACTGTACATTTTTATACATTAAACTTCATCTGCCATCTCTCAGACCATTTTTGAAAATGCTGATTTGAGTCTTGGCTTGGCTTGGCTTCGTTCGTTCTCAATCTCCCACTACCAAACCCTAAAAGGGCTTAAGAAGCAGAATGTAGTCCAGAGAACGGAATGCGTTGTGTTGTAGTTTACAGCTTGACTACGATATTTTCACCTTTCGGTCCAACACATCCAACTTCAGCAAGTATTTGTAAGTACCGTGTTAGCATTCCCTCTTCGGTCCCTTCTCCTTAAACAGTCTGCCCTGCTGCAGCCTGTTATCCAGGATCAACGCGTGGAGGTGTAGAAGAGTCTTGGCAGCTATGGTTCGCTGGCCCTGACGCTAGCAGTCAGCTATAGGTCGCTGGCCTGACGCTAGCAGTCAGCTATGGGTCGCTGGCCCTGACGCTAGCAGTCAGCTATGGGTGGCTGACCACTGCAGCTCATGCGCTGCTCAGCATCTTCGATTTGAGTCTTGACGAAGTTTCTTTAGTGGCAAGTTACAGTGACTATTCTCTTCAGTGGCAAGATACAATGACTATTATCTTTAGTGGCAGTATAAATGACTATTATCTTTAGTGGCAGTATAAATGACTATTATCTTTAGTGGCAGTATAAATGACTATTATCTTTAGTGTCAAGATAAATGACTATTATCTTTAGTGGTAGGATAAATGACTATTATCTTTAGTGGCAAGATAAATGACTATTTTCTTCAGTGGCAGGATACAGTGACTATTCTCTTCAGTGGCAAGATACAGTGACTATTCTCTTTAGTGGCAGGATACAGTGACTATTCTCTTTAGTGGCAGGATACAGTGACTATTCTCTTCAGTGGCAGGATAAATGACTATTATCTTTAGTGGTAGGATAAATGACTATTATCTTTAGTGTCAAGATAAATGACTATTATCTTTAGTGACAGGATACATGACTATTATCTTTAGTGTCAAGATAAATGACTATTATCTTTAGTGTCAAGATAAATGACTATTATCTTCAGTGACAGGATACATGACTATTATCTTTAGTGACAGGATACATGACTATTATCTTTAGTGACAGGATACATGACTATTATCTTTAGTGACAGGATACATGACTATTATCTTTAGTGACAGGATAAAGTGATTTTTGTAACATTGCGATACGTAATTGAGAAGGTAGACCAGGGTCCACGGGGACTGTAGTGCAATGTGAGGATTCCCAGTAAGCTCAACAATATGGGGATACTTAGTATCGATCCCCACGTGGTTGGTCAGACTTATGTGACACAGCCTTTTTTCAAAATCGCGACCGTAAACTGAGGTTGGGTCATGGTCAGTCCGTTCCGCCTGAACCTGGCTTGAGGTTGAGTCTTGGTCAGTATGTTTCACCTGAACCTGACATGAAGTTGGATCTTGGTCAGTGTGTTTCACCTGAACTTGGCTTGAGGTTGGATCTTGGTCAGGGTGTTTCACCTGAACCTGGCTTGAGGTTGGATCTTGATCAGTGTGTTTCACCTGAACCTGGCTTGAGGTTGGATCTTGATCAGTGTGTTTCACCTGAACCTGGCTTGAGGTTGGATCTTGATCAGAGTGTTTCACCTGACCATGATTACCCTTTGCAGCTTGTGGGCTCGTTAAATATTAGGAATCCATTTTTATTATTAATGATTGAAGTAAGACTGAAGATCTCGATCTCACTTGTCAACCTCGCTGCTCCGATACTTTTTGGAGATTTCTCTTGTGAGATTTATGCACATGAATGTTATATAAGATCCAAACATTTGACCCATTCATATAAGAACCACAGGATCACCCAGGACTATGAAACTAGAATGAACAAAGAAGTTGATTATAATTATTATTAATAAGAAGATAACGAATAAAAAGAAGAAGACGAAGAATTCAAAAGAAGAACTAAATATGTCACTCATCCATACAAGAACAACATATGTCAACCATCAGTACAAGAACTAAAAATGTCAACCATCAGTACAAAAACTAAAAATGTCAACCATCAGTACAAGAACTAAAAATGTCAACCATCAGTACAAGAACTAAAAATGTCAACCATCAGTACAAAAACTAAAAATGTCAACCATCAGTACAAAAACTAAAAATGTCAACCATCAGTACAAGAACTAAAAATGTCAACCATCAGTACAAGAACTAAAAATGTCAACCATCAGTACAAAAACTAAAAATGTCAACCATCAGTACAAAAACTAAAAATGTCAACCATCAGTACAAGAACTAAAAATGTCAACCATCAGTACAAAAACTAAAAATGTCAACCATCAGTACAAGAACAAAATATGCCAACCATCCCTACAAGAACTAAAAATGTCAACCATCAGTACAAAAACTAAAAATGTCAACCATCAGTACAAAAACTAAAAATGTCAACCATCAGTACAAAAACTAAAAATGTCAACCATCAGTACAAGAACTAAAAATGTTACCAATCTATACTACAATTAAGCATGACATCTATGTATACCCTATATCTGGGGAACTAAGACATTTGTCCGGTCAGGCCCAACATACTGCCCTGAACGTCGCGTCAGTGTTAGGCACAACATACTGACCAGGATGTCGCGTCAGTGTTAGGCACAACATACTGACCAGGATGTCGCGTCAGTGTTAGGCACAACATACTGACCAGGATGTCGCGTCAGTGTTAGGCACAACATACTGACCAGGATGTCGTGTCAGTGTTAGGCACAACATACTGACCAGGATGTCGCGTCAGTGTTAGGCACAACATACTGACCAGGATGTCGTGTCAGTGTTAGGCACAACATACTGACCAGGATGTCGTGTCAGTGTTAGGCACAACATACTGACCAGGATGTCACGTCAGTGTTAGGCACAACATACTGACCAGGATGTCGCGTCAGCATCAAGCAAAAATATACTGACCAGGATATCGCGTTAGTGTCAATCAAAATCTATTGATCAAGATCACTATCTTTCTTCTATGCATCTTTCCCTAGAAATAGGCTGTTTTCAAGGTAGTCTGGCTGACAAGGTAGGGATCGAGGTCATCCCCGTGGCAGCAAAGGTCAAGCAGATGAAGCCCTGAGAGCCGTGGTCCCCCTTCATCATAAAAAAAATAAATGTTTGCCTAGGTATCTGAGGCCCGCTGCGTCGGTCGAACGTCATTATGACCAGTCAACACGGCTCTCTACCAGACCTCGTCTACAGCAGTGGGGGAGGGGGGGGGGAAGAGAAAGGGGTGCACTCTATAGAAGCCACATGTTTCAGGGACGGCGAAGGGGGTAGGGTATGGAGACCCACCTCGCTGAACCTATTCTCTGCTTGCCTGGAGCGACGATGAGGCACTGGGTCAACTACGGCATCAAAAAGGATGGAAGATGACTTAGTCCTCATCACAGAGACGCCCCCAAAAGCGATATAGATGCTGTGGTCACTAGACACAGAAGGGAGGAAAGTAGGTCTAGCCATAAACCTAGCGAAAACCAGAGCTATGCGCAAGGTTTTCGCAGAGCCCAACCCCATACTATTGAATGGAACCGCCCATACAAGACGCTGACGAATATGTTTATCTGGGACGGCTCCTCAACATGGAGGACAACATAACAACTGAGATGGCAGGCGAAACGGGCGGGGGCTGGGCGGCCTTCAACTCCATCATGACAGCAACAGACGCCTCAAAAGACACCAGACTACGTGCGGACATCTTCGACTCTGCAGTTCTACAAGCGCTATGCTATGGCAGCAAAACCTGGTCTCTAATAAAAGCAGCAGAGAACCAACTGAATACAGCACATGTATCTCTTGAAAGACGCCTCGTGGGCATAACTCTTAGACAAGAGCGGCAGTGCGAACTACACAATAGCAATATCCGGAGAATATCACACATCAAAGATATCCTACAGCTTGTCAACCATTCGAAACATCGCTGGGCAGGCCATTTAGCTAGCAAACAAGATGAAAGATGGAGTACCAAAACTACCATATGGTACCCGCGCGACAAAAATAAACCTCGGGGACCGTCCCTAGTTCACTGGCGAGATTCACTAGACAAGCACAAAACACACGACCCCACAACAGACAGACTACTGTCTAACTGGACGACCCGCGCCCGCGACAGAAATACTGGACTACCACCCGTTGGCGTGGAGCGGGTCGAACTTAGAATTAAGTATAAGTAAAAGTATTGAACGTGTTACCCATCCAATAATGAAAGAGTCGTGTTGTCATTTTATAAAAGCAGGTCTTTTCTTGTTGCCAATAAAAGAAACAGAAACACATTTACTCACACCACTTCTGCCATCTATTACTTAACTACAGCTTCCAGATCTCAACAATATGTCGGTTACACTACAAAAGAAGCAAGTGAATGATATTATTTTGATTCGTCTACATCTTGATCATTGTTTTTATTTGTCAATTTTCAGTTAAGTGCATTTCTAGTTACACATTATGATAGTTTCTACGGGTTTTCTCTATTTTCTCAAAATCTAATCGCTGTTGTCTGCCACGATCCATATGTCCCTTATTATTTGTGACAACGACTGAGGAAATTAAGAGAATAAGTTATACTGTGCACAGCTAAATCTATTCAAGCTTCCTGTTTTCTTCCACGCCCCGACAAAAAATGTATGCACACCTTAAGTCGGTGACATGTTTACAATGTAAATCTACAAGGTGTCCACTAAACAGTGCATCATAAGGATTAAAGTATCATGTGTACACATAGTTACATATAGAGTGTTACAGAAAGGGAAGACTAGTTGCATGTGAACATGTGTGCAGACAGATAATGCGAGAGAGTAAATATGTCGTCTGTCTGTGGTATTAATGGTTATCGGTATTGAAGACGGTAGAGTTTAAGTTTTGTATCCATGGTTGCAGATATATAAACAGACAGTTTAAACTATTATTATCATCATCATGTGGCTGTCCTTGGCAGAACGTCGCTCTCAGCACAGCCATTCGATAGGAATCTCGACCAGCAGTCAGTCTACTCGGCTGCTCCATGTCCATGTTTAGGGTGTCCTTGATGTCTCGACCAGCAGTCAGTCTACTCGGCTGCTCCATGTCCATGTTTAGGGTGTCCTTGATGTCTTGTACCCATCTACGTTCTGGTCGACCTCTGCCTTGTCTTCCTGGAACAATGCCCCCCAGAACCGCTTTTTCCAGTCCGTCATGTCGCTTGATCTGGCCGAAAAACCTCAGTTTCCGAGACATAACGTGGTTTATAAACCAGTTCTCTTCGACACTCAGATCTTCCAAGATGGCTTTATTTGTTATTTTCTTTGCCCAAAGTATTTTGAGGATTCTCCTGTAGCATTTCGTCTCGAAAGCCCCGATCTTCTTTTTTAATATTTGTGTGATGGTCCATGACTCACATCCATACATTGCCACCTGGAATACACATGTTCTGAGGATCTTCAATTTTAATTCTTTGTTAGTATTGTGCCACACATTTTGTGTACTATTCAGTTTCTGCATCACTATAGACAATCTTCTCCATATCTATTTTCTTTGACTTTTTGTCGACATACAAGAAAAAGGGGTCGGGCTGATTGCATGGTACCGTGATTGGTAGTGCACCTCCTGGCCTAGTACCTCTGTCTTCAGGACCTGTTCTGTGGTTGAGTGTGCTCCACCTCCTGGCCTGCTACCTCTGTCTTCAGCACCTGCTCTGTGGTTGAGTGTGCTCCACCTCCTGGCCTAGTACCTTTGTCTTCAGCACCTGTTCTGTGGTAGAGTGTGCTCCACCTCCTGGCCTGCTACCTCTGTCTTCAGCACCTGCTCTGTGGTTGAGTGTGCTCCACCTCCTGGCCTGGTTCCTCTGTCTTCAGCACCTGCTCTGTGATAGAGTGTGCTCCACCTCCTGGCCTAGTACCTTTGTCTTCAGCACCTGCTCTGTGGTAGAGTGTGCTCCACCTCCTGGCCTGGTACCTCTGTCTTCAGCACCTGCTCTGTGGTAGAGTGTGCTCCACCTCCTGGCCTGGTACCTCTGTCTTCAGCACCTGTTCTGTGGTGGAATGTGCTCCACATCCCCCATCTGGATGGGGACTCTGACTTCGTCTTTACCTCGTTTGCTGTCCCATCTTACCTCCTGCTGAGGTTAACACCCAGCCTTTGGCAAGGTTACTGGGTATAACAGAATACACAAACTCGTAGGTGAGATAAACTTGTGCAAGAGAGCCTATGAGACATATGCGTCTTGTATTCTGCGATCACTGCCCTATTTGGATCTCAGTCATTTAATCAGAATGCATTATCACCAGCCTGCATCAAGAGTATATCATATACAGGTCTCCAATCCACGAGCAAGAGGCAGACCACGACGTCGGTGGATAGAGCATGTCACTGGCACCCTCAGGAAGTTACACCTAATGACAGCACAAGCCTCCCACTTGGAGATAACCAGAAATCTACACATCCCATCTCTCTGCTACGCCGGACGGCAAGAGCAATAGAACATCCCATCTCTGTGTGACGCCGGACGGCAAGAGCAATAGAACATCCCATCTCTGTGTATGCCGGACGGTAAGAGCAATAGAACATCCCATCTCTGTGTGACGCCGGACGGCAAGAGCAATAGAACATCCCATCTCTTTGTGACGCCGGATAGCAAGAGCAGAAGGACATCCCACCTCTCTGCGACGCCGGATGGCAAGAGCAGTAGGACATCCCACCTCTCTACACCGCCGGAATACAAGAGCAGTAGGACATCCAATCTCTCTGTAACGCCGGATGGCAAGAGCAGTAGGACATCTCACCTCTCTGCGACGCCGGATGGTAAGAGCAATAGAACATCCCATCTCTGTGTGACGCCGGACGGCAAGAGCAATAGAACATCCCACCTCTCTGTGACGCCGGATAGCAAGAGCAGAAGGACATCCCATCTCTCTGTAATGCTGGATGGCAAGAGCAGTAGGACACCCCGCCTCTCTGTGACGCCAGATGACTAGAGTAGTAGGACATCCTACCTCTCTGTGACGCCGGATGACTAGAGTAGTAGGACAAAATAAGAAGAAGACCTATGCCAAATAAGTTTAAATTCTTTTCTAAAACATAAATTTAAAAAATAGTTGAAGCACTATTTTTATACTGAAAGTAAAAGTGAACAATGTAACCAAAAGAAAATATTTACGTTAAATCAACTGTGTCTATCGAAGAGAATATTTCAAAAATAAACATTTTTCTTACTTGAACTCAAGAAAAGAAAAGAAACTTTTTTTTTATTGATGGAATAAAATAAAATACACTTTTCTGTATGGTGAACGATTTAGTAGACGCTGCTCATAAAATAACCCGTGTATGTGCTTGTCTGTTTTAGAAAGTGCCTATCTCCACCAATCTTTCTATGGACAAGCCAATTTCCCTCGCGGGCGTCAAGTTACAAAAACAGCTCGACATGGTCCCAGCATGCAGACATCTTGGAATGATTTACTTGTGTACGCCTACTGTCCGTCCCTGCTGCTCATTATACCCCGCAGAATAATTCTGAAGAATGCACTTAACTACAAGCACAAACATGCTGTGGATTATGAAGAAAACAAAAGCAAAACAAATAATCATTGCAGCAAAATTACATTTTTTTTAAACAAGCTGCATACAGAAAAATGTAATTCTGCGATCAGGAGATGGTTTTAGAATAAATTATTCCAGCTGCATCTGAGCTCCATGCAAACGAAAAACACCGTTTTAAAAGCATTCGAGTTGTATCGGGCTAGGACGTCGCCCTCGTGTGCTGGAGGTCGCAGCTTCAAATCACAGTGAAAACTGGAATTGTTTTACGTGAACATTCTATTGTCTCGGATCTCTGGGTAGTAGAGATCGGACGCTCATGTGTAGTGTCGCGCGCGTTAAAAATCCCTTGGCAGCTGGAAATTGAAAAGAGTAGACTTAACGGCCGCTGTCTGGACAAAATTCCAAATAATGTTAAAAATATAGCCAATCTATAACAGGATTCTCCCCGGTGCTAGGCAGCTCGTGCATTGTGCTGAGATTCTCAAGATGGGACGCAGAACAGGGCACTTATGGGTTAAGCCCTGGGCAATGACGTTGATTCTTCGACTGAACTAGATTAAACTAAACTAAACTAGACTATACTAGACTAAACTAAACTAAACTAAAAACATTTGTATCTGCTTTTCTCTATTTTTGTGGGCGTCCCTTTATCGCTCCAGTTAAGTACAGGACCCCAACTGCAGTTGGCCTCCTGCAGGAAGCCTGCAAGAAATCACTGCGTGCTTTTGCAGTGATAGTTTCTGTAGCAGTTTGTTTTACAAGACGAGTTTGCAAGCCACATGTACAACTGTCTTTAGTCACCTTTTACTACATACATAGAGGTCCTTCAGTGGACCTATTATTTCCTCCGCAGGTAAGTGGCCTCGGGATTCACTTGCTGGGAGCTTTCTTTTATTACTTATTGGCAAATAATGGCTCGCTCAAAAGTTTATAACGAAGTAAGGTCTCGCAGTGTCAACATCCGGCCTACCATGTTTATGGTTATTTGATTGATTCACCTTCCCACTCCAAGCGGAGCATAGGGTTACACACTACAGTTGTCTTCCTTGCATAAAGCCTGTATCCAATCATTTTGCAGGAACGGTTTCAATAGGAATTGTTTTTCACAATGATTCTGCTAGCCCCATGCACAACCTTCTTCACTCATCTCTAACCACATGCTTGAAAGGTTACAGTGATTCTTTTCTGTTCATCCCGGGTGCTGAAGGCATGGATGAAATGCTTCCAATGACATTATTATTAATAAAATACGCGTGTCTGACATGTTTCTTTCCTCGTATTACCTCAGCCCAGATATCAGATTCGTGTATTTTCAACAGTTCGAGGATAACATTAACATAATTTATTCTGAAAATGCTTTCTTTGTACGCGGAAGACTTTTTATAATAATATATAATAGAAGGGGGGAAAAGGGATGGGGCGGGGAACAGTTGGTTGAACATTACTTGAGATTAAACAATTCCAATTTTGTTACGATCCTGATATTGCTCCTTGATACTAAAAGATCCTGATATTGTTCCTTGATACTAAAAGATCCTGATATTGCTCCTTGATACTAAAAGATCCTCATATTGTTCCTTGATACTAAAAGATCATGATATTGTTCCTTGATAATAAAAGATCCTGATATTGCTCCTTGATACTAAAAGATCCTGATATTGGTCCTTGATACTAAAAGATCCTGATATTGCTCCTTGATACTAAAAGATCCTGATATTGCTCCTTGATACTAAAAGATCATGATATTGTTCCTTGATACTAAAAGATCCTGATATTGTTCCTTGATACTAAAAGATCCTGATATTGCTCCTTGATACTAAACTATCCTGATATTGCTCCTTGATACTAAACTATCCTGATACTACTTTCTCTTTCGCCTTCTATCACCGAGCCATGAACTAACCATCGTCAAGCAGCTCTGTCCTGGGCAATCTTTTCCACATCCTTTCAGCTTTTTTCCCATTTTCTTTACTTCCGCCTCCAGATCTCGTCTGCATGCATTCCTTGGTCTGCCTATGCCTCTCATTCCCTGGGAGTTCCATGACAGGGATTGACTGGTTATGCTGGCCTGGAGCTTTCTTAATATATGACCCATCCATCTCCACTTTCTTCCTAAGATTTTCTGTTCCAATGTATCTTGTACCGCTCTCTCCCACAGTTTGTCGTTTGTAACTTTGTCAAACCATTTTATACCAAGAATCTTTCTCATGCTAATGTTGACAAAACCCTGTTGTCTCCTGTCATTGCCTTTGGTCATCCTCCAGGTTTCCGCTCTATACAGCAGTACTGGCTTCACATTTACATTTTAAAATCCTTATTTTTGTCCATATGCGTTTAAACATTCCGAATGCACCTCTTGCTTTTTGTATCCTTGTTTTTATATCCTCGCCTGTCCCTCCTTCCTTGTTGATGATACTTCCTAGGTAAGCAAATACCCCCACCTTTTCCAATGGCGTTCCTCTCAGCCTGATTGGTTCTGTGTTTGCTGCAAGGACTCTAATTATTTATGTCTTTGCCTCATAAATCTTCAAACCAACTGTTTATAGGTATAATCCAGTCTATCCAGTTTCTTTTGCATTTGGCTTTAGCTGTGGGACTATATCATCCGCAAATTCCAGGTCCTCCAGATGTTTATTCAAGGACCACTGGATTCCATTTCTCTCATTTGTTGTTACTTTTATAATCCAGTTCACTGCCAGGATGAACAGGAAACGCGACAGTAGTCATTCGTGTATAACTCTACATTGCATACTTTCATACGTCTAACTAATTATGTAAGTGAGCTTTTGATGAATTCCGTAGTGTCTCAGTAGTTTCCATATTATATATCTGTCCAATCTGTCCAAACTGTCGAAAGCCTTTTCATAATCACCGAAATTGATGTAGAAACTTGAATTCCATTCCAATGATTGATCCACAATTATCCGTAATGTGGCTACCTGATCAATGCATGATCTATTCTGTCTGAAATCCCTTATCTTGTTATCCACTGCCTTTTTCAACCTTTATCGATTTAACACCTTTCCCTTCACTGATAATAACATTATTTCTCTATGGTTTTTGCATTTCCGTAAATCTCCCTTCTTAGGTAATTTCACCATTTAGACCTCTCTCCAATCTTTTGGTAAGCTTTATTGCTCCCAGATGACGTCTATCAAGTTGTGGCGCATGCTAGCAGATGTTTCAACATCTGCATGTATGGCTTCTGGTGGTATGCCATCAGGTCCTGCTGCTTTCTGTCCCTTAGAAACTCTATTGCCCTTCTAATCTCTTCTTTACTTGGACTTTCACAGTTGATGGGTAGGTCCTCCTCTGCTGATAGGATGTCTGGTGGGTTGTCTGGTGCTGGTCTGTTCAAAAGCTCTTCAAAGTATTCTACCCTTCTTTTCTTCTTTTCTTCAAACTTGGTTATCTTTTCTCCAAGTTTATTTTTGATTGGTCTGCCTTGTTGTGGATGATACTTTACGGATAGTTTCTTGGTAGCCTCATATGGACCTTTCATATTTCCCTTTCCTGTAGCCTCTTCCTCTTCCTCAGCCAGACCATCAATGTAACGTCTTTTGTCCTCATTCATGCTCTTTTTAACCTCCTTGTTTCTCTACATACTCTTTCTGTACTGTACTTTTTGCGGCTCTCGTTTTACTAATGAGTAAAGTAATTTTCTTATTTCGCCTATTCTCGATCTTAGTGATTGTTTCTGCTGTTATCCATTCTTTATGCTGTCGTTTCTTCATTCCTAGCACTTCTTCGCATGCAGTTTTCCATGTACTTTGTACTTGTTCCCATTTATCCTCAATGCTGGCCCCTTCATCTAGCTGTACCAGTGCTTGATATTTATTCTTGAGTGTTATACGGAATTAAAAGCCTGAAAAAGGGAAAGTCCCCAGGATGCGATGATATCCCAGCAGAGTTAATACAAGCAGGAGGGGAGGCATGTGCTCGAGTCCATCACAAGCTGTGTAAACAGATATGCCACAGTGCAGAGTTGCCAGAAGCATAGAAGAAATCATCTTATATTCCCCTCCCCCAAAAAGGCAACCTGAAGCTGTGCACGAACTACCGAACTATTGCGCAGATCAGCCACGCTAGCAAGATACTCTTGCGAATCCTGTTAAGAAGGATAGAGAAAAATGTTTGAATCTGAAATTCACGTAGTCCAGGCAGGTTTTGGGAAAGACAGAGGTACCCGGGACCACATATTCAATTTAAGGAATATCTATGAAAAATGTAGAGAGTTTAATGTAGACCTGTACACATGTTTCATTGATTACACAAAGGCCTTCGACATGGTAAAACATCAAAATCTGTGGAGAATCGTGAAGGAAATGGGGTTTCCTTTGCACATAGTCCATCTCATTGAAACATTATACCAAGATCAACAAGCCGCTGTCCGAGTATCTGGGCAAACATCAGATTGGTTTGCAGTACAAAAGGGAGTACGACAGGGAAGTATCCTCTCACCTTATCTGTACAACATATAATGCGGAATGTATAATGAGAAATGTGCGAGAAGATGAGAACATTGAAAGTTTCAACCCATTTACGATTGGGGGGTACGAGATTCCAGAGTTAAGATACGCAGATGACACAGTGATACTATCAAGAAGTGCAGAAGGGCTAGAGCAGCTACTTTCCGCCGTTAATGGACATAGTAAAGATCAAAACCTGTTCATAAACATAAACAAAACAAAGATAATGACCACCGATAAAACACAATGTCAGCATACATTTACAGTGGCTGGTGAGGAAATAGATCAGGTCACACATTTTGAAAATTTGGGCTCCAGAATTGACAAAAATTGCAACTGCTCGAAAGAAATCAGAAGAAGACTAGCTATGGCAATGCAGAGACTAAACAGCCTGAAGAAATTATGGCAGGGCACCAACAAAAGGATCAAAGTAAAAGTCTTGAGAGCCTGTGTTTTTCCTGTGGCAGCTTATGGCTGTGAATCATGGACGATTACCTAAACTTCTAGACAAAGAATCGAATCCTTCGAGTCAAAATGTTACAGAAAGATCCTCAGAATACCCTGGACAGAGAAAAAAAACAAATTTAGACATTCGGCAAGAGTTGAGCATAGAGGAGAACTGGTTTATCAATTCCATTTTGGCTAGAAAATGTAAGTACTTTGGTCACCTCAAGAGACACAAAGGTCTTGAGAGAACGGTGATGGAAGGTATGGTGCCAGGCAAAAGAGGAAGGGGTAGGCCAAGAAGACGATGGCACCAAGATATCCAGGAATGCCTGAGTATGACTGTGGCGGAGGCTAGCGTTTTGGCAAGGGAACGAGTTTCTTTCAGACAGACTGTGATTGGAGAAATGTTCTACAAAGGACATGCTACATGATGATGATGTTATACGGAACTCGTTTTTCTTATCATCTTCTTTCAGTTATTGTACGCAGTACCGTGGTCTGCTGACTTGCATCGTTCTGTTTATCCTTAACTTCAGCTGTACCTTCACAATCACTAAAAAGTGGTCTGAGGCCACATATGCCCCCCTGTAAACCCTGATATCTAATAACGATCGTCTAAATTAGGAGTTTACGCGGTTGTGGTCAATCTGATTCTTCGTTTTCTGGTCTGGGTATACCCATGTTCACTTACCTGATATTGCTACTTGATACTAAACAATCATAATATTATTACTTGCTATTGAACAATCCGGTTAGTGTTACTTGCTATTGAACAATCCGGTTAGTGCCACTTGATATTGAACAATCCGAGATCGAGATTCTGAGCAGCGTAAGAGCTGCAGCAGTCATCGACCCAAATCTGACAGACTACCAGCATCAGGACCAGCGACCCAGAACTGCCAAGACCATTCTACACTTGCATATGGTGATCCTCAATGACAGGCTGCAATAGAGCAGACTGTCTAAGGAGAATGGATCGAATAGGGTAGTCTAACCCGGTAAGACAAAAAATATCAGCTGAAGTCGGACGTATCGGACCGAAAGGGTCAAATATCGCAAGCTGTAAACTACGACGATTTCGTCCTCTGGACAACTTGCAAAGCCATTTTCAGGGTTTGGTAGCTGGAGTTTGAGACGGTCAGGGCTTGGTAGCGGGAGTTTGAGACGGTCAGGGCTTGGTAGCGGGAGTTTGAGACGGCCAGGGCTTGGTAGCGGAAATTTGAGACGGTCAGGGCTTGGTAGCGCGAGTTTGAGACGGTCAGGGCTTGGTAGCGGGAGTTTGAGACGGTCAGGGCTTGGTAGCGGGAGTTTGAGAACGGTCAGGGCTTGGTAGCTGGAGTTTGAGACGGTCAGGGCTTGGTAGCGGGAGTTTGAGAACGGTCAGGGCTTGGTAGCGGGAGTTTGAGACGGTCAGGGCTTGGTAGCGCGAGTTTGAGAACGGTCAGGGCTTGGTAGCGGAAGTTTGAGAACGAACGATGAGGAGGAAGAAGAACAATCCTGATTTTATTACACGAGAGTTACCAATCACGATTTTATTAATATGAGATTACTGAGCCCTGGCGTCTTTTTTTTTTTTACCTGAGATTCAATCAAGCATTGTGATGTTCTCGGCCATTCCCTTTCATGTGCCTCACTTAGTGGCGTATTTGGTATATCTAGGGTTTTTAGCACACAAGGCGAGCTCGGAAAAGCGCGCAGTCATTCACGGTATATATGTGTGAATAAACTAAAGATGCTTTTAAGCACTGTCAACGAGCGCATTATCTACAGCGGTCACTTACCCATAGCTGACTGCTATCGTCAGGGCCAGTGAACCAGAGCTGCCAAGACCCTTCAACACCTCCACGCGGTGATCCTGGATAACGGGCTGCAGCAGGGCAGACTGGCTAAGGAGAAGAGATCGAAGAGGGAATGCTAACCTGGTACTAAAAAAATGATTGCTGAAGTCGGATGTGTTGGACCGAAAGGTGCAAATATTGCAGTCAAGCTGTAAACTACGACACAACGCATTCCGTTCTCTGGACTACATTCTGCTACTTAGGCCAGTGTCAGGGTTTGGTAGGGGGAGATTTAGAACGAACGAAGCCAAACCAAGCCAAGCCAAGCCAAACACTATCAACAACTTCTTATGATGATACGAATAACATTACGAATTATTATGAAAATGTTAAATCCAGTACTTCATTAAACACACAAGAAATAAAAGAAACCGCTCTTGCCAATGACATATGATATGGTTTCTATGTACGAGAGGACTCTCCGTTAAGTGTGTCTAACCAGCGAGCTTCAGGAACTAGCAGTATCCATAACCTTTGACATTTGTTGAAAGAAACTAAGCTTTCCTAGAGACACCAGCTCGGGATTTTTCATCAATGTTTACTACAAAATCTTTCCCGTGATCAGATATCGCACAAGTCAGCTAGGACAGTAATTGAAGTACCGTTGGGTCACACCATGGCAACAATGTCAACAGACTACATGTGTGTTTCCAGTTCCATAACAAGTAGAACGCATTGTTAAGACAGGGATGGGGGGGGGGGGATATTAATTCACCCGGTAACTGCACTAGTGTTATTTACTACATCACAACACGCTGAACGTGAGAAAACAGGACGAACGGTATTTTATCCTTGGCAGCCAGTACAAGGGGAAATCACTCTCCCACAAGAAGAAGCGGTGAGAAATGAAGACATTCGACAGAGAGTAGGAACAACGTCATATATTTTTTTTTTTTTTTTTGCGTTCTCCCTATTTATCTAATCCCCAAGGCGGTGTGCGTTGCACTGCGTTTTTATTTTGCGCCTGTCGGCCCAGTGCATCCGACTTCAGCATGCATTTTATGTAAGGGTCTGCTTCCTCCTGCATTTTCTAAGGGTTTGCTTCCCCGGGGTAACGGCCGGTGCTGTGATGGGGATCGAAACCAGCACCTTCTGGTTGTGAGCCGTGTCACTTAACCACTAGGCCACGCCGTCCCCCAACGTCATATATGATATACATGGATACATGTATGGCAAGGATTTATCCTCACCAACCATTGTATACATAGATTGATATATGACAAGAATGTCTTCAAGCATACCATGGTATAAATAGATGGATATATGACAAGAATGTCTTCAAGCATACCATGGTATAAATAGATGGATATATGACAAGAATGTCTTCAAGCATACCATGGTATAAATAGATGGATATATGACAAGAATGTCTTCAAGCATACCATGGTATAAATAGATGGATATATGACAAGAATGTCTTCAAGCATACCATGGTATAAATAGATGGATATATGACAAGAATGTCTTCAAGCATACCATGGTATAAATAGATGGATATATGACAAGAATGTCTTCAAGCATACCATGGTATAAATAGATGGATATATGACAAGAATGTCTTCAAGCATACCATGGTATAAATAGATGGATATATGACAAGAATGTCTTCAAGCATACCATGGTATAAATAGATGGATATATGACAAGAATGTCTTCAAGCATACCATGGTATAAATAGATGGATATATGACAAGAAGGTCTCCTTATGTACCATAGGTTGTTGTTGTTGATGTTATTGTTTAGAATGCCCACAATGAGTAGGTTCACTCTTTTATTGGCCCTGAAAAATATGTTAAGTGGCGGGTTGCAGTAGCTTTCCTTACACCCCGAGCGTGGTGATGAAGGTGGACCGTGGTCCCCCAAGCGGTTGTGCTATGCTTGACTTCATCTGTGTGACGCTCACTACTACGGGGATCATGTCGATTCCTCATATAGTTAGCCGGGCTACCATGAAAACAGCCCCTTTCCAGGGATGGCTACAAGGAAGCCGGGGTGAGGGCTTTGCCAGTATGTTTTGCTTGACCTTGACTAACATGTCTGATCAGTATATTTTGAATGACCAGATGTTAGTCTTCCTTCCCATCCATGGAGTAATTCAATAACATTAAATTGTAGGTTTTCATATCAAGAAAAATATGTATTGACAGTGTTAAAGAAACACTACATAGACATGGATTGACAATTTCGTTAGCAAGCCAGAACGTAGAAGAAGGAAAGTTCACATCTCTACAAGGTCGTCCGTTTAACGACAAATGAGATGATGGCGAATGTAATTGCTCCAAAAAATGTAATTTGACAGCTAACAAAATGAAAGCATGGAACTACTTGCCAGTCCTGTCTGACGCTCACCTTGGTTTCAGAACATTTCATCACGTCCTTCCCAGCTATCGTTTGATGTTTCCAGTTGCCTTTACCAGCAGCTTCAAACAAAATATTCAGAAACACGACCCATATCAATAGCCAAGGTTCAAGGTGCGGCAATCTCTACAGATTAACACATGATTAAGCACGTTCGACCTTTTCTATTCTGGTGATCGGACGTGTTACGAGAACAAAGCCCCGTTTAAAAGATTTGTCATTATACGTTGTGCCGGGAAGTACGATTTCAGAGTGAGTGATTTCTATCTACAGATGAGAGCGTAACCATTATAGTATTGACACCCCAGGGAGCGAGAGTCTCAGACCATCATTATTTTCGTATTAATCTTTCATCACTCCCTCATTACACCACAGAATACACTACCTTCATTATTCCTGTGTGTAACCTTTTCCCATAATCATTGATGTACGTACTAACCCATACATATATATATATTGTTTTGGTTTGTGTGTGTTTTTTTTGTTGTGGTTTTTGTTTGTAGAGAGATATATGTGGAGACTGTGTGGGCTAGGGGAGAAGCGTTCGTTTGACAATCTCAACGCACCTGGTTCGAATCACGCTCGTGTCCAGTTTGACAGACAAGTTTTTTTTCGCTCCTGCACGTACGGAAAGTAAAGGCAACTTACTGAACTGCACACTTGACAAAAAAACTTATAACAGCCAAATAGGTTTGCGATTGTAAGAAACGACGTTCTTTAAAGGATTTGCTACTTATTTGATGAGATTTATTGTTAAACTGTAAAACGATTTGAGCCAGAACATTGAATATGTGTTAAACTGGCGGATAGTGTATGTGTGTATGTAGTATATATGCAGAGCTTGTGAGATTCATTATAACAAGGGTACCTTTCCTTCGTACCCTTTCCCCGTCTCTATAAGTCATCTTGTTTTTATCCACTACTGTGGTATAGTAGTATCGAGGTAAAGTGTCTGCCTCGAGTGCAGGAGATCGCGGGTTCGAATCACGGTGGAGATCGGAATTTTTTCATGTGAACCTTCTGGTATAAATTCCACTGATCTCTGGGTAGTGAGATCGGATTCCCGTGTTCAGTGTCGAGCACGTTAAAAATACCTTGGCAGTTAGAAATCGAAAAGAGCAGGCTTAACGGCCGCTGCCCGGACAAAATTAAAAAATTCTAGCTAAAAATCTATCTAAAATTATTTGCATTTTAAAATACCAACTACGTTTAGCCGAAGCAATTCGGTTACCTGGCAACAGCCATTAACATGCCTGTTTGAATACCAGGATTCCAAGTGTTATGCCATGAGATGTAGTCTATAAAGCCAAATAGGATATGGAAGATGAGAGAGAGTGAGTGTTGATTTTCTCCACTTCTGGCTCTGTGCTATTATTCTCATTTAATGATTAACATTTAAACAAATAAAAGAGAATCAGGCAGAAGAAAGTATATTATCTTTGAATTAAAGCTGCAATACCTCATCATCATCATCCTCATGTATCATGTCCTTTGTAGAACGTCGCTCCCATCACAGTCTGTCTGAAAGAAACTCGTTCGCTTGCCAAAACACCAGCTTCCGCAATACATATACAGAGAAATAATTCACATTTAAACATTCTTTTCTTTTGCAATGTGGGTCACATCATCAGAAAACTTCATTTATTATTTAAAAGTATTTTCAAAAAAGTTCAAAGGCATTGCGTTTGCTTTAGAAAAATCGTTGTCTTGGTCTCTTTCTGTGAGCAACTTGGAATCAGACGAAGACGAGTACACCATCTATGACAGACTTTACAAAATTGTACCATTTTACAGCTTCAGTGTTGGTTGGCGTATCTAAGACGGGTGTCAAGTTCTGTCCAAGACAGCGGGCGCCTTTCTAAATCTCTTGTTAATAAATCTTTTTTCGTGTTTTGCGATCGTGTAGGACAATTATCTCTACTACTCTTAGAAACCCCAGATACCAGTGCAGATTTAGACGTCAAAGTGCTAGTCTTGGGCCACAAAAATCGACAGGAAAGCAATGTAATGATTGTTTCTGTTGATACTAGAGTCTTGCGTGCAGTTCACCATTAATATTTTGACGGCTCAGTATGTTTTCTGTGAGCACTTCATTGCAGTTAACTTTTGAGAATGTCTTAGACAGAGAGCGATGCAACCATTCGAAACATACTGTTCTATATCCTTTTGAAGCGGAAACTCGGCTATGATACATCTAATGGCAGAGCCTACATTATGTCTAGTCTTCTCATTTTTCAAATTCACTTCCAGACGCGTCTGCTATCTCTTTCTGTTTTTCATTTTAATTTTATTCTGTGCTCTTTCATTAAAATGATGTGCACGATTACCAAAATACATCGCTCCTTGTTTAGAAATGGGGATTTCAACAGTGACTTTTTGTTTCAGTTCTATTCGATGAGTTGAATGACAATTTTTTCGTCGTACTTAATTCAAGTTTAAAAACGGGTTCGTTGAACCCTTCTTTCATTGTCATTTTGTTCTTCCTTTCCAGTTTTATTGTTCTTCTAGCTTACTCCCAAAATCGAATTTGTGTTTTAGTTCAGCCAATCAATCCAAATGTTATATTAGTCCTAGTAATGCCTTTCTGACTAAACCAGCGTATCCCCTGCTTAAGTGCTTACGTGTGGTCAGATACAACTAGAAATTAGTCTATCGTTATTCTGTTTAACCACCTCTGCATGTCCTCACTAAGTCTACCCAACCTACTGCTAATTTTCAACCAGGGTCTAAACTAGCTCTCGCGTCCTGTAAATTATAGAGGAGAAAAACTTGGGACAATCCGACTTACCGGCGCCGAACGGAGAAGATTAGGAAGTAGCACGTTCCTGTATGTGTGTTTGTGTATGTGTGTTCGTGTACGTGTGTTTGTGTATGCTTGTTTGTATATGTGTGTTTGCGCATGTGTGTTCGTGTATGTGTGTTTGTATATGTATGTTTGTGTATGTATGGTTGTGTATGTATGTTTGTAAATGTAAGTTTATGTATGTATGTTTTTACAAGCATGTTCGTGTACATGTTTGCAAATTATGTTTGTATTTGTATGTTTATATATGTTTGTTTGTATATATATATATATATATATATATATATATATATATATATATGTATATATGTGTGTGTGTGTGTTTGTGTATGTATGTTTATGATTAGATGTTTGTAAATGTAAGTTTATGTATTTATATTTGTATATGAATGTTTGTGTATATATGTTTGCATATGTATATTCGTGCATATATGTTTGTATATGAATGTTTGTGTGTATAACTTTGCATATGATTGTTTGTATATGTATGATTGCGTATGTAATATTGCGAATATATGATTGTATATGTATTTGTATATATGCATGCTTGTATATGTATATATCATTGTGAATTTGCGTTTGGGCATGCATATACTTTGGTACATATGTACGTGTATGCATGTTTGCATATTTGTATGTATATGTTCGTGCATGTATGGTTGCATAAGTATGTTTGTGGTGTAATGTTGTCTACATACCGAGTTGCCTTACCCTTGATGACATTTCTTTGGTAGCAGGTTACAGTGGCTTTTCCTGCATTTCCAGATGTACCTGAAAAGTTTTCTGCGGTCCTTCTGTAGTGCAATAGTTCCACATTAGGCTCACCACTATGGGTTTTACAATGACCATCCCCACTTCGATGGACAGGCTGCTGTTAAATATCATGTTTACAAGAACACGAACGAAGAAGTTGGGTAGAGCCTTGATCATTATGGTTAACCCGATTACGCTTCACTTCTGTGTTTGTGTATATATTACTGATTGACAAAAATGGGGACTGCTCGAAAAAAATTAGAAAAAGAATAGCCATGGCAATGCAGAGACTGAACAGCCTGGAGACATTATGGCACAAACAAAACGACAAAAGTAAAAGTCTTGAGAACATGTGTTTTTCCTGTGGCAGCTTATGGCTTCGAAGGATGGACGATTACCAAAACTTCCAGACAAAGAATCGAATTCTTCGAGTCAAAATGTTACAGAAAGATCCTCAGAATACACTGGACAGAGAAAAAGAAAATATAGACATTCGGCAAGAGTTGAGCATAGAGGAGAACTGGTTTATCAATACCATTTTGGCCAGAAAATGTAAATACTTTGGTCACATCAAGAGAAACAACGGTCTTGAGAGAACGGTGATGGAAGCTATTGTGTCAGGCAAAAGAGACAGGAGTAGACCAAGAAGACGATGACACGAAGATATCCAGGAATCCAGGCGTTTTGGCAAGGGAAAGAGTTTCTTTCAGACTGTGATGGGGGCGACGTTCTGTAAAGGACATGCTTCATGATGATATATTATTGTGTATGTATGTATGTATGTATGTTTGTATGTATGTATGTATGTATGTATGTATGTATGTATGTATGTATGTATGTATGCATGTATATATGTACGTATGTATGTATGTATGTGTGTGTACAAGTTGTATGTGTATACATTATTGTGAATGTATAGTTTCACATCGAAGGCTACGATGGATTGGAAGATATTCGCAGTCCCAAAGATATTCTCTATGAACAGTTGGCGGATGGCAAGAGAATAATCCGGCCGACCACCGCTGAGGTTCAATAATGTGTGTAAGCGTGATATGAACGCCCTGGACATGAGTCTGACTTCCTGGGAAGAAACAGCCGCAGACCGATCCAAGAGGAGATTTATCATGATGGACCAACAAAAACGCGAAGGAGAGAGTTTTGTTAAGCACTTCAAGGTCTTATCATCCAATAGTCAATCATGTCTGATAGGGGCTACTAGTGGTTGTGAATGTATGCTTGTGTATGTCTGTTTGTGTATGTCTGCTTATGTATGTCTGCTTGTGTATGTCTGCTTGTGTATATCTGTTTGTGTATGTCTGCTTATGTATGTCTGCTTGTGTTTGTCTGCTTGTGTATGCCTGCTTATGTATGTCTGCTTGTGTATGTCTGCTTGTGTATATCTGTTTGTGTATGTCTGCTTATGTATGTCTGCTTGTGTTTGTCTGCTTGTGTATGCCTGCTTATGTATGTCTGCTTGTGTATGTCTGCTTGTGTATATCTGTTTGTGTATGTCTGCTTGTGTATGTCTGCTTATGTATGCCTGCTTATGTATGTCTGCTTATGTATGCCTGCTTGTGTATGTCTGTTTGTGTATGTCTGCTTATGAATGTCTGCTTATGTATGTCTGCTTAGGTATGCCTGCTTGTGTATGTCTGTTTGTGTATGTCTGCTTATGTATGTCTGCTTATGTATGTCTGTTTGTGTATGTCTGCTTATGTATGTCTGCTTGTGTATGTATGTTTGTGTATGTCTGTTTGTGTATGTCTGCTTATGTATGCCTGCTTGTGTATGTCTGTTTGTGTATGTCTGCTTATGTATGTCTGCTTGTGTATGTCTGTTTGTGTATGTCTGCTTATGTATGTCTGCTTGTGTATGTCTGCTTGTGTATGCCTGCGTGTGTATGCCTGTTTGTGTATGTTTGTTTGTGTATGTTTGTTTGTGTATGTCTGCTTCTGTATGTCTGCTCGTGTATGCCTGCTTGTGTATGTGTTTGTGTATGTTTGTTTGTGTATGTCTGTTTGTGTATGTCTGGTTGTGTATGTATGTTTGCATATGTAAATATGTGTGAAAATGTTTGTGTATGTATATTTATTTATGTATGTGCGTGAATGCAAGTTTGTGCATATATCATTGTGTATACACATGTGTTTGTGAATGTGCGTTTGTGTATGCATTTTTGCGAATATTATTGTGAAAATTTGTTTGTGTATGTATGTGTGTGTGAGCAGTAGTAAAAATGGCGCTGTAACCGGCTGCGGGACTGCATTGCTCTGCTGTTTTAGTTCATTATGGATTCCGTCAAATCACGAATTTGCATGGAATCCACACCAATCGACGACTTACACTTGTGTTCACGGAAACGTGTTGTTTTTTTTTTCCATTTGGACTGGCTAATTCGTTCGTTTTTTGTGATTTCTTCCTTTCGATTTTCCTGGAATGAACCTTGGCTATATGAATTGGCACTACGATTAAACATGTGTCGTATTTCACCGTCTAGTTCCAACTGCTGAACTTCACGAGATTGATGCATTTCGTCCCAGCTGCAAACACTGTCGGTTTTGGTGTGTGAAATTTAGACGCGACTATAATTGCCTGAACACAGCCTGGGAGAGATGTCTAACTCACTGACACGCTACGACCTCTAGCGGTTATGGGAAAGGCACGAGACACAACGTTAGATGTCATTCCCCCCCCCCCCCCACCCACCCCCCCCCCCTTCCCTCCGCTGCCTTGCGGAATACCTGTTTAGGAAAAAGGTTTCAGTAGTAAACCCTGAGGAAAAATCTGCATCCTGTGCTATTTCCAGTCGTCTTGAAAAAATCGTGTCACTGGCCAAGGGTAGCTCAGGACCAGAGAGTAAGGTTGACAAAAGGCGCACTTACTTCCTCACTTTAATCCAAATCACCGCGTAAGTCACCCATTTCAGCGGACACAAGCAAGAGAAGAGAATGTCTATACGGCTTAACAAACCGAGTGGTCTTCATTACGTGTAATAGACGAACATCAGTTATTTGTGTATGTATGTATGTATGTATGTATGTATGTATGTATGTATGTATGTATGTATGTATGTATGTATACATGCATGCATGCCTGCCTGCGTGCGTTCGTGCGTGAGTGCGTGAGTGTGTGTGTGTGTGTGTATGTGTATGTGTACGTATGACTGTGCGTGAATATTTGTATCTGTATTATTGGGAACATGCGTTTGTGCATTTGTGTTTGTATATGTTTGTGTATGTATGAATATGTTCATGTATGTATATTTGTAAATGCATGCTTCTTTATGTATATTTGAGTATGTGCAGATCTGTACATATGTTTGCGTATATGTGTATATATGATTGTATGAATACGCAAAAGATGTATAATCGTTGACATATATGTACATAAGTATATGTACAGGCAACTCTTAATATATTCAACGACAACGTGAGTAAATAGGAGATTTGGACGATATATTGGAGCAAATGAATGTATTTATGCGTGCTATTTAACTTCTCGTAATATGCCGATAAAGCTATAAACACATACATTTGAAACAGTGAGTTTTAATATCAATGATCAAAAGGTCTTTCAATAATACAGGTTCACAGTAAATACACTTTATATGTTATGGCACTTAATACAAATATTTGATAGTATATACCAGTTATCCTTAGAATAGTCAACATTTGTATGCATGTTTACTATTATTTATTGTTGTACGCTTATCCCCAAATATGGTGAACGTTTTAGTACATGCTGTCTGTACACTGTGAATAATTTACAACGAGGTTTCGAAGCCCAGTCTTTGCAGCCGGGAGTCAATCAATCACAACTTTGGCGGTTTGGTCATAACTTAACTTAACTTCATTATACTCGTTTATAAGACTCTACGGAGTATGTATACAACCAGTTTATTCCACTTTAAAGATGACTGTGATCATCCAATCTATTATTGAATGCATTAACTGACCTTGCCTCCACCACATTATGTGGCAATGCATTCCAAGCATTCACCACTCTCTGACTGGAAAAATGTTTCCTAATATCCAATCTGGGCCTGCCTTTAAATAATTTGAAGCTATGGCCTCTAGTTGTTGTAGTCGCTTAAACTTTGAAAAACTTGGTATAGTCTAATTTATCCTTTCCATTGATTTATTTATAAACGTGTATTAAGTCACCTCGAATTATTTTATTTTCTAGACACTGCAGACCAGTTTTTCTAAGTCTCTCCTCATAACTATAATTCTGGAATCCTTCGATCATTTTCGTAGCTCTTCTTTGTATAATTTCTGTCATGTCTATATCCACTCTATGATAAGGACTCCCCACTTGAATACAGTACTCCAATATAGGTCTCACCAATAATTTGTATAGACTATCACTTCTTTGCTTCGATGTGTAATGTTTCTTTTAATCATACCCATCATTACACTGGCCTTTGCACAGCCACCTGGACTTGCTCTTGCACCTTACTTGTATGATCTATTATCCTAGTTCCCTTTCTTTTTTCTATTTGCCTAATATTGTTAACTTTCATCATGTAATTATGTTTCCTATTTAATCTTCCCATGTGAATGACTGTACAGTTGTCTACATTAAACTCCATCTGCCAGCTCACATACCATTTATGAAAAGTAGCTAAATCTGATCTCATGTCTGCAGAATGAAAGAAGACCGACTATACTACGCCAGTCATGGGAAACAAAGAGGTCGACCCGAAGTCCTCTGGGATGACATCATGAGACAGTCTATAAGAGACCGTGAACGAGACCAAGGGGAGGACAGTGTACAGAAAGGCCTGGCGATCATTCTGACAAACCTGTACAACCTAGGGTAGACGATGAGTGACTAAGTAATTGTGGAACATTGTGTGTATTGTCTGTCTGTCTATGATAGAACATTGTATATATTGTCTGTCTGTCTATGATAGAACATTGTATGTATTGTCTGTTCATCTATGATAGAACATTGTATGTATTGTCTGTCTATGATAGAACATTGTATGTATTGTCTGTCTATGGTAGAACATTGTATGTATTGTCTGTCCATCTATGATAGAACATTGTATGAATTGCCTGTCTATGATAGAACATTGTATGTATTGTCTCTCTATGATAGAACATTGTATGTATTGTCTGTTCATCTATGATAGAACATTGTATGTATTGTCTGTCTATGCTAGAACATTGTATGTATTGTCTGTCTATGATAGAACATTGTATGTATTGTCTGTCTATGGTAGAACATTGTATGTATTGTCTGTTCATCTATGATAGAACATTGTATGTATTGTCTGTCTATGATAGAACATTGTATGTATTGTCTGTCTATGATAGAACATTGTATGTATTGTCTGTCTATGATAGAACATTGTATGTATTGTCTGTTCATCTATGATAGAACATTGTATGTATTGTCTGTCTATGATAGAACATTGTATGTATTGTCTGTCTATGATATAAAATTGTATGTATTGTCTGTCTATGATAGAACATTGTATGTATTGTCTGTCTATGGTAGAACATTGTATGTATTGTCTGTTCATCTATGATAGAACATTGTATGTATTGTTTGTCTATGATAGAACATTGTATGTATTGTCTGTCTATGATAGAACATTGTATGTATTGTCTGTCCGTTTATGATATAATTTTGTATATTGTGTGTGTTTATTGTTGAACATTGTATGTTGTAGGTGTCTATTGTTGAACATTTTGTCTGTCTGCTGTTGAACATTGTATGATTTATTCGTTTATTATTAAATATTGTATTTTTTTCCGTTTATTTGGAACTTATGCTGGTGTGTTCGTACATTGCTGAATATATTTGAATATTCACAACTAACATGTTTTAAAAAAAAATATATATTGTTGAATAACGTATGTTTGATCTCTATATTTTTCTTCTTTCTCTTCTGCGTTCGTTCTCAATCTGTCGCTACCAAGCCCTAAACAATACTTTGCAAGTAGCAGGATGTAGATCGGAGAACGGAATTCGTTGTGCCGCTAGTTTACAGCTTGACTGCGATATTTGCATCTCTTGGTCCGTTGCATCCATCTTCGGCAGTTCTCTATATATGCTGTGCATTGTGTTATGATGCTCATTGTGTCTATAACGAAACATTGTGGGGTACCCAGTTCAAACTTGTCAGGTTCAACCCAGTTCAAACTTGTCAGGTTCAACCCAGTTCAAACCTGTCAGGTTCAACCCAGTTCTCACTTGTCAGGTTCAACCCAGTTCTCACTTGTCAAGTTCAACCCATTTCAAACTTGTCAGGTTCAACCCAGTTCAAACTTGTCAGGTTCAACCCAGTTCAAAAGTGTCAGGCTCAACCCAGTTCAAACTTGTCAGGTTCAACCCAGTCCAAACCTGTCAGGTTCAACCCAGTTCAAACTTGTCAGGTTCACAACCCAGTTCAAACTTGTCAGGTTCAACCCAGTTCAAACTTGTCAGGTTCAACCTAGCTCAAACTTGTCAGGTTCAGTTGGAGTTTTTAATCAGTTGAAGTTCGATTGTTCATAGCTATGGCCCCTGAATTTGTCCTTACTGTGTCTTTGTTAATGATGGACAGGCGAACGCTTTGAATGCTTCCTTTTCGTCCGCTTTTGCTATTTTCACGCACGTTTTCTGCTTCCATGTCCGTGTTGTTACTGCCGCTGTTTAACACCAGGGTGCTGTTTGTACGCGACAGAGATCTGGGATATGTGTCAATTTTGGCTGTTGATGACCTGCTGGAGGCGCTGATGAAAGTGGGATTTTCATAAAGGTGTCTTGTGGAGTTTTGAGCCGGCATTGTATCTCCATCTGGTTTGCCTTCATTTGCAATAGATGGCCTTCTGAACAAGTTGATCCGAGAGTTGCTTTTTGACATCTTACAGGGGAATGACTCCTTGTTATCGTTGTATTTCTCAACAAGTGACTGTCTCCTGCTTCTGGTTCCAGCTTTCCGTTCCACTACCCTACCTCGAAAGAAGATATCATTAATCTGTTGACGTCTTAAACTTGTAGAAGTCCCTTGGTGTTCCCTAGAACATTGACTAGAAACATTGTTCACAACGTGTTTCCAGATTTCGTTAGGCAATAAGCGAGGTGTAGGCGTGTGATTGAGATCTCTTTCCCGCCCCCATTTCTCTCTCTCTAAAAACTTGAATGTTTCAACTGGTGGTAGAAACATCTCTGCGTTCTTTCTTGTCTGATCGTGCAGCTGCAAATCGTCTGCATCCTCAAGATCTAGTTCATTCCCGCCAATGACACCATTCCTTGTTACGCCCTGGGTTGTTGCCGCAGCATACTTTGATATGATCTTTTCGACATGAGAATGGTTTCCGGTAGTGCCTTGATTCTGTTTTGCGTGCAGTAAATGTGCTATAGGTGGTGGCGGAGGGGTATTGTAGTTGTAGAACTTTTTCTTTGTCGGAAGATGGTGGATGTAGCAACGGCGGCAAACAGGGTCATCATTTCTAGAAAACAGATAGTTCTTTCTCTTCCGCTGTTGAAAATAATAAAATGTAATATAATAAAACAAGTTGTAGAGAATAAGCAAAATCTAAACAGCGACTAATATTCTAGAATGTTCACAACATCTTGCAAGATAAACCCACCAAACAGTGACTAATATTCTAGAATATAGACAACTTGCAGCAAGTTTAATGTAGATAAATATACATTCATCCACATGGGTAGATCCAATTTGGAACATAATTGCAGAATAGGCGAGAACAATATAAGAATGATAGAAAAGGAAAGGGACCTATGGGTATAATAGATCATACATGTAAAGTGAGTGAGCAAGTCCAGGTAGCAGTGAAAAAGGCAGATGCATAGTTAGGTGTAAACAAAAGAAATATTAAACAATTAAAGTAAGGAAATGATTGTCAAACTTTATAAAGCATTAGTAAGGTTTAGATTGGAGTAATGTGTACAGGTGTTGAGTCCTTATCGTAGAGGAGACATAGACATGCTGGAAAGGATACAAAAAAGAGCGACAAGGCTCATATTGGGATTCCAGAATTACAGTTATAAGGAAAGGCTCAGAAAAACCGGCCTGCAGTGGCTAGAAAAGAGAAGAATTCGAGGTGACTTAATACAGGTTTATAAGATAATCAAAGGGAAGGATAAATTAGACTATAACACGTTGTTTTTTTTCAAAATACAACCACCATCAAGAACAAGAGGGTATTGCTACAAATAAACTAAGGAAAGGTCCCGATTAGTTATTTTAAAAAAAAACATTTTTAGTCAGAGAATGGTGAATGCTTGGAATGTATTGGCACAGGAAGTAGTGGAGGCAAGGACAATTAATGCATTTCAGAAGATATTGGATGCGCATAGCTTTAATGTAAATGAAACTGATTGTATACAGACTCTGCATAGTCTTCTAAACCAGTATAAAGACGTTAAGTTAAGTTAAGATAACCCCACCAAACAGCTACTAATTTTTTAGAATGTAGACAGTTAAATGAACTCAGTCCCAGTAGCTCCGAACAACATTAAAACATCTCAGTAAGCTACATAAATTATTGATTTGTGACAGTTATAATTAATTTACTTAAGAAATAACACACCAATTACATAAATAACACATCTTTTACAGAAATAACACACAAAATAACGCATCTATTACAGAAATAAGTTATCTGTACAGAAATAACGTATCTGTACAGAAATAACTCACCTAGCACTTTCGTTTCAGAGCTGCTAGCAATATGTGGTTTAAGAGATTATCCTTATCACGCGTCGTGTAACTCAACATGGCTGACTACATATCTATGCAACCTCTTGTTATTATGGATTTTAATCCATCCCTTTGTGGTTTGTTGTGTGTAAGGAAAGTAGTGTCAGTGTTCAGTTCAGGTGTCATCTCCGCATCGAAGGTCGGCTGCAATGGATCCCCAGTGTACTCTATCGCTTGTCGTTACTGTGAAATCTGAGAGGTTTTTTTCCAGTCCATCTCCCGATGTTATCTAGCCAATTAAAGCGTTGTCTGCCTCTTGAACGACTGCCTTTAACCCTACCCTCAAGCATGGTCTTCAACAAGAAGGTATGTATTGTTATATCCCGAAAATAACGTAACTGTCTAACCCTGATTTCGATCATTCAATTCTCTTTTCACGCCCAACTTTTCCAATACCTCCAAATTTGTTTTCTTCTCTTTCCAAGAAATGCAACCCAATCTTCTATACACCAACATCTCGAAAGCTTCAGTACTCTTTTCCAACTTGTTATTCATTGTCCATGTTTCTGCGCCATAAAGTAGTGACACCTGACAATTCTCATTTTCAAATTCTGATTTATCTGTTTGGATGTCAGTATGTGTCGCATGTTGCTGAATACCATCTTAGCCATGCCTATTTTCTTTCTGATTTCTTTTTCACAGCTGCCATCTTCCGTTATTATATGACCTAGATAGAAGAAACTACCTGTTCAAGTAGTTGATCTTTTATTTTTCTCTGCAAGCATGTTTTCTTGTCACTTTTCTCAATTATCATAGTATTAGTTTTCTTTATGTTTATGCCTAATCCAAACTCTTGACTTATTGTGTATATTGTTGTCACAAGCTCCTGTAATTCTTGCTCACTTTTTTGCCACCAAAACTGTATCATCCGCATATTCTAAGATTGTTCATTGCCACTCCTACAATGATAAGCCCTGGCATCACCTCTACATGTTTAAATATTTCTTCTGTGCAGATATTAAAAAGACAAGGGGATGATACACATCCCTGTCTCACTCCTCTTTTTACATCTATACTTGTAGAGCAGAACTGTCCTGATTTTCTGTAGCAGTTTGTTCCCAGTACAGATTACGGAGCAGTCTTATGTCTTTACCATCTAGACCTATTTCTTAGAAACATATAATTAATTTTTCATGTTTGACTCTGTCAAAACCCTTCTGGTAGTCTATAAAGCAAATATAAATGTCATTATGTATTTCTATATTTTTTTCTGTCAAAGTTCGCAAACAGAAAAGAGCCAGTGTTACGTTTTAGGGATGTCGTAAAAGTCGACTAAAGAATATTCTGAATGGGTCTGACAACCTCACCATATAAAACCATTGCTAGTGAAACCGCAGCTACAATGGCTCAATTACAGGCTTCCTGAAAGTAGACCAGCAGTAGTGATGGTCCAATGCAGCACCTGGAGCTTCCAATTCCCCGGATCTCGTCTCCAGTTGTCATAGAAACTCCGCCTTCCATGTATCCTAACCTAGAGCTCAGCACATGAAACTCCACCTGTCTTCGTCTTTAGCTCGGCCCATGAGCCCGTCAGATGTCATGGCCTCCTATTCTTGAGCTCGGCCAATGAGCCCGTTTGTTGTCTGTACTTCTATTCTTGAACTCGGCAAATTACACTTCTTTCATTATCTGTTCCCAAATAGATCAAATTGTACTTTTTTCACTATTTGACTATTAATTTGTAAGCTATATTTTTGTTTTTTATTTATCCTCAACTACGACCAAATAGATCAAATTGCATTTCTTTCACTATCTGTTCCCGGATAGATCAAATTGCATTTCTTTCACTATCTGTTCCCAAAATAGATCAAATTGCATTTCTTTCACTATCTGTTCCCGGATAGATCAAATTGCATTTCTTTCACTATCTGTTCCCAAAATAGATCAAATTGCATTTCTTTCACTATCTGTTCCCGGATAGATCAAATTGCATTTCTTTCACTATCTGTTCCCAAAATAGATCAAATTGCATTTCTTTCACTATCTGTTCCCGGATAAGATCAAATTGCATTTCTTTCACTATCTGTTCCCAAAATAGATCAAATTGTACTTCTTTCACTATCTGTTCCCGGATAGATCAAATTGCATTTCTTTCACTATCTGTTCCCAAAATAGATCAAATTGCATTTCTTTCACTATCTGTTCCCAAAATAGATCAAATTGCATTTCTTTCACTATCTGTTCCCGGATAGATCAAATTGCATTTCTTTCACTATCTGTTCCCGGATAGATCAAATTGCATTTCTTTCACTATCTGTTCCCAAAATAGATCAAATTGCATTTCTTTCACTATCTGTTCCCGGATAGATCAAATTGCATTTCTTTCACTATCTGTTCCCAAAATAGATCAAATTGCATTTCTTTCACTATCTGTTCCCGAATAGATCAAATTGCATTTCTTTCACTATCTGTTCCCGAATAGATCAAATTGCATTTCTTTCACTATCTGTTCCCGGATAGATCAAATTGCATTTCTTTCACTATCTGTTCCCGAATAGATCAAATTGCATTTCTTTCACTATCTGTTCCCGGATAGATCAAATTGCATTTCTTTCACTATCTGTTCCCAAAATAGATCAAATTGTACTTCTTTCACTATCTGACTATTAATCTGTATTTGTGTTTCTTATTTATTCTCAATTACGACCTGCAGCTTAGAACACTTACATGTTCTTCGATACTTTCATGATTTGTTAGTTGTTTTCAATTGTTTTGTTCTGTGTCCCTGATGAAAGCGTATTAGTTGTAACGAAGGTTTTATTCACATTTTTGTTGTCAGTCTGTTTGCTTCTATTTATCCTGTAGGGGGATATTATTATATATTCTCTTTTTGTTGTATATACTTGCAACCAAGTGTCCTGTCAAACATATATTTTGTCTGATGTGAGATGTCGCCTCCTTTTGGCCTTCATACGGGTCATATTATTATTACTTGTTTATTCTTTCATTTATTTGGGTTTTGTTTACTTTGGTGTGCAATGCTGCTTTTGCTTGTTTTCGTAGCATCTATATTTTGTTCATCTGCACCCTATTATTTAATTTAGCCGGACGAATTGTGCTAATAAACGCACGCATATTTGATGTGAAGGTAAAGAAAGAGATGGAAGAGAAAGAAATGGTAATATAATAAGAGTCATACTTTTGACATTACCTGCAACACGTGATAGCTAGTCTCAAATATCTTTTCGTCCAAGTCTCGTATACTCACGCCAGAAGGGATTGTTTGCGTGATGCGCGCGAGCTCTCGTCTCACGCGAGATTTTTCAATCAGCAGAAACTTCTCCGCCTCCTGTCTGCAGAATAAATTAAATGTAAAACATCTACTGGATGCCTGCGGGGTATGTGCTTGTGGATGTGTGCGTGTGTGTGTGCGTGTGTATGTGGATGTGTCTGCGTCTGTTTGCTCGGGCTAGTGCGTGTGGGTATGTGTTTGCGTGTGTGTGTCTGTGTGTGCGTACGTGCATATTAGCGTGTGCCTGTGTCTGTATGTGTATGTGTGTGTGTGCATGTGACCGTGCGTGTGTGTCTGGTGTGTGTGTGCTTGTGTGCGTGCATGTGAGTGTGTGTGTGTGTGATTGTTTGCGTGCATGCTTGTGTGCGTGCATGTGTGTGTGTGAGTGTATGTCTGTGTGTGTGTGCGTCTGTGTGTGTGTGTGTTTGCAATAAAACCTGCATTCTTCCTCTTCTTCTTGCAATCTAGATCAATACTTGTTCGGTATTCATAAATGTTTCTCCAATCTAGATCAATACTTGTTCGGTATTCATAAATGTTTCTACAATCTAGATCAATACTTGTTCGGTATTCATAAAGGTTTCTCCAATCTAGATTAATATTTGTTCGATATTCAGAACTGTTTCTATTCTCATTTTTCTAGAGATACCCTCAGATTTCTTCCCATTAAACGGGCAGTGGTGATAATTAAAATGTTTCGCTTCGAACACATTTGATGTATCAAGATACAGGACGCATTGAATCCCCACCCAGAACCTTAGAATAAGTTAGATGTGGTAGCGACCTTCTTTTATTCTTCAGTAGATCAAATTTTCTCGATATGCTATTTACACTACAAGAACCATGGCCCTTAGAAATGAGTGTTGTTCGAGATTCCTGCTCTGGAGTGTTCCGTGTCTTTGTCAGCCAGTGTTGGAGCCACTATTATATACCGGTTTCAAAATTAAGTTACATCAAGCCATATTGAGGCCATTCAAGTAATATAATATTAGGGTAGGAAATAGGACGATGAGGCTAACATCCGGTCTGGCAAAACACTGATCAGAGAATCTTAGTCAGGATTAGGAGAAATATATTGGCCAAGACCCTCACCTGACCTCCTCAGTGGTCGTCCTGGAAACGAGCTGTTGTCAGGGACAACAGTCGGGCTAACAAGGTGAGGCTCGACGTGATCTCCGTAGTAGTGAGCGACACGCAGATGAAGCCAAGCATAGCACAACTGCCCGGATGACCTCGGTTCACCTTCATTAGCACACTCTAGATGTGAGGAAAGCTACTGCAACCCGTCACTTAACGCCCTTTTCACGGCGCACATAAGAGTAACCTACTCATTGTGGGCATTCCAAACAACATAGGGTAGGTAATATGTCTGACGTCAAATATTGAAAAACAGATAACAATAGTTATTCAGAAAACATGGAGTTGGACACGTGATCATTTAGTTTTTCAGAAAGAATGTTTTCTGACATTTGAAACGTAAGCAATCAGACAATACTAGAGAATACAGGAGACCAAATAGTGGATCAATTATTGAATGTATTGTTAGTACGACTATAATTAATTTGAAAACACGTTAGGAGAAACTAAATCAATCTTTCAAATGTATGCTGTTTATTTATGGTAATAATACATATTCACTTTCCACAAACTAATCCCCATTGCAAAGGTTGTTTGCTGATATTGCTTTTCTTAAATAGTCAAAATGGTATCTTTTAACGTTGTGTTTTGATCTGTTTAGAAGATTGCGAGTGAATATTTTAAATCGACAAAGAACAATGACACCCTTGAGACCAGACGCTTGTCTCTGTTGTTCGGTGGCTTTCCATCAATAATCAAATACATCTAGATCTACAGGCTCTACTGTCTGAACTGAGCAACCAGCGCAAGATTATCATGCAGTGGATACCTTCTCATTGTGGAATACCAGGAAACGAGAGAGCAGATCGACTGGCAAAGGAGGGTGCTACAGACGAGCAGCCAGATGTACCAGTTACATACCAACAGAAGATAAGGATGATCAAACCAATCAGAAAGCCACCAACAGTAACACCAGACGATTACCATAACATGAACAGACAAGAGCAAACTGTTGTGTTGCGCCTTAGAACAGGACACAACCGACTCCGCAGCCACATGTACACAAAAATGAAGATTGGCAACTCAGCCATGTGTACATGCGGACAGGCACCCCAGACAGCAGAGCACATTCTACAAAACTGCTCTGAATATGATATACAGAGAAAATCTCACTGGTCCATAGAAACAACACTGGAAGAGAAACTTTATGGACCTGTGTGTGAACTACAAAAGACAGTGAAGTTTATACAAGAGACAACATTGCAGATATAGACAATATTTTAAAGCGAACGAAAGAAGAAGAAGATCCACCCCAACAGTCTGTGTACTGAGGTCAGACTCAAGCAAAATACTATTGTGCAATCTTTAGAAGTTCAGATTCACATTCAACATTTTAAAAATAACCAAGATAATGCTACATTCAAATTTTCGCGACACGAGAAATGAAAGAGGAGAACGCTGAACGGTTTTTGCTCAAATTAAAAAATTGCATGTCATGAATACCTACTTCAAGATACCTGATGGGAAATGGTAGACCTGTCACTCACTAAACCGGAAAGGCCGAGATTGACTACGTGCTGAACTACGATATGACATTTGTTACTAACGTGCAAGTACTGAATCGGCTAAATATAGACAGCGACCGCAGAACAGTTTCCCACAAAAGACAATTCCAGGCCCCCAAAATACTTGATGCCGCTCGGCTGACAGAACAAATTTGAAAGTTTGTAGTTTGATGGTAGATAGTTCATAGTTTGAAAGTAGATAGTTCATAGTTTGATGGTAGATAAGTCATAGTTTGATGGTAGATAGTTGATAGTTTGATGGTAGATAGTTTGTAGTTTGATGATAGATAGTTCATAGTTTGATGGTAGATAGTTCATAGTTTTATGGTAGATAGTTCATAGCTTGATGGTAGATAGTTCATAGTTTGATGGTAGATAGCTCATAGTTTGATGGTAAATAGTTTGTAGTTTGATGATAGATAGTTCATAGTTTGAAAGTAGATAGTTCATAGTTTGATGGTAGATAGTTCATAGTTTGATGGTAGATAGTTGATAGTTTGATGGTAGATAGTTTGTAGTTTGATGATAGATAGTTCATTGTTTGATGGTAGATAGTTCATAGTTTTATGGTAGATAGTTCATAGTTTGATGGTAGATAGTTCATAGTTTGATGGTAGATAGCTCATAGTTTGATGGTAGATAGTTTGTAGTTTGATTATAGATAGTTCATAGTTTGAAAGTAGATAGTTCATAGTTTGATGGTAGATAGTTCATAGTTTGATGGTAGATAGTTCATAGTTTTATGGTAGATAGTTCATAGTTTGATGGTAGATAGTTCATTGTTTGATGGTAGATAGTTCATAGTTTTATGGTAGATAGTTCATAGTTTGATGGTAGATAGTTCATAGTTTGATGGTAGATAGCTCATAGTTTGATGGTAGATAGTTTGTAGTTTGATTATAGATAGTTCATAGTTTGAAAGTAGATAGTTCATAGTTTGATGGTAGATAGTTCATAGTTTGATGGTAGATAGTTCATAGTTTTATGGTAGATAGTTCATAGTTTGATGGTAGATAGTTCATAGTTTGATGGTAGATAGCTCATAGTTTGATGGTAGATAGTTTGTAGTTTGATGATAGATAGTTCATAGTTTGATGGTAGATAGTTTGTAGTTTGATGATAGATAGTTCATAGTTTGATGGTAGATAGTTCATAGTTTGATGGTAGATAGTTCATAGTTTGATGGTAGATAGTTCATAGTTTGATGGTAGATAGTTCATAGTTTGATGGTAGATAGCTCATAGTTTGACGGTAGATAGTTTGTAGTTTGATGATAGATAGTTCATAGTTTGAAAGTAGATAGCTCATAGTTTGATGGTAGATAGTTTGTAGTTTGATGATAGATAGTTCATAGTTTGATGGTTGATAATTCATAGTTTGATGGTAGAAAGTTCATAGTTTGAAAGTAGATAGTTCATAGTTTGATGGTAGATAGTTCATAGTTTGATGATAGATAGTTCATAGTTTGATGATAGATAGTTCATAGTTTGATGGTAGATAGTTCATAGTTTGAAAGTAGATAGTTCGTAGTTTGATGGTAGATAGTTCATAGTGTTAAAGTAGATAGTTCATAGTTTGAAAGTAGATAGTTCATAGTTTGATGGTCGATGGTTCATATTTTGATGATAGATAGTTCATAGTTTGAAAGTAGATAGTTCATAGTTTGATGGTAGATAGTTCATAGTTTGATGATAGATAGTTCATAGTTTGATGATAGATAGTTCATAGTTTGATGATAGATAGTTTGAAAGTAGATAGTTCATAGTTTGATGGTAGATAGTTCATAGTTTGATGATAGATAGTTCATAGTTTGATGGTAGATAGTTCATAGTTTGATGATAGATAGTTCATAGTTTTATGATAGATAGTTCATAGTTTGAAAGTAGATAGTTCATAGTTTGATGGTAGATAGTTCATAGTTTGAAAGTAGATAGTTCGCAGTTAAATGGCCGAAAATGATTGACCTATATTTGGAGATGACCTTCTGCTCCATCAGCAACCTCATGTTGAGTTGATTGTTGGCCACTCTGGTCCTCTCTATGACGTCAGCGTCCAGACGGTTGAAGATATCTGGGACACAAGCGTTGTTGATTGGCGGAGTGTAGGTGCTGTTTAGATCCATCTGGTTACCCACTAGTTCTTAATGTTTACGCCAGTCCTAAAGTTGGAAAAGAAATACAAGATTTTAGTGGATTGCGGATTAGCATTACGAAAACATAAAAGGTAAAAGCATAAATATTATAAATTGACTAGCTGTACTGCACGACTTCGCACAGTAAACAGAAAAAAACACTTCATTTTAAGATCGGATTGCGGAATTCTTGGAATGAAATCATTTCCACTCTGTATGCTCTTTTCAAGGTTGTGACCTCAACTACGCAAGTTTCTCTCTCCCCACGCCCATCCCCCCTTTCCCCTTTTATTCTGTCCACCCTCATCACCATCATGTGCCCTGCCGGTTGACTTTAGCAATCATGGATCTCCACCTCTTCTCACGTGTGTCGCTCATCAATTTTTCCAAGGATTTGAAGAACACATGGTATCTTGCGTATGTCTACTCCTGGTGTAAGTAAGATAGCGCTGTGAAATAGTTGAATTGATCTAAAAATCATCCATAGAATGTGCAATGGAAATTTCAGCTCGTCAAGTCTTTCCGTGTGCTAGTTATTGCATCTTCAGACACACAAACACGCACACTAACGCGCACATACGCGCGCACACACACATACACACACACACACATATATATATATATATATATATATATATATATATATATATATGTATATATATTCATTTTGAGAAATATAGTATAGATAAGAAACCTTGGTGGTGACTTCTGACATATTTTTGTTGTTTTTTTTTTTTTTGCGACGCCTTATTTCTTCTATTCCACCAAGGCGGTGTGCGTTGCACTGTGGTTTTTATTTTGCGCCTGTCGGCCCAATGCATCCGAGTTCAGTATGCATTTTATCTAAGGGTCTGCTTCCTCCTGCATTTTCTAAGGGTTTGCTTCCCAGGGGTAACGACCGGTGCTAAGATGGGGATCTAACCCAGCACCTTCGGATTGTGAGCCGTGTCACTTATCCCCTAGCCCACGCCGTCCCCCTTCTGACATTTAAAAACAACGGAGACACTGTAACAGTTCCCGCCGGAGCAAGGGGAGTTTAGGATGCCTGAACATGTTAAAGCTTAAAGCTACCTGAATGCATGTCAAGGTCACTCACCGTCTCAGCAAAGGAGAACAGAGTTGGGTTAAGGAATGTGCACAGGTAGAAACTGACCACTGGCCTTCCGATTTTGGTAGGGGGAGATTGATTGACAGACGAAATTGGCAGCGGGGCTTGCTGCGAGATAATGAGTGACAGGTGTGCAAAGTGTTTCGTCCAATGGGACTGAAGATGACCATCACCTGAGATCGATTGGTCAAGCTCTGGCCTTGCTTGAGGATATATAACTCGAGACAAAGTTTAGCTCGAGAGGCTGGAGAGAGAGAGGCTGGATAGAGAGAGGCTGTATGGAGGAGAGAGAGAGAGAGAGAGACTGAATGTAGATAGTATGTTTAACTCACCGACTTAGATAGAGCAGCGATTGATAGACGGTTGGACGAATGTTTAGTGATAGAACAGGATCGCTCAAATAGGTGTGTGAGTTTTACATTAATAGATAATCTGAAAGTGTGGTTGTAAGCAAGGACACATTGTGAACGAGTTATGTCGAGATCGCCCGCCTGAGGGGATTTCAGTGAGGAAGAGTATTTGATAAGGTGTGTTGAAGACGCAGTTAAGGCGATGTGTGTGTGATGTAATTGCAAGGCAATAGAACTGGGTTTTTAGATAGTTGGGAATTCCATCAATAGCTAATGCTTACAATTCCCGTTTTAGTAGAATGTTAAGTTAAGATATGTATTACTTAGTGTTTGTAATTTCTCTATTCATTCTATGATATGAGTATGATATAATAAATATGCCACCTGCTGTGTGATATGTCATTTACTGAGTATGGTCATGATGATGTGGATGAGTGTGAGAATGTTCTAAGTTAGATCACGGCCAGGGCAAAGAATAGGGGGTTTGCTACAACACAACATATTGACATGTGGTTTGTTCATTGACATGCAGCTGATCTATTTTCGTGCCATATTATTAAGCAGTCTAGTATTTTCTATCTTTGCCCTCCTCTGTCCATTTCACCAACAATTGTGTCCGTTGATTTAGTTTTGTTAAAACATGTTCTAATGAAGGCAAATTATTTGCTCTGATGGATGCATTAGTTATATTTTCGTGTTTTCATGAGACACTTAGACGCTAGTCCGGTCAGCTACAACGTACTGACCAGGACGTCTCGACTGGGTCAGACACAATCAATATACTGACCACGACCACTATCTCTTCCTAATATCGTTCCCTGGAAACATGCTGTTTTCAAGGCAGTCTAGCTGGCGAGATGTGGATCGACGTGATCCCCATAGTAATGAGCGTCACGCAGATGACGCCAAGCATAGCACAACCGCATGGAAGACCACAGTCCACCTTCATCAGCACGCTCGGGATGTGAGGAAAGCTACTACAACCCGATACTTAACACTCTTATCGGAGCTCCCAAAAGAGTAAACTTAATTATTGTGGACATTAAACAATAAGGACACATTTTGGCGTTGGTCTCGCTTAACTTATTCTCAATAAATTTCGTTCATGTTCAGAAGGTCTCATCGTGGGAAGATCAGGAACTGGGTTTGTGTTGTCAGGTGCGACTATGAGTTGTGCATGGCTAGGAAGCATTTCTTTTGGATTGAGAGCGTATTCTTAATTGCCTTTCCTGACAGTCAGATTGGAAATGCATAATCTTGGCCGCAAGTGGGTATGAATTAATTGTACTATCTGACTGCAAGATTAGAGATGAATTAATAGCACTATCTAACTGCAAGATATGGGATGAATTAATAGCACTATCTGACTGCAAGATTAGGGATGAATTAATACCACTATCTGACTGCAAGATATGGGATGAATTAATTGTACTCCCTGACTGCAAGATTAGGGATGAATTAATATCACTATCTGACTGCAAGATTAGGGATTAATTAATTGTTAATTGTACTACCTGACTGCAAGATTAGGGATGAATTAATTGCACTATCTGACTACAAGATATGGGATGAATTAATTGTACTATCTGACTGCAAGATTAGGGATGAATTAATTGCACTATCTGACTGCAAGATATGGGATGAATTAATAGCACTATCTGACTGCAAGATTAGGGATGAATTTATTGTACTGACTGACATCAAAGATTGGGGAAGAATTAATTGTACTGCCTGACATCAAAGATTGGGGAAGAATTAATTGTACTGCCTGACATCAAAGATTGGGGAAGAATTAATTGTATTCCCTGTCGGAAAAGATTGAGAATGTTTGGTGAATTCCGAAAAATCCGTTGTTGATCTATGAAGTGATGGGCATATCCAGAATGCTTTTTCTTTTTCTTCTTATTCTTCTTCTTCTTCATTTTCTTCTTCTTCTTCTTCGTCCTGAAAATAAAGTTTTGTTACCTCATGTCGTAGTTTACTGCCAGGCTGCCCTATCGTCGCCTTTCGCAACGACACATCCAGTTTCAGCACGGTACATTTCGGGTTCGAGTTTGCCTTCCGACTTTAATTCTACTATATCAGCCTGGTTGCTCGGATACAGCCGGTTTTAATGGCCTCACTCGGGGATGAAATAGAGTCTTGGACAGCTCTGACTCGCTGACTCTGACGCAAGCATTCGTCTATGAGCTCCTTAACTGCGTCTTCGACTCCGTCCAGAATGTTTGAACTGTGAGATGCAGCTTGCATCACGAACCTTCAGTAATTCTTCTTCTTCGCCCTTTGTACTGAAACGGAGGTTGTGAAACTGGGTCGTAGTTAACAGTGATGTAGTGTTTATGCGCCTTCCGTCCCGACATATCCGACTTCAGCTGGATTTTTTAAAGTACCTATCCCTTGGTCAGACTACACTAGTGACTAGAGATGCCTGTTTCCAGGGCCGCCACGCTTAGACAAAATTAAGCTATGGTTCGCTGACCCTGATGCAAGCAGCCAGCTATGGTTCGCTGAGCCTGATGCAAGCAGCCAGCTATGGTTCGCTGACCCTGATGCAAGCAGCCAGCTATGGTTCGCTGACCCTGATGCAAGCAGCCAGCTATGGTTCGCTGACCCTGATGCAAGCAGCCAGCTATGGTTCTCTGACCCTGATGCAAGCAGCCAGCTTTGGTTCGCTGAGCCTGATGCAAGCAGCCAGCTATGGTTCGCTGACCCTGATGCAAGCAGTCAGCTATGGTTCGCTGACCCTGATGAAAGCAGCCAGCTATGGTTCGCTGACCCGCTGACCCTGATGCAAGCAGCCAGCTATGGTTCGCTGACCCTGATGCAAGCAGCCAGCTATGGTTCGCTGACCCTGATGCAAGCAGCCAGCCATGATTCGCTGACCCTGCTGCAAGTAGCTATCTATGAGTCGTTGGCTGCTGGCAGCTCATACTCTATCTTAGCTCCAGTTATCACCAATTGAATAGTTCATTTTAATGAGAAAGATATTCTTTCGTTTTTGGCGAAGCTACGCCCATTTCAACTAGAGAGATTAGCTTATTACAATATGACGTATAGGCTATACAACAACAAAATCGACGGTGGTGAAAAGCTATTGGGACTACCAGCTAACGGTAGAATTGCCCAGCTATTAGGTTGAACATTTAATGAAATATCTGAATCAATAAATGGCATTCTTAAAAGGTAATGTCAATCTTTTCAGTGCTTGACAAATATATGTGGCTACAATTTGTTTGCAATGATAATTTAAGGCTAGTGGTTCCCGGGGCAAATTTAATAGGACTACTGCTTCCTTCCTTCCGCGATACTTGCAATCGAGGGGGTCGTCTCCTTCATTGGCTGTGATGTCTCTAGTCATGATGGAGGGGGTCGTCTCCTTCATTGGCTGTGATGTGTCTAAACATGGTGGAGCGCGTCGTCTCCTTCATTGGCTGTGATGTCTCTAGTCATGATGGAGGAGGTCGTCTCCTTCATTGGCTGTGATGTGTCTAGTCATGATGGAGGGAGTCGTCTCTTTGATTGGCTATGATGTGTACTATCCTGATGGAGGTGGTCGTCTCTTTCCTATATTTATGCAGGTCACTGCTGGGTTGTGACTTGGCTTCGTTCGTTCTCAATCTCCCACTACCAAACTCTGACAGCGCTTAAGTAGCAGAATGTAGTCCAGAGAACGGAATGCATAGTGTGGTAGTTTACAGCTTGACTGCGATATTTGCACCTTTCGGTCCAACACATCCGACGTCAGCAAGCATTTTTTTAGTACCGGGTTAGCATTCCCTCTTCGATCCCTTCTCCTTAGCCAGTCTGCCCTGCTGCAGCCTGTTATCCAGAATCACCCCGTGGAGATAAAGAAGGGTCTTGGCAGCTCTGGTTCGCTGGCCCCAACGCTAGCAGTCAGCCATGGGTCGCTGACCACTGCAACTCATGCGCTACTCAGCATTTTGATCCCACTGCTGGGTTGTAATTTAGTTCTATTTTGAATTTGTGCTTTGAAGAAACAGCATGCTAGCATGCTATTTTCCTTTTTCAACTTCCAGTGGTTATTTTTCGAGTACAGTGTACACGGGGCCTGAGCGGTTATCGTCCGTCTCCAAAAGGACTGAGTGCAGATGTCCCTTCCCTTGAGATCAAGGGGACCTGAAACTTACGGATTGCAAACACCAACGGTTTCGAACTATCATTTGAAAAAAAAAATTATGTTGGTTCTAGCGATACTAACCCAGCCGCATGCACAACCTTCTCTAGTCGCATTTTAGGATATTGTTTTCATCAATTCTCAAACTAAGTATATTCAACTTTTCTCCATTTTGGTGATTACAAACTCACTATTATAGATGCAGCTGAGAGAAGCTTACACCAAAGCATTTCGTATGCTCTTTCTGCGGTGGTTTCTGTAACAATGGGATTTTCATGGTGAGGTTTCTAGACATTTATATTATCCTTTTTGGTTGCTTATTACAACATGCAAGAACGTATTCGTTCCTTCACAGTGAGGCATCCCTTCATCCACACGTAGATATCACAGATTATGTTTGATGTATGACGTAGATCTCATTTTCGGTACCCCAGACTATGTTTGGTGTAATACGAAGAGCACAATTCTATTATCTCAGACTATGTTTGGCGTGTGATGTGGAGCAGAAGTCTGGCACTTCAGACTATTTTTGGCGTGTGATGTGGAGCAGAAGTCTGGCACTTCAGACTATTTTTGGCGTGTGATGTGGAGCAGAAGTCTGACACTTCAGACTATGTTTCTTTGGTGTATGACGTAAAGCACAAGTCCGATACCGCATACTGTTTTGTGTGTGACGTAGAGCACGTTCGATATCTCAGTTTGGTGTATGACGTAGAGCTCAAATCCAGTATCACAATTTCGAGAAGCAGAATTATAAATTGTCCATCTTCATTTACATTTTAGAATGTTTAATATAAACGATCCAAATCACCTTACTAAAAATGCTAGGTTGTTAAAGTGTCAAACAACAATGTCACTTTGACAAACTTCTGAGATTAACACCAACTCCAGCGTCTAATTTACATTTTTTAACAGGCCATGTCATCCAGCTGTTATCGCTGGATACCGTCCAGTGGTGTACAAGCACTATGTAAGGATACATAGATACGCCGTATTACATCTTAATAGGACGGCATAGTGACCTATACTTCACTATCTGAACGTTAACGTATTCGCTTTTCTCTTTTTAGGCCATACGAATAAGGTTACTCTCTGCTGCCTACTTTGTTGCGTCGGTTTCCTGAATGCTATCAATGAGGCAAAACACGTTGATATCTTCTGCTACCGTTCTTCGCCGTGTGTTCTCTGCCAAACCGCCATCCCCACCCCACCCCACCAACATTTCTCTGAACCTTTCTTCCAATTGTGATAAAAACATCGTTTTTGTAGCCCGCCGTACATGTAATCCTGGTCCAGGAAGGCCCATAATTTCATATATAATATATATAATGTTCGCTTAGACGTCTGAAGCCCGTTGCGTCCCTCGGCCACATCGATGACCCACTACTGTGGTGTGGTTCCAGGCCTCGTGTAACAGTTCCCGCCGGAGCAAGGGGAGTTTAGGATGCCTGAACATGTTAAAGCTTAAAGCTACCTGAATGCATGTCAAGGTCACTCACCGTCTCAGCAAAGGAGAACAGAGTTGGGTTAAGGAATGTGGACAGATAGAAACTGACCACTGGCCTTCTGATTTTGGTAGGGGGCGATTGATTGACAGACGAAATTGGCAACGGGGCTTGCTGCGAGAGAATGAGTGACAGGTGTGCAAAGTGTTTCGTTCCAATTGGGATTGAAGATGACCATACCTGAGATCGATTGGTCAAGCTCTGGCCTTGCTTGAGGATATATAACTCGAGACAAAGTTTAGCTCGAGAGGGGAGAGAGAGTGCGGCTGGAGAGAGAGAGAGACTGAATGTAGATAGTGTGTTTAACTCACCGACTTTAGATAGAGGAGCGATTGATAGACGGTTGGACGAATGTTTAGTGATAGAACAGGATCGCTCAAATAGGTGTGTGAGTTTTGCATTAATGGATAATCTGAAAGTGTGTTTGTAAGCAAGGACACATTGTGAGCGAGCTATGTCGAGATCGCCCGCCTGAGGGGATTTCAGTGAGGAAGAGTATTTGATAAGGTGTGTTGAAGACGCAGTTAAGGCGATGTGTGTGTGATGCAATTGCAAGGCAATAGAACTGGGTTTTTTAGATAGTTGGGAATTCCATCAATAGCTAATGCTTACAATTCCCGTTTTAGTAGAATGTTTAGTTAAGATATGTATTATATTGTGTTTGTAATTTCTCTACTCATTCTATGATATGAGTATGATATAATAAATATGCCACCTGCTGTGTGATATGTCATTTACTGAGTATGGTCATGATGATGTGGATGAGTGTGAGAATGTTCTAAGTTCGATCACGGCAGCAGAGGGTCTGTTACACTCGCTCAGGGTGGAGGTGGAGATTGCTATCTGCTGGAGCCATACGGTATTCTCTTCTGCGCCTCCAGCAGGTCGGAGGAAGACTTTTGGCGCTGAGGAACGACTTATGTAGTATCCTGTGGGCCGGGGTTACCTGGTCTAGCCGTACAACATGACCGAAAACACAACAACTCGACGTCGATCAAGTGTTTCTGAGATTAGGTGGAGGCCTGTTTTAGCAGAGACCCCCACGTTGCGAATGTAGTCATGCCATCGAATGCCCAGGATACGCCGCTGGTTGCTCGTGTAAAAGGCCTGCAGTCTTGACATGTAATGTTTCAGCAATCTCCAGGTCTCGATTATTATATATCATCTTCTTCTTCATCGATAAACTGATGCTATGCTTCTAGTCCGGTGAGGTTCACGAAGGAAGGAAAGTGTTTTTCAAGTCTTCGCCGGTTCCCCACAGCTTTTCGAGCATGGTCGCTACCCCAGGCCAGACTGCCTCTTTTTGGTTTGCATAGGTAGGGCAGTCCTGTATAATATGTTCTGGTGTTTGCTTGAGTGCTGCACGTGGCAGTGTCTCTGAGACCCATTTTGTGGAGGTGGGCCTTGAGTCTACAATGTCCCGTTCTGAGACTGAAGATCTTTGTCTGTATATACCATCATCATCATGTAGCATGCCCTTTACAGTTCGTCGCTACCTTGACAGCCAGTCTGAAAGAAACTCGATCTTTTGCCAAATCTCCAGCGTGCTCCAGAGTCATGCCCACCTATTTCTTGACATCTTTGTGACATCGCCTTCTTGGTCTGTCTCTGCCTATCTTGCCCTGCATCATACCTTCCATTACCGCTCTCTTGTTTTAAGACTGGTGTGTCTTTTGATGTGGCCAAGTAATTCAATTTTCTGTTGATGGTGAAATTTATGAACCAGCTCTCATCTATGCCCAACTTTTGTCGAATGTCTGCATTCTTCTTTTTTCAGTCTATGGTATTCAGAGGACCTTTCTATAACATTTTGAGTCGAACGACTCAACTCTCTTCCTTGAGGTATTGGTAGCTGTCCATGTTTCGCAGCCATATGCTAAACAGGCTCAACAAACACCTTAAACAAAGCCACCACCTCCCAGAAAGCCAATGTGGATTCAGAGCCGGAAGAGGAACAGTGGACATGATTTTTGCCGCTCGCCAAGTACAAGAGAAGTGTCGAGAGCAAAATCAGGCCTTGTACACCACATTTATTGATTTGACAAAGGCATTTGATACAGTAAACAGAGGAGGGCTGTGGATGATAATGTATAAGTTTGGCTGCCCCAACAAGTTCATAACAATGGTGAAACAGCTACGCGAAGGCATGTGTGCTCGTGTACTGGACAGCGGTGCAATCTCTAAAACGTTTCTAGTATCAAACGGAGTAAAACAAGGATGTGTACTCGCCCCGACTTTGTTCAGTATGATGTTCGCGGCCACGATGACAGACGCCTTCAGATCATTGGAGCTTGGAATACCCATAAAGTACCGCACAGATGGCAAGTTACTCAATTCCAGAAGAATGAAGGCCAAATCCAAAGTGGCTGGCGACATAATCGGGGAACTTGTATTTGCTGACGACTGCGCTCTAATGAGCAACTCAGAACTGAACATGCAGGTTGGAATGGACCAGTTCTCTGCCACATGCGAAAATTTTGGCCTGACCATAAATGCCCAAAAAACAGAGGTTATATACCAAACAGCACCAGGCATGCCGTACACAAAACCAGAGACTACAGTCAGCGGGCAGACGAATGCTGTAGACATATTCACATATCTGGGCAGCACGCTGTCGAGATCTGTCATCCTAGACGATGAGGTGGCAAGCAGAATAGCAAAGGCCAGCACAGCCTTTGGTAGAATGCGCTCGATGGTCTGGGCACGTCGTGGCATCAGCGTCAAGACCAAACTCAAAGTCTACCGTGCAACCATCATTCCAACCCTACTATACGCTTGCGAAAGCTGGATTGTGTACTCTGGACATGCAAGGAGGTTAAACCACTTCCACACAGGTTGCCTGAGGCGAATATTCCACATCCGATGGCAAGATCGTGTCACTGACATCGAGGTTCTCTCGAGGGCTAACATGCCCAGCATCCATGCACTGCTAGAAAAAGCACGACTAGGATGGGCCGGACACCTTGTCCGTATGTCAGACGAGCGGCTCCCAAAGAAGCTTCTCTACGGCGAGCTGAGAGAGGGATGGCGCGAGAGAAAGCGCCCAAAGAAACGTTTTAAAGACGGTCTGAAAATCTCACTAAAAAGTTGCCAGATAGACATTGACACCTGGGAATGTCTTGCGCAAAACAGATCTGACTGGAGAAGCGCAGTCAAATCGGGTGTAGCTGCCGGTGAAGACGACCGTATTGTGAAAGCCCAGAACAGACGCGAGACGCGGAAATCCCGAGCAGCGGGAACACCATCCCCTTCTACAAACCTCGTGTGCCCGATATGTAGCAGATGTTTTCGTGCTCGCATTGGCCTGTTCAGTCACATGCGCACCCACACCCAACAGGGAAATCTGTGACAAGGATGATGTCGGTGGTCCTCATCGACAACGATGGACAGCTATTATGCTGCCACGTCAAAATAACACAGGTCATTTACAATTTTCACTTTTGTTGTTTTGCTGGTGTTCTGCGTAGTTTCCCCAAGCTGTGTAGACTCTGCATTGGTATCGCCAACTGTCTTGTAATTTCCTTTGAGCAGCCCCCATTATTGTCAACTCTGGAGCCGAGGATACTTAAAGTTCGTGACCTGCTCTATTTCCACACAGCACACCCCGATTTTGAAAATGATGTTGTCTTTGTGTTTTGTTGGTGGTCATAATCTTAGTTTTGTTGGTGGTCATAATCTTAGTTTTGTTGGTGGTCATAATCTTAGTTTTGTTGGTGGTCATAATCTTAGTTTTGTTGGTGGTCATAATCTTAGTTTTGTTGATGGTCATAATCTTAGTTTTGTTGATGGTCATAATCTTAGTTTTGTTGATGGTCATAATCTTAGTTTTGTTGATGGTCATAATCTTAGTTTTGTTGATGGTCATAATCTTAGTTTTGTTGGTGACCATTATCTTAGCTTTGTTTGTGTTTACGAAGAGGATTTGATCTTCGCTCCTTACCGCTGCAATTAGCTGCCCTAACCCCTCTGCTCCTCGAGTGGTCCGTCGGGGTATTTGTGTCTGAGAGCATGTCGTAAGAGGCGACTAACTGTGTGACATGGCATAACACCGACCATTGTTAGGTGGTTTGTTTAGAGCAGCACAGATGGCGTCTAACAGGCTGCGGGTCTACTTTGCTCTAGTGTTTGAGTCTATTAAGATGGGTTCGTACATCTGTTAACCACCCTCCGCAGCACTTGTCCTAGCGTAGCAGAGTGAATAAGCTGCTCGAGCCTAGCCCGCTAAGCAGGAAATTCTCCTGCCGGCTACATCCAGCTCATTCCAGAGCTGGGACCTGCACAGGGGCATCTGCCACTGTAGAGGTACAGGTCGACTAAGAACTAAGAACCCGTCTGCACATTTTGACAGTATCACTGTATCGTCTGCATATCTTTGCTCTGGGATCTTGTTTCCGTGAATTGTAAAGGAATCAAACATTTGTATTCTCTCATCTTCTTTGACATTCCTCGTTGGGAGCTCCCCGTAGATTGTATTACATAGATGGTATGGCAAAGTTGGTTATATTATTTAAAGACACTTCACAAAAAGCCCAAATCTCGTTCAATAATGTGCCGAAGACTTCGTGGCATGAAGACCAAAGTGTGTACTGTGCGATTACAATCACCATGCTCATGTGATAGTATGTGCTGTGCGATTACGACTACTGTGGTTATGTGAATCTATTGGTGACATAAGTACAGACTGGGGTCATGTCGCTATCGCCAGGGTCAAGTGAATCATACTGATCAAGACCTCACCTCACGTAGAAACACGCTGTGTTACAGCACACTAGTCACAGAGGTACGATAGACACCGTGATCCCCATTTTAGTGATCCTACTGAGAAGTCTAGCACTGCACTACACTCACGATCAACAAGGCACACTTCTTCAGAACACCTTGTGGGATCAATATGCTGAGCAGCACATGAGCTGCAGTGGTCAGCGACCCATAGCCGACTGCTAGCGTCAGGGCAAGCGAACCAAAGCTGCCAAGACCCTTCTACACCTCCACACGGTGATCCTGGATAACAGGCTGCAGCAGGTCAGACTGGCTAAGGAGAAGGGATCGAAGAGGGAATGCTAACCCGGTATTAAAAAAATGCTTGCTGAAGTCGGATGTGTTGGACTGAAAGGTGCAAATATCGCAGCCAAGCTGTAAACTACAACACAACGCATTCCGTTTTCTGGACTACATTCTGCTACTAACCATTTCAGGGTTTGGTAGTGGGAGATTGAGAATTAACGAAGAAGAAGACGAAGAAGAACACCTTGGTATGCAAAAAGAGCCACTGAAACCTGCAACCACATAAAAATCCTCAAGGAAAAAAACTCTTCAAGAGTAGCTTCGACAGCAACATAAACGCAGGCTAAGATTCGCTAAAGCAGACGAAGTGCTCAAGGTTACGTCTCTACCTACAAGTTGAGATTCTATGTAGCATGCCTAGTTAAGGTAACCGGGATTATGTACAGTCCGGGACGAGGTGTGATTAACCTGCGGATTCACAGCTTCACGAATAATTTAGAGCGACATTGAATTACAAAAATGGCGGTTAAACAGCGAACACTCTCGTACGTATATTTCTCTAGGGGCTTGCAGAGAAAACAGTTGGGAAACTGAATGACGGAGTTTGAGTGCCAAATTTGAATGAAATAAAACTTCTCAAGTGAAACCGATAGATCATTGCTGCAATCAGTGTAAGAAACACGAGTGCTCCATTTCACGGTCTATTGAAATATAAATATAAGTCTTGGTGTAATGAAATCCATGTAGTCTGTTCGTTCACAGCGTTATCCATTCAGCATATAAGCTGCTAGCGTTCACAGCGTTATCCATTCATCATATAAGTTGCTAGCGTTCATATCGTTATCCATTCATCATATAAGCTGCTATCGTTCACATCGTTATCCATTCAGCATATAAGCTGCTAGCAATCACAGCGTTATCCATTCATCATATAAGTTGCTAGCGTTCATATCGTTATCCATTCATCATATAAGCTGCTATCGTTCACATCGTTATCCATTCAGCATATAAGCTGCTAGCAATCACAGCGTTATCCATTTATCATATAAGCTGCTAGCGTTGACATCGTTATCCATTCATCATATAAGTTGCTAGCATTCACAGCGTTATCCATTCATCATCTAAGCTGCTAGCATTCATAGCGTTATCCATTCATCATATAAGCTGCTAGCAATCACAGCGTTATCCATTCATCATTAAAAGCTGCTAGCGTTCACAGCGTTATCCATTCATCATATAAGCTGCTAGCGTTCACAGCGTTGCCCATTTTTCATCCGTCGCTTGTGATCACAAGACATTTTTAAAAAGACAATTGAGCTCAATCAATCAATCACTCTATCAATCAATCACTGCGTCAATCAATTAATCAATCACTCAGTCAGCTGCGGAAGACGGATGTGTCGGACCGAAAGGTGCAAATATCGCAGTCAAGCTGTAAACTAGCTACACAACGCATTCGGTTCTCCGAACTACATCCTGCTTCTTGCAAAGCCCTGTTCAGGACCTGGTAGCGGAAGATTGAGAACGAACGCAGCAAAAAGAAGAAGAAATCAATCACTCTATCAATCAATCACTCAATCAATCAATCAATTCTATATTATGTTAAGCAGAAATGATATCACTGCCTTCTGGATACACCATTAGGTGCTCAACACGCATCAGCAGATCGAGATTGGTAGTGAAGCCGGTGGATTAAGTAGCTCGCTGGCTGTACATACTACTGATCCGTCCTCGCATCTATCTATCTATCTATCTATCTATCTATCTATCTATCTATCTATCTATCTATCTATCTATCTATCTATCTATCTATCTATCTATCTATCTATCTATCTATCTATCTATCTATCTATCTATCTGTCTATTTGTCTATCTATCTATCTATCTATCTATCTATCTATCTATCTATCTATCTATCTATCTATCTATCTATC